>JARHVA010002613.1:1895000-2454822 GCA_037957365.1 Torreya grandis
AATTGTTTATGTGCACAAGGTCATTAACATTAGCCTAGAGAGAAACTTTCAACATTAATAATTGAGGTTGATGTTATTTTCTTGGGTTGATTCAAGGTTCCTATGATCATACCATCTATTGTGTCTTAATATAATACTTTAGTGTGTGTGATATTGATGATTGAATTCATATTCAAATCTATAAATTAATCTTATTACTCCTAAAACCATAGGTCTTCTTATGAAGGGTAGAAACAAATAAAAAAGGGGAAGTATAATGAGCTAAGCTGAACCCAATAACCAATATTAAGGATTGACCATTGTCTAGTTATATAATACTTTGAAGATGGAATTCAAACCACACATAGTTCTTCCCCTTAATGTGAATGTAAAATTTTACTTCTTTTATATATGTGTGCACTTAGAATTTGGATTTTGATACCTAAAAATTTCACTCTTGAATTGGATTCGTGTACTTAAAAATTAGCTAATGAATACTTCTAGTAGTTTAGTTGAAATTTGAAAAGATAATGGCAAATTTTATTACTATTTAGTAGTGTATAGATGTTTGATAGACTAGTGCCAAGTGAGTAATTATGGGTTTGATTGGTATTTATATGAGTCCATTGGGTAATTTATCACACCATTGACATGCTAGGAAAAGGGTCTAATCCATAGGAATAATTTTACTTTGAAAATAGTTCTTTTTGGGTGAGGTATAATAATGTCACCCTTAGGTTAGTTTTCTTGATGAACCTATTTAAACCTTGCATTAGTGTCTACAAGATAGGAATACAAATCTAATGTTATTGAGATGTTTGAGTAAGATATTAAGATATTTTGACATAAAATGAGAGGTTATTATAAGTGGTTTATATTAAAATATGAGGTTTAAACTCCTAAAAAGCATGTGAATGTGAGATACTAGAAAATAAGAGGCATATATGTGTGCACAAGTCATTTATGGTGAAGGTTGGTCAAAAATGACATTGCCAAGTGTTTAATACTATATTTTAGCATCTACATAATTAAATTGAATCTAATTGATCCTAAAATCACTCATATAGTACCAATTAGGTCCATAAGGCTAAAATATACCTAGATTATGTGCCTAATTGAGAGTTAATTAATTAGTTTAATCAATAATGAAATTTGGGTTAACTGAGCCCTAGATCACATTGTATAGTCCTAATTAGGTTCAAGAGGCTCAAATTGGTTTAAATTGTGTCATTTATTGAACTAATTGATAAATTGCCTCAATCAGTGATGACATTAGGGATAATTGATCCCCATATCACATTGTACATCATAATTAGGTTCAAAAGTCTCAAATTGACCCAAATTACATTCCTAATTAAATAAATTGAGTAATTAGTTTAATTGATGATGAAATTTTCCAATTAATCCCTAAATCACATTGTATAGTTGTAATTTCATTCATGAGGCTCAAATTAGCCCATATTATTTCCATAATTGAAATGATGTAGTAATTATTCCAATTAGTGATGAAATTATGGCCAATTAATTCCCAAACTACATTGTATAGTTGTAATTAAGTTCTTAGTGCTCAAATTAGCCTAAATTAGATCCCTAATTTAACTAATGAAGTGATTAGTTCAATTTGTGATGAAACTAGAGATAATTTATCTCCAAATCACATCGTTGTTATATCATAATTTGATATTAATTAGTATATTAAATCTAATTAAGATAAAATTATTTTAAGGGTAGAAAATGTTGTAAATGACTTATAATTAGTAGAGTGAAAGTAAATTACTAAAATTAACAAAGTTTAAATGAATAAAATAAGCTAACTATGGAAAACACAAAGAAGACAAGAAGAATTAGATAACATCTCCCGCTTATGTTTACTATGTGTAATTGAAATAAAGATGGAGATGAACAACTTATATTGATTATGTGCATGAAACTATAATTTTAATTATCATTATTTTAGGTTAGAATTGACTGGAAACAATCAGGATCAATGACCATTATCCTTTATGGTTTATCTTGACCTATGTGTAAAAATAAAACAATGGGGTATAGTCAACTACACCTAATTTAAATGTGGTTGTGTACAAAATTCTAACCTTTACATGTGCAAAGATGACTTGAAAATAACCTTTTCAATGTTGAAACCATAATAGGGTTTGTGATAGCTAAAAACTTGAAAAATGAGAGGGGGAGTGTAATGGGTTGAGCTAACCCCAATCACCCCCATGATGATTGAATGATACATATATATCTTATACTCCAAGGAGGGAATTCAAGCCAATGTAGTTTTTCCACCTAGAGTTCTCAATGTAATTTTTCTATTTTACTACATGTATGCATCTAGAGATGGCTTCAATACTTGATAATGATTTGATTTAATTGTATATAATATTCTTGCTACTTGGATAATGGTTGCTTTAAATGAATATAATTAAATTCAAAATAATAGGCAATCTTTTCTCAATGTGAAATAGTATAAGTGTGCCTTAGTATGAATATTTCTAGGTGATTTCCAAGTGGTAGAATAAATGACTTAGATGTTCCTTTATAGTTATCCAAAAGGGTGAAACCTCATGCTACTTATCCTAAAAATATATACAAACTTGTAAGGGAGGGTTTAACTTAAAAAAAATTATTTTTGGGTGAAGGATAGGATTGAATAGTAAAGGTCAAGTCGACTGTCACTCCCAACCCATGTGGGTTGATTTTGACTTGGGAAGGGTGATGGATTTGAAATTTACATATAGATGCTTATAGAGATTTTTATAAAATTAGAATATTTATTTAGTCATAAAATAACAACCTAGGAGGGATGAATGTTATAATTAGCTACAGGATCTAATGAATCTAATAGAAAACATTAAATGAGATAAAATTGTAATAGTAATAAATAATAACTATATATTCAATATAAGAATTGAAATGAATAAATAACTCAAATATGATGAATTAATCTAATAATTTAATATTAATCTGATGTAGAATACATAAATAGCCATTATTTATATAGATCAAGGCATGCATGATAAATATCAAGGAACTCACACAACACATGTAGTTCAAATGATATCTGACTACATGAATGGTGGAGTGCAACTCCACACTAACAAGATAGGTGTCTAACTTGGGTAAATGATCAACACAAGTTGACTACTAGTTAAGTAATCTTATCCTATCTTACCTTGAATAGTGGAGTGGAACTCCACTATAACAAGATAAGTATCTAAGTTAACTACTAGCTAAGCAAGCTTATCCTATATGGTGTAAATTATTAATAAACTAATTACAATAAGTAATTAATGCACCAAAATAATAAATACAAGTAAATGAAATAAAGAAAATAAATGCACAAACACCCCCCATAAGTGAAGCTTAGGTAGGGATATACAGATAAGAGTCTCGAGAATATGTAGCCATATTAAGTACTCTATACAAATAGATGAGGAAAGGAGAAAAATTGAAAGAAAAAACTCCTCCTCAAAATGAAGGTCTAGGAGACCCCCCTAAAGAAATGATGTCCCCTAAATAACTGATGTCCCACACCCCCAAAAGAGATCGCAAGTGAAGATACTTGATTTTAGTGAAAGATTTGATGAAAATATCTACAATCTACTCCTCCATAAGACAATATTGAAGATTAATGATCTCTGCCTAAATTAGTACCTTGATAAAGTGCATATGGATCTCTATGTGTTTGGTTCTCTGATGATGAATCAAATTTTTCAAGATCTGGATAGTGCTCTAGTTGTCATAGTAGATGACTGATGGCTTTTGAAATGGAACATCAAGCTCAGTGAGAATATTTTGAAGCCAAATAACCTTAGTAGTGGTATTAACACTGCCACAATACTTAGCCTCTATAGATGAAAGAGCATTAATATTTTGCTTCTTGCTCTGCCAACAAATGGGGTTAGATCTTAAGTGAAAGCTATAATCAAAAGTGGACTTACGCTCATCATAATTGTTAGCCCAATTAGAATCTATGTATCCCACTAAGTCTAAACCTATACCTACTATATAGTGAATCTCATATCTGATAGTGCCCTGAATGTAGCTCAAAATGTGCTTGGTGGCTCTCTAGTGAAGCTCATGTGGTGTCTATATAAAGCATGGAAACATGCCAAATGCATATGAAATGTCGAGCCATGTATGAGTCAGATAGATGAGGCTACCTATAAGCTAGCAATACAATGTGGCATCAACCAAGGGAGTGAAACAATGAACCTAAAGTCTAACTCCAAATAATAAAAGAGTTCATGCAGGCCTACAATCAACCATGTAAAACTGAGCTAACAAGTCCATGGCATACTTGGGATATGAAAGTCTAATCCCAAAAAAATATTATGATATCTAAATCCCAAGAAAATAGTGCAATAGGCCCATGTTTGTCATAGAAAACCTATCATGAAGTGTAGTCTCAACACTACTGATGATGGATGCTATGATCCTTGTAACAATGAGATCATCAACATAGATAACTAAGTACAATAGTGAATCTTCCTATCATAAAATGTAGACATTTGGATCTGAGTGACATCTCAAGAACCCAACTGAGAGAATAAATGTGTCCATCATGGAATACCAAGCTTTGGGGCTTTTTTTAGACCATAGAGAGACTTTTGTAAGTGACACACCAATGAAGAATCCTAAACAAACCACTGTGGCTGCTCCATATATATCTCCTCTTGAAGATCCCCATGAAGAAATTCACTCTTCACATCCATCTGATGTACAACCCAACTATGAGCTACACCAATAGCTAGTATCAAGAGAATGGAATTCATCTTAGTTATAGGCACAAAGGTTTTTGTATAGTCAATGCTTTCCACTTGGGAAAAACCTTTGGCTACTAAGAGTGCTTCATACTTATCAATATTTCTATCTACTACAAACTTAGTTTGATATATCCACCTACATCATACTAATTTTTTTCCCTTAAGAAGAGGAACAAGATCCCAAGTGTTGTTTTTAATCAATGAGTCATACTCTTCATCCATTGTTGAATCCTATTCAACTATCCTATGGCTTCCTAAAAATATTATGGATCAGAAGTTATGGAAATGTAGGAATGTGGAAGATCATGTTCTCTTTCTATTTGATGGATCCCTAACAAGAGCGTATACATCTACCAAAGTCAATCTATCCCATAAAGGCATCAATGGGTGAGGATCTAGAGGAGGAGGAGGAATATGACCTAATAAACCTTGCTAGGGAGGTATTACCTCATCATCCTTGTGAGTAGATGAAGCAGGAGTATCAATGTCATTGCTATCTGATTCTTCTAAGAAGAATGAGAAATGTTAGAAGATAAGTCTGAAGGACTTTCTTCAAAGTAAACACTTCTCACTATAATAAGCTCATGTGAATCTAGATCAATGAGTTGATATCCCTTAACACCATCAGGATATCCCATAAATATGCAGGTTCAACTTTGTTTTTCTAAAGCATGACACTTGTCTAAAGGTATTTGAGCCCATGTTGGACTGCCAAAGACTCTAAAATGATATACATCTAGCTTCCTATTGCACCAAGCTTCAAGAGATGTCATCTCATTTAAATATTTGTGAGGAACTCTATTCTATATATATGCAACACAATTAATTGCTTCTACCCAGTACTCAGGTACTAATGATTTTGCATGAATCATACAACTTGCCATCTCTTTTAAGAATCTGTTCTTCCTCTCTACTACACCATTATGCTAAGGCATGTATGCAACTGAATGTTGAAGATCAATCCATTCAAGAGCATATAATTGTTCAAACTTATTGTTCACATATTCTTTCCCATTATTTGTGTGGAGGATCTTGACATACTTCTCAGATTATTTTTTTGCTAGAGCTTTAAACTCTAGAAATCTATCAAATAATTCACTCTTGAGTTTCAAAAATAAACCCAAGTATATCTAGAATTTCCATCAATAAATGTGAGAACATAACAAAGATTAATATAAGATAAATTAGGTAATAGACTTGCTAAATCACTATGAACAAGTTTTAGGACTTGTGTAACCCTCCAAACTTTCCCTTTATCAAACTTATCCTCTAGATGTTTTTCTAAGGCACAACCATGACATACACCCCCTGAAAACAAAATCTATGGAAGTCTTATAACCATCTCCTACTAACTAAGCTATTGTAAATAACGGTAGTTCAGATGACCAAATCACTCATGCCATCTCTTGCTCACTAAATCAATGTGTGAGAGCAAAGATATAGAGGAAGACTGAGGCACAAAGTGGGAAAATGAATAAAGTTGAGTATTATTGTCAACTTTTCCCACTATAACTAAGGCATTATCCTCTAATTTTTTGATTGATATAGAATTAGTTGTGAACTCAACTTTCCTACCAGTATCAAAGTGAGTGATTTGATAGATAGAGAGAAGGTTAGTCGATAACTCTAGTACATAGAGGACATCCTTAAATACACTATTATCAACATCGACTGTACCTTTTCCTATAACATCTACCTTAGAATCATCACCTATGAGAATATGAGGAAAGGAACTTGGTTCTAATTTAGAAAATTATTCTTGATCAGAACCCATATGGTGTGAAGCACTTGAGTCAATTACCCATGACTTGGGATAATATGCTAGTGCAACTAGTGTCATATCTTTTCCTTTCCCTAAATTTGAAGGAGTGGAAGAATCCTTTGATTGATTGATGTTATTATTTTTGAGAAGACCTTTAAGTTCATCAATCTCTTTCTTCTAACAATCTTGTTTACTATGAAACCTCATTTTGCAATAAGGGCAAGAAGTGCCAGTTCTTTTTTGTGAATCTCCTTTCTTATTAGTGGATTTATAATCTCCTTGTGAGGAAGATTATTGCCCTTTATTTTTATCTTTTTGTGACTTATTCTAATTATTTTACTTCTTATTACTTGAACCTATATTAGATGCTAATGTGGAAACTTGCTTATACTAAGGTTGACTTGCAATTAGAGCTTTAGATTTGGATGACTTGATTTGGGCAAGAGTTGCTGTAGAAAAATTTGAATTATAAAAAAATCTATAAAAAACTAAAAGTACAATAGTGAATAACATGAAATTTTAAGCTATTTCAAAAAAAAAATCACTCAAAAATACCTCCTAATGTTCAAATGGTGGGCTCCTGAAGTTTCCCTTTCAAATCTTCCTATTGATTCATGAGGCTTGCCAAAAAAAAAATGGTCTGCACAGTCCGTACGACCGTACCTAGGAGCAAAACAAATTGCCTTTTGGGGTGATTGTGTCCAAATTGGATAAATTTTATATGGATCTATAGGTTTTGATGTCTTCTAAACACAACCATGAGGTCTATTTTGCTCAAAAATGCTTCAATTTTTAGGTACCCACTGGATTTGGGTATGGTGCTTCTGGATCAAACCCTTGCCAATTTCACCTCTTGTGCCTAATTTGGATAAAATTGTAGACTATTTTGACTATCTTGGGCACTCTAAACTCAATGGTGAACTCAAAAATTATCCACAAAGCTCTAATTTGTACTTGTATACAAAATAAAGAAATTGATCCTATATGTAGATATTTTTCTTTTAAATATTTAGCAATATATAGATTCAAGATAGCTCTAGTACCATGTTAAAATTAGCTACAAGATCTAATGAATCTAATAGAAAGCATAAATATTAATAGTAATAAATAATAATTGTATATCCAAGATAATAATTGAAATAAATAAATAACTCAAATATGATGAATTAATCTAATAATTCAATATTAATCTGATGTAGAATACATAAATAGCCATTGCTTATATATAGCAAGGCATGCATGATAAAGATCAGGGAACTCACACAACACGTGTATTTCAACTGATATCTGACTACATGAATAGTAGAGTGCAACTCTATATTACCAAGATAGGTGTCCAACTTGTGTAAATGATCAACACAAGTTGACTACTAGTTTAGTAATCTTATCCTATCTTACCCTGAATAGTGGAGTGAAACTCTACTGTAACAAGATAAGTGTCTAAATTAACTACTAGATAAACAAGCTTATCCTATCTGGTGTAAATAATTAATAAACACAATAAACTAATTACAATAAGTAATTAGTGCACCAAAATAATAAATAATAAATATAAGTAAATGCAATAAAGCAAATAAATACATCAGTAATGGATCTGTACAAGTATTAGATTAGAGTGAGGTGGAGAAATATGATCAATTTAAGTGCTCAATTCAATCAAAGTAAAAGCGGGCTAAAACTAACATTATCAAGTATTCATGACCAAATTTGAGTATCTAAATTCATCCCTCCTTTAATATAGAAATGAAATTACTAGAGTATAAGGAAAGATATACCCAGATTATATGTCAAATTAATTTGACTTAATTGGCACAAATTAAGTCACTTATTGAATTAATCAAGTAATAGTTTATATAAGTGATGAATTTTGGGCCAATTGAGTTCTAAATCACATCACATAGTTGTAATTATGTTCATATGTCTCAAATTAGTCAAAATTATGTCCTTGATCATATTAATCAAGTAATTGAGTCAATTAATGATAAAATTTGGGCAAATTTAGCCCCATATCACATTGTTTAGTCCCAATAAGGTTCACAAGAATTAATATAGCCTATATTTTATCCTTGATTTAACTAATTGAGTAATTAGGTTCAATAAATGATGAAAACAATGCCTATTGAACCTTGAGTCACATCATATAGTTGTAATTTAGTAGATGGTGCTTAAATAGGCAAAAATTATTCCCATCATCAAATAAAACTAGATATTAGTTTAATCAAGGATGAAATTAGGGCCAATAGAGCACCAAATGGCATTAAATTATCTAAATTATATTCACGAGGCTCAAATTGGCCAAAATTATGTCATTTTTGAACAAATCTAATAGTTTATTCAATCAAAATTAAAATTTGGACTATATGACCTCCAAATCACATTGTATTGTTTCAATTATGTTCATGGGGCTCAAATTTTATCAAATTAGGTCACTAATTATAGTAATCAATTAATTATTTTAACCAGTGATGAAATTTATACTAATTAAGACAAAATCATATCATATAGTCATGCTTATGTTCACATGGCTCAAACTAGGTTAAATTATGTCTTTAATTGAATTAATTGAGTAATTGGTCCAATTAGTGATAAAATTAGGGCTGATTAAGCTCCAAATCACATCATATAATCCCAATAAATTTCATAAGGCCTAAATTATACCAAATTTCATTCTTGATTAAACTAGTTGAGTAATTAGGTTCAATCAATGATGAAACTATAATTATTTGAGCCCTAAATCATAATAAATAATCACATTTAGGTTCATAGGGCCAACACTAACAAAAAATATTCTCCTGATTGAATCAAAGGAGTAAAAATTTCAATCAATAATTAAATTAGGTCCAATATAATTATCTAAATTACATACACATGTATCAAATTGGCCCAGATTTTATGCCTAACTAAAACAATTGAGTAATTAGTTCAATCATTAATGAAATTGGGGATAATAGAGTTTAAAATCATAGTATATGGTCCTAATTATATTTTTAGAGCTCAAATTGGCCCAAATTATGTCCTTAATTAAACCAATCAAATAAGTGGCTCACTAGTGATGAAATTAGGTGTATTTGAATGAGCCCTATATCACATTATTTAGTTCCAATTAGGTTCCTAGGGTTTGAATTAGAAAAAAATATGTCCCCAATTGGGTCATTAATTCAATTGATGATGAAATTAGGACTAATTGAGTCCCAAATCACATTGTACAATGGAAATTAGGTTTATGGGGCTTAAATTGGTTCAAATTATGTTGCTAATTCAAACACTCAAGTAATTGATATAATTAGTGATGAGTATGAGGCCACTTAAATCCAAATGACAACATATAACCAAATATAGGTTCATTTGGCTAAAATTTGTAAAATTACTTCCTCAATTCAACCAATCAATTAATTTAATCAATCATTAATTTACTTTACCATAATTTAGATTGTACAACCCTAAGTAAGATATAAAATTAAATTCACTTCAGATTATAAAGTATGACAATTAAGAATGAATCTAAATGTAAAATATTGAAACTGATTTGACAAGTGACACGTGTTAAATATAAAAAGTACTAAAGATACCAAGGTAATTATTATTTTTATTCACAGACTGATGATGATTGACTTAAGACAATGGAAAGGGGATGGAAGCAGGCTAGAGAGTTGTTTAGATTTGAAACTAATTATCTATGTGCACAAGGTCACTAAAATTAGCTTAGGGAGACAATAGTAATTGAGGTTGATGTTATTTTCTTGGGTTGAGTCAAGTTTCTATGATCATACCATCCATTATGCCTTAATATAATACTTTAGTGTGTGTGATATTAATGATTGAATTTGTGTTCAAATCTATAAATTAGTCTTCTTCCCCTAAAACCATGGGTCTTCTTATGAAAGGTAGAAACAAATAAAAAATTGAAAGTATACGGGGTTAAGTTGACCCCAAGCACCCATAATGAGGATTGACCATTATCTATTTATCCAATACTTTGAACATGAACTTCAAGCCACACATAGTTCTTCCTCTTAATGTGAGTGTATAAATTTGATTATTTTATATATGAATGCACTTAGAAATTTGATTTTGATACCTAAAAATTTCACTCTTGAATTAGCTTTGTGTACTTAAAACTTAGCTAATGAATGCTTCTAGTGGCTGAGTTAAATTTTGAAAACATAATGGAAAATTTTATTACTATGAAGTAGTGTATATAAGTTTGATAGACTAGTGCCAAGTGAGTAATAATAATGGGTTTAATTGGTATCTATATGAGTCCATTTGGGTAATTTATCATATTATTGACATGTTAGGAAAATAGGCTAATCCATTGGAATGATTTTAATTTGAAAAATAATAATTTTTGGGTAAGGTATAGTAATGTCACCCTCAGGTTCATTTTATTGATGAAACCATTTGAACCTAGCATTAGTGTCTTTGAGATAAAAATACAAATTTGATGATATTGAGATGTTTGAGTAAGATATTTAGCTACTTTGACATAGACTGAGATGTTCTTGTAATTGGTTGATAGTAAAATATGAGGTTTAAACTCCTAGAGAACATGTGAATGTGAGATACTATAAAATAAGAGGGATATATATGTGTGCACAAATCATTTATGATGAAGTTAGGTCAAAAATGACATTTTCAAGTGTTTAATATTATATTCTAATATCTACATAATTAAATTGAAGCCAATTGAGTCCAAAATCACATAATATTGTCCCAATTAGGTTCACAAAGCTAAAATATGCCTAGATTATGTGCTTAATTTAAATAATTAATTAATTCAATCAACGATGAAACTAGGGTTAATTGAGCCCTAGATCACATTGTATAATCCTAATTAGGTTTAAAAGGCTCAAATTGGTTGAAATTATGTTATTTATTGAAATAATAAATAAATTGGTTCAATCAGTGATGACATTAGGGATAATTTATCCCCATATCACATTATATCATCATAATTAGGTTTAAAAGTCTCAAATTGACCCAAATTACATCCCTAATTAAATTAATTGAGTAATTAGTTTAATTGATGATGGAATTATCCAATTGAGCCCTAAATCACATCGCATAGTCTTAATTTCATCCATGGGGCTTAAATTGGCCCATATTGTGTCCCTAATTGAAGCAATGTAGCAATTAGTCCAATTAGTGATAAAATTGTGGCCAATTAACTTCCAAACTGCATTGTATAGTTGCAATTAAGTTATCAGTGCTTAAATTAACTTGTATTAGATCCTTAATTTAACTAATAAAGTGATTGCTTTAATTATTGATGAAATCAGACATAATTTAAATCCAAATCACATTATTTTTATATAATATTTTGGAATTAATTGGTGTATTAACTCTAATTAAGATACAATTATTTTAAGGGTGGAAAATGTTGTAAATGACTTGTAATTTCCAGAGTGAAAGTAAATTACTAAAATGAACAAAGATCAAATGAATAAAAGAAGTTAGCTATGAAAAACACAAAGAATACAAGAATACTTAAACAACATATTACCCTTATATTTACTATGTACTTTCAAAATAAGAATGGATATGACCAACTTATACTGATTATGTGCATGCAACTAAAATTGTAACCATCGCACTTTTGGGTTAGAACTGACTAGAAGCAATCAAGATTATTTTCCACTATCTTTTATAGGTTTATATTGACCTATGTGTAAAAATAATAAACTTGGGCAAAGTTACCTAGATCAAATTTAATTTTGGCTGTGTATAAAATTCTAACCTCTACATGTGTGCAGATGACCTGAAAATAACCTTTTTAATGTTATAACTATAATAAGGTTTGTTATAACCAAAAACTTGAAAAATGAGAGGGGGAGTGTAATGGTTTGATCTAACCCCAATCACCTCCATGATTATTTAATTATACATATGTATATGAAACTCCAAGGAGGGAATTCTAGCCCACGTAGTTCTCACACGTAGAGTTCTCAATGTAATTTTGCTCTTTTACTACATGTATACATCTAGAGATGGATTGAATAATTGATAATGATTTTATTTAATTGTATAAAATAGGCTTGTGAATTGGATAAGGGTTTATTCAAATGAATATAGTTTAATTAAAAAATAATAGGTAGTCTTTGCTTAGTGTGAAATAGTATAAGTGTGCTTCAATAAACATATTTCCAAATGATTTCTATGTGATAGAATAAGTGGCTTAGATTTTCCTTTATAGCCATACAAAAGGGTGAAACCTCATGCTACCTATCCTAAAAATATAGACCAACCTATAAGGGAGGGTTTAACTTTGAAAAAGAGTCATTTTTGGGTGAAGGACATGATTGAATTGTAAAGGTTGGATCGATTACCACTCCCGACCCATGTGGGTTGATTTTATTCTAGAAATGGTGATGAATTTGAAATTTCCATATAGATGATTATAGAGTTTTTTATAAATTAATAATATTTATTTAGGTGTACAATGAAAACCTTAGATGGATGGATCTGTACAAGTACTTAGATTAGAGTGAGGTGGTGAAATATGATCAATTTAAGTGTTCAATTCAATTCAAGTAAAAATGGGCCAAAACTAATATTATCAAGTACTCATGATCAAATTTGAGTATCTAAATTCATCCTCAATTTAATATAGAAATGAAATTACTAGAGTATAAGGAAAGATATACCTAAGTGTGTACAACAAACTTTTTCTTTCGGATAAAGCTCCAATCATGCAGTCATTCCATAGTGAATCCTACGATGATGTAAACGTAGTTAATGTCCATATATGAATTTGAAAATTGAAATGTGGCTTGAATTTGAAAATATTTTAAATAGTAATAAAAGAGTACACTTGTATGTGTGAAACTAATGTTGCTCTTATAACTTTACTTGGAGATGATGCTTCCTTGAAGCATTGGATAATTGTTCCTTCCCATGAACCACTTGGAGAGATTGGTTCCTTTGATAAACTAAGATGAATTTATGGTGATAAATCCCCAATTTGAAGTGAATATGTATATAAAATATAACCCATTAAGGGATGTATAACCCTTAATTTGGTTTTTTGGTATTTTTAATCTCAAGAGAGAAATGGGTTAGACTAATATTGGATTCATAAGATATAATGTTGGAGGGTGTTGAATCTCCAATATGAATTATGAAATTTAACTGAGTCAACTATTGAAGATTCTATATAGATTCAAATGTCACCTTATTCCCTAATTATTATATGCATGATCAAAATATGATGGATAACATCCATGATCTTACCTATAGACATTCAATTTTTGGCCACTTTCGTGTCTAAATCGGGCTCCAAATTGATTTATAGAAAATGGCATAATTTAACCCTAGAAGTCACTAGATTACCTAAAATCATCCATGAAAGGGATACAATTTCCTATAATCATTTCAAGGATTGCTTAGTTTGATTATTACCTTGTACACAATGATAACATAGCTTGGATTCAAACCTAGTTAAATTGTGACCTAACAAATTGACATTCTTGTATTGTCAATCTATTAATGCAAAACATTAAAATATTTCATAAATTATAAAAACCCTAAGCATTATTAATTAAAAATAAAAATTTTATTAGTTACTTAAGTAAAAATTCCAAGTTCAATTAGGGAATTACAATTTTTAAAAAAGATTTTTTTTAATAAAGATGGGGTCAAAGTCAAGGGAATTAACAATATATTTTATTGATTATTAAAATTCCAAGAAATGGTGAGTCATAACCGCATAAATATATTATATGAGTTGTCATGGATCATAAATATCTTCTATGAGTTGTCAAGCCTTCATAGTTTCTTTAACCTAACCCAAGGTTAATCTAAACTTGACCAAGGTTACCCTAGACTCAACCAAGGTTAAAATTAAACTTAACTGCACTAGGTTTAGATTTAGTTTTAAGACCTATAAGTACAATTTTCCTCACTCTCTTCCAAGAATATTTGTAAGATTATTCTATAGTAATACTTTCAATAAGCCCTCAATCAATGTTATAATGCCAAATTGATTCAAGAAGCTTCACACCAAGCCAAGCCAAGCAAAGCAAAGCAAAGCCTCATGTGGTCTTAAAAACGTTATACCAAAATATAAATTGCATTGATAAAAGTATCTATTGCCCATAAGTCGAGCAAAAACATCCTCTACACCAATAAATGGACACTATTTTGACAAGGGAGATAACATAGTTTTATGTTTTTATCTTCTATTTGTAGTTTTGTTCATTATGTTAAGCTCACGCAAGTACTTAGGAAAGAGTGGTTTAGTTTCCATTTCATTATTTTATTTGAATTCTCTTTTAATTCACTAACATAGAAATAATGATATTTTGGCTCTTCATATTCATAATATTACATAATGGCACACCCAGTGGGACCACACACCCTACATGGACCAAATGAGTGATGTGGAACCTTCAAATTCTTAAAAATATCACTCATAACTTCAAGTTTTTAGTTTTATGATTAAATTTAATAGCATTTTATTTAGTCACTAATCAATGATTTTGTTTTGCTAAACAATTAATTCACATGTTTTGTCCTTTATTTTGTGATTGTTTATTTTATAGAAAATGACAAATTCACATCAGTAACTTCGTAGGAAATGAAAACATTGCTCTATTGTGAAATTGGTGACATTGACATATGTTAAATCATCCTCTGTGGAAATGGTGACTTCAATAAATGAAAATGATGACTTTGATCCTTCATTTTGATGGCTTTTCCAAGTAATGTTTCTCATCATTTAAAAGACTTCACTCTATATTTAATGCTAATCAGTGACTTTAACTAACATAAACAATAACTTCACACCTAACTAATGGTTACTTCATGAGATAAACATTTTTTGTTTATTCCAATTTCATAGTAAATCATTAATTTCATTTTATTTATAAGTCAATGACTTTGCTCTATTGAGAAATTAATAACTGTGCTTTGTGTTAAAAAAACCTGAGAGTTTGAAAGTTGAAGTTGTTTTTTGTTAACTCTTTTTCATAAAAATAAGTGAACCTTCTAAATTTTTTGTAGGAAATTAAGTGAAGAAAGGGAGGTTTAAATATGTTAGAATAATAAATCGGATATTAAAGCTACACATGATATTTGTCTATATCCATGTATTATGCACTCATTTTGTTGGATATATGTATATTTTGTCCTATCTCGATGACTTGTAATAGGTTAAAATATGAATAGACTCCACTTTTGGTGCCAAGTGTGAGAAGAATATGAACAATCATAGACTAAAATAGAATATATATATGCATATTTATGTGAAGAAAGGAGTTCCACCTTTGAAGAGATCAATAGAGACTATTTTGGTTATGGTTACCTATTGTGTTTCTTACTTTATTCCTTACATGCATTATCATGTATAATGTTTAGCTTATTTCTATCTAATTTGATCCCATTGTTTTATAAATGTTAATGAATTAATTGTTGTTCCTAATTCATACTTAATGCATAATACTTTATCTTTGCTATGCTTCTATTTTCCAACATTGTGAATGAATTATCTACACTATCTTGCACACTAAATTATAAACCTAGTTATCCTCATCCTTAGAATGTTTTGATGCTTTAAGAACATCTGATAATAATGGTTTAGTGAGTTTGGAAACATTATTTCTAGAGGAAACTATGCTAAGATGGTTATCAGGGCAAAGTGACATTGAGACATTGTTAGACCAAAAATATGTAATTTTGTAGAAGGAGAATCCAAACGGACTAGTCTTACCATACAAGAAATCATTCAAGAACATATCTATGGAGATATTTACAAAATATTTTGGTGTGAGCTACCTAAAATTATAAATAATTGGTTAGCATAGTTGTAATACTATTGATTTTACCCAAAAATGAAAGAAATGATCATTTAGAAAGAAAAAAAGATAGACCAATTGCAAAAATTGGAAATTGACTGGATGAGTGTAATAGATTATTGGGTTGATACTACCATAGAAAAATAAATCACTGATTTTTAAATATATGGATACATATATTTTGAATCTATATAGGACTTGTTTGTCTAATGAATTAGAGGGTAATTTTTGCAGCAACTACCTCTCCTTGTGAAGATGTTGGTTATGACAAGGCCATAATGCCTACTCCAATCAATATGGAGTAGTCATTTCAAGCATATGGGGGTGTGTGTGATATGAAAGTGAATGATGATTATATGATTAAATAAGTCTTGACTTGAATCCAGAATGGAGACACAAGGGAAGAATATTTAAAAGAAAAGTTTGGATTTAGAACATGAGCTATGACAACAAAATAGATGGAATAAACAAAAGAATACCTGGTAGCTGCAAGTAGAGGTAAGAGTAGTAGTAAACTAGGTGATTTTTTTCACTTGAAATTTCACCCAATGAGGATATGGGGCAAGATTATCCTCATTCAAGTGAGACAATGGAACCACCTCAGGGCTATGGGTATCCCTATTGGGAGGTGGATCTCTAGATTAGGGGTTAGCTCATCTTGATTCATTATTTAAGATCATATCTTACTACTAAAAACTTGGGGGATTAGAAAGGGTTAAGAATAACATGAAAATAAAACCTATTATACTATAGGTGATGCACCAAATGTCTTCTCTACTCACACTCTTTGACATGCACTTGAAACTAGGAACAAGTTACATATACACTTCACTCAACATCAACTCTCTCTTTCACATCAATGCTTCAACATGGGGTCTTAGGGATAGCTTAGGCTAGGAGGAATAAAAAATAGGTATTATAAGATACTATATTGGATAGAATTCTCACTTACACCTAAAACCTCACTTGAAACTTCTTGTTGACTTGCAAGAAAGGAATCATAATACACTAGGTACTAATGGAATCAACATGTGAAGGTAAATGGAAGTTACACTTGCAAAAGAATAATACCAAGCATGTAAAATTAATAAAATATTTTAATTAGGTAAAAAAAATTATTTATTAATTTAATGTAAATTTTTGGTAGGGTTTTGCCTTACCCAAGTGGAGTTATCCATACAATAGCCAAAAGGCCATAATTTATAGAACTTGGAGGAAGAGAGAGAGAAGGGGAGTCTAAAAGGCACAAAGACATGTGTTACCAAGTGAATATCAGTTAAAATTAAATGTGAAAGAGATGTGTGGTGATATATTCCATGTAATATAGGTATACTTATCCAAAACAAGTCATAAGAATAGTGAAAAGTGGCATAAAACTTACAATTTTGGCATAGGAAACTGCCCTCATGATTTGACCTCCAAAACTACCTTTATCACTAAATATGGTTAGGTATGATGGTTGGTATAATCAAGAGGGGTTACAAAAAATTATCCACATTCATTTTATTTAGCGATGACCATCCATATTCTTTTGGACATGCAAAATCATTCCTAGCAGTCTCGAAATGGCTCTTTTCCATGCATCTTCTCCACTTGGCATTCAAAAATCCTCAAACCTAAAAATTTATCTATGAAAAAGAGGGAATAAAATTTTTAAATGGTTCCCATATCATCATTTTCAAGAAAAAACCTTTAAAAGGCTTCCCTAATTGCTTTTTACCACTTTCCCTAAGTGTTCACTAGTTGGCTCACTGGACTGGTTGAAAGTGAGGACCTAGTTGGGACACTTAGAGGATGATTAATGAGATGAGGTGAATTTTTAGAGTTATCTCAAGTGTAAATATTCTTCCAATTTTTTTTTTAATCTCCTAACTCCTCATGTAGCATGCACACCACTTAAAATGGTCAAAATAATCCCTATTTCCATCTGATCCATATAGTTTCATATAAGAAAATCACATGTGTAGAATATTATAAGAGTCTTATGAAACTTCCATGTGGTTTAATGGCCATTCCCTTTCATCTAGATACCTCATTTGCTTCCTTTCTCCTATCAGGTCTCTATAAGGGTTTTACAAGGGTATTGAGTGGCCTGGACTCTTAACCTTTGTTAATAAAGTTCAAACATTGAAACCATATAAAAACTACATTTTTGGCCTCTTAAGAACCCAATATAGCTTATTTGAATGGCTCAGGTTCCCATGCAAACATCCATGAAAGATATGAGTGATGGAAGTTGACCTTTGAGTTGCTCTTGTGCTTCCTATGAGGGTTTTAGTAGGTCTGGGGTTAGAGATGGCTTCCTGTGGAGTTTATTCACAAACCAAAAGCTTAATCACCTCTGTATTTTACCTACCAATATTTTAAAATCATTTTGAGAGCTCACTAAGAGGGAAAAATGGGAATGACCCCTATTTTGGGATAAGAGTTATGCCTTACCAATAGGATTTTTTGTACTTTTTGAACCAAAATATGATAGTTTTTACTTTAAATACATTATTAAATAATTAAAACATCATATTTTACCCCCTAGTGATCATAAAAACATTATAGTGCTTGGATATATGCTACGCCCCTAACCTATCGCATGTATTAAGATAAGAATAGCTGACTTGTGACTTACTTATCCCTCTTTGATGCTATTTCACATTTCTCTATGCATTAATTTGGTTAGTAGGTTAGCCTATGGAGTAACCATGGCCAAGATAGACTATATATAGGAGGTAGTGGGTAATTATTTATCATCGTATTGTGAATTCTACCCTTATAGAAGCTTGTGGAGGTTGCCCCCTTAAAGTGGCTAGTCTATTATCATATATTCTAATATATTTCAGTCATATTTGGATCTATTTCTACTATTCTACTTTATTGTTGAAGTAATTTCATTACAAGTGGTATCAGAGTTGCGATTTGGGCAATCTTGTGGGTGAAACCCTAATTTTTTAAATTTGGCTATATATAAAATCTAGTTGTGAATTTATCTAAAAAAATTTTATTGGAGGTGAGAAATAAGTAAATTAAGCTTCCATTAAAATTTTAGATCATTTGGATCTATTTTACAAAAGTTATCACCATTTTCAGGTTTTTCATAAAATTGCTCTATAGTGCATAATTCAGCGAATTTTTATGAGTTATTTACATTTTTGGAAATATTAGAAAAATTTGGCTAGGGTATGTTCTTTGTATGTTATGATTTGAGGCTGACATAACTCCAAAATTACTTGGTCAAATTTGGGTCAAAAGTGTCAATCAGGGTCGACATTGTAAAGCCCTTTTATGGCAAGTCCACAAACTCGAGGCTGAGGAAAGGGTGCTGAAACTCCAGGTAAAACTCATAAAAAGGAAGAGATGGAGTTAGAAGGGGGATGTATTAGATCCTTTACATCAGGGTTCTCTAACATAGATCAAAAAGTGAGCTAGCTTGACTATAGTGTGTAAGGAATTCAAAGTGAGGTGCAAGGCATACAATCTAATATGAAATCCATACAAGATAGTTTGGTAGATATCATGATAGCTTTGAGAAATAATCAGTCAAATCATCCAACTATCACAATTACACAACCCCACCAAGGTGTTTCTCCCAACCAGTTTACTTCAAATCCAACTACATTACCACAGAGGAACCTATTACCAAAGGTGGATATGCACAAATTTGATGGAAAATATCCACTCAATTGGATCAACTAAATGGAGAATTTTTTAGATCTACATTATATCCCACATGGATAGAAGGTTACCATGGCATCCTTGTATCTTGAACCTAATCAATTCATTTGGTATCGATGGTTATGTACTCAAAATAAGAAGATGGCTCTCAGTGTCACTTGGTTAGTTTTTACAGAGGAGCTGCAATTACACTATGGCAATAGTGTGATAGAGAATTACATCAGCCAACTAGAGAAATTGTGATAGATTGGCTCTGTCAAGGATTATATTCATCATTTTTAGAACCTATCCTTACATGTGAAGATAATTTCTGAGAAGAACTTGAATGACCTATTTTTGGGTGGACTCAAGGACCACATTCAACATGATGTACGCATGTTTAATCCACTTAAAATTTTTGATTGTATTATCATGGCACACAGAGCTAAGAAAAAATTCATAGCCAATTAGAAGCAACCATTCATTCACTTCAGATATTGTAACATATCGATACCAAAATTTCCTCCACCTACCAGATTGATCCCTCAACAAATTGAAGAGAAACATGCAAAAGGATTATGTTTTAGTTGTGACAGTAAGTGGAGTAAAGGACATAGATGTGCTGAGAAGAAGTTATTCTACATTGAGGGATTCAATGAAGATGAATAAGAAGATGATGCCTCTAATGATGATGAGGAAGAGATAGAAGAGGTACCTAAAGATTCCCAACCTATAATCTCTTGTCATGAACTTGCAAGTATTAGCACTCCACAAACTCTTAAGGTGGTGGATTTCCTCAAGAAATAGAAGGTGACAGTGTTGATTGATTTGAGGAGCACACATAACTTCATCAACCATAAGTTGGCCACTTGATTGAACTGTTTCATCTACCCAACACCATAATTTTAGGTCATGATTGCAGATGGTGGCATAATTAATTGTTCAGGCAAATGCCATAGTATTAAGCTTGCTATAGGTGACCACAATCTTGATTCTCCTATGTTTTCTATTCCCATGGGTAGTACATATATTGTTTTGGGAGTCCAATGGCTCATAACCATGGGTACCATTGAGATGAAATTCTAGGAACTATTCATGTGCTTTCATTATGAAGGTAAGAAAATTGAACTACATAGATTACAGGAAAAATATCCACAATTGATTAGTTCACATCAGATGACCAAGATGCTAAAAAAGGGGGTAGAGGGAATTATTGCATGATTATGTTACATAGAAGTTCAACCCACACAGACATCTACACATCTTGATATATAGATGATTCTTGATGACCACCCATCTATTTTTGGGCCCATACCAAAAACTCTCAAAAACCTTTGAGGGTTCCTAAGACTAACAAGTTACTACCAAAGATTTGTGAAAGGTTATGGCAGCATAGCAACTCCACTCACTACATTTTTAAAGAAGGATGCCTTCCATTAGAATAATTCTTCCACCAAAGCATTTGACAAACTAAAAGTAGCTATGTGCACCACCCCAATTTTGGCTACTTTAGACTTCTTAAAGACATTCACTGTTGAACGTGATGCTTATGGATCCAGGTTAGGAGTAGTACTAATGTAGGAAGGAAGACCCATTGCATTTGAGAGTCATTAATTCAAAGGTAAGAATCTACAAAAACCTATCTATGAGAAAGAAATGATGGCAATTCTTCATGCAGTTAAATAGTGGAGGCCTTATCTGATGGGTAGACACTTTAAGGTGAAAATGGATCATGATAGTCTCAAATAATTTTTGGAGAAAATATTATCATCTAAGGAACAACAAAAGTGGGTAACCAAAATGTTGGGTTATGATTTTGAAATCATCTATAAGAAGGGTAAAGATAATGTAGTAACAGATGCACTATCTAGATGGGATACATCCATAGAAGCATTACTTTGTGCAATGTCCATGTTGCAAGTAGATTGGATGGATGAAGCCAGGTTAGAATGGGAGCAAGGCAAGAATACACAGGTTCTAATTTAGAATCTCTAGCAAGTTACTTTAGCCTCTGACAAATTTGAATGGAAAGGTAATGTCCTATAGTATAAGGGTAGGCTATACTTGTGCAAAGATTCAGAGCTTAAGCATAAGATTATTATAGAGTTGCATGCATCTCCAATTGGGGGACACTCAGAATTATTGAAAACTTATCAAAAAATTAAGAAAGAATTATTTTGGGAAGGACTCACAGGATATGTACAAAAGTTTGTGGCATAATGCTTGATATGCCAATAGAATAAAGGTGAGACAATTAAGATCCTAGGTCTGTTACAATCATTAGCAATTCCTAGTCAAAGGTTGGAGGAGGTTTCCATGGATTTCATCATAGGCCTTGTTCTGAAGGTAAGAATTTTATCTTGGTCATTATGGATAGGCTTACAAAATTTGCCCATTTTTGTGCTCTCTCACACCCATTTTCAGCAAGTACAGTAGTAGCTATTTTTTTGGAGGCAATTCTAAAATTACATGGAACACCAAAAATAATTATAAGTGATCATGATCCTATTTTCACTAGTAATTTTTGGATTGAACTATTTTCCTATTTGGGTACTCAGCTAGCTCATAGATCATCTTACCACCCCCAATCTGATGGACAAATAGAAGTGGTTAACAAATGTTTAGAGGGGTATCTCTGTTGTTTTGTATCAAATAAATAGGAACGTTGGGTTAATTGGCTACCACTTATAGAATGGTGGTATAACACATCTTTCCATACCTCTTCTAAAATGTCTCTATTTCTAGAACTATATGGTTACCATCCACCTTCCATCACTTCTTCATTAAAGGTGCAAACCAAGGTTCGAGATGTAGAGGAACACATTCAACATCAACAACAGGTTTTGTCTAGTTTAATAGAGAATTTGGCCTTGGCACAAAATAGGATGAAGCAAAAACTAGATCAACACATAGTGAGCAAAATTTTTAGGTGGGTGGCTAGGTATTTGTACATTTGTAGCCTTACAATTAGATGTCCTTGAAGTAACAGAAAAAGGACAACAAACTTGCTCCTAACTATTATGGCCCTTATCAGGTTTTACAAAAAAATGGAAGTGTGGATTACAAGCTCGAGTTACCTCATTCATCTCGCATACACCCAATATTTCATGTTTCCTATTTGAATAAGGTCATTGGATAGAAAGTTTCAGCCTAGATAGAGCTCCCAGAACTAGATGAAGAAGGACGTGTCATTTTGGAACTAGAGAAGATCCTCCAAACACATACTAAGAGGTTGAGAACTAGAGATATTAGGGAATATATAATCAAGTGGAATAACCTGAGTAGTGAAGATGTAACTTGGGAAGGTGAAAATTTTCTGCAACAACATCCAGAGTTGTTCAACGTTGAGGACAATGTTGGTTTGAAGGGGAAGGGTATGTTATGCCCCTAACCTATCACATGTATTAGGATAGGAATAGCTAAATTATGGCTTACTTATCCCTCTTTGATGTTATTTCACATTTATCTATGCATTAATTTGGTTATTAGGTCAGCCTATGGAGTAACCATGGCCTAGATAAACTATATATAGGAGGTAGTGGGTAATTATTTATCATCATATTGTGAATTCTGCTCTTATAGAAGCTTGTGGAGGTTTCCCCCTTGAAGTGGCTTGTCTATTATCATATATTCTGATATATTTCAGTCATATTTGGATCTATTTCTTCTATTCTACTTTATTTTTGAATTAATTTCATTACAATATAGTTATAACTTGAAGTGACCTTTCATTTGAGGTTGGGTTTGCATGCTTTCTTACTAGGTCTGCTTGTAGAAATACTTGTCCAGACCATATAATTGGAATTAAAAACCTAAAATATAGTTTTTTATATCCTTATAGGTTTTTTAGAGTTTAAAAAAACTTAAATTTAACCCTAATTACTTTTTGGTCCATGATTTCATCACTTTCCCCAAAATTGGCACCTTCATGCACACTAAAAGTGACCCTACTTTGAGACAATACAAAGGATTTTTTCAATATTTAACTTGGAAAATTTATGATTTTATAGTGTTATATATGTCCTAATTTTAATCTATACCAAAATTTATCTCCCAACTTCTCCATTTGGTTCTCCAACTCTCCATTTTTCCAAGGTAGACTTTTGATTAGGCTGGGTTTGTGGGTAAACAGTGTATAAAACTATATTTAGAGGTCCTATGGTTTTAATTGAGATTTATTATGATGTGTAAGGATATTAAATGATTTAAACAACCCATTAAAACCCTATCTATCCTTATTTCCATTTCAAACACCTTCCATGCCATGGAACCTAACATTATGCCTAAAACTGCCTACAAAAGAAATCATTGTCTTATGCTTGTTGTAGGTCTTCTTGAGCTAGGTTTGGATTTAAATGAACCATATAAACCTATTATATTATTTTATAAATCCAATAAAGGTCTAAATTTACTATCTTTCTCTTTGATTTTCATCTTTTTTCCCTAGCTTGTTGTTTGCTTTCCAAAATAGGCCTTTATCCCTTAAGGACTAAGACAATCCCCTTAAGTCATGCCTGTAGGTATGTTTGAGGGTTTATTGGAGTATTTAAGGAACATTTTTACCATTAAAAACCTATTTTAACCACTTAAAATTCATTTTCATTTCAAACACCTTGTCCCATGTTTCTCTAGCCCCATTTCATGTATTGCTTCACTATACTGCTTATATGGATAGAGACATAGTTTTCATTGTTTGTAATCTCTCATGGATGTATTTAGCCTCAAAATGTGTGTAAAAATCCTTATGGTGAACTTAATATCATCACATATTCATCTCATCCATTTTAATGCATTGTTTGACCTCAAAAACCTCTTAACTCTTGACTGATATCAAACTCAGGGTTCTAACTCTAGATGCCTATTTCTGGGCATGTAGGCTTCATGATAAGGCATTAAATATTTAAAAAAGGTGTGTATTTAGAATTTGGTGATATAAATATAATCATAGCATCTTCATATGACTCACCTACATGCTTCATTTGAGCTCAAAAGACCCTTTTCACCTTGATTGCTACCAATTCCTCATACTAGGATATAGGTGCATGTTCCTAGTCCTATAAGTGCATCTTGATAGGTGTTCAAGCTTTAAAATATGGTATAAAACCTTATATTATGATCTAAATTAACATTATCCTTAATCCACCATCTATATGCTTCTCTTTTATCACAAAGACCCCTTTTCACCTTGATTAGGCTAATCTTCCGTTGTCCTTGGCTATAAGTACATGTTCCTAGGCCTGTAGGTTACAATGAGCTTGATTTGGATCATGTTCACCATGTCTATAGGATTTTTGAACTTGAATTTATCCTTTTATCATTAACGTTTGGATTATATTCTTCTTTAGGAGTCCTTACACCATCCTTTTTTGCTAATCATTGAAACACTGCCCTCACTGCCTCTCTACCCTATGTACAGGTAGGGGATGGTCCAAAAGGTCATTTCATGCAATATCCCCATTCTCCATTACCTAAGTGATTAGGAATATTTTTTATATCCCTTGGAATTGTTTCCTCAACTTGGACAAGGTCTATGATTCTCATATTTAGTGCAAGTTGACAACCTCCATCAATATCCTGTAGACATCATTATTGCAAATCAGTGATTTTTAGCCATTTTGGGAGGTATCAAAACCTACGTTCCACTCCTCCTTTTTCCATCAAACTTGGCATGCTTGTTCTTAAAGGATAGGGATGAAATATTAACAAAACAAGGGTGTTGGAAACCTCTTATAACATGGAACAAATCATCTCAAAAAACCCTTAGGACCTCTGTTTGGTCAATTTTGGGATTGAGAACCCAAAATAGTCAACTCTCTTTTTTGGAGTGAACAATCCACTTATATACACCTCTAAACATTCCTAACATGGAAAAAATGACTCTTGGATATGATAGGTATCAATCATGAGTTCCACCATGTTTTTTACTATTCATGCTCCATACAAACCTCTTGGAGCTCAAGTGCAAGGTGATTACAACAAGCTAGGCAGTGAACAATTATGCATAGTTTAGGCCTGAGGGTCTTTTATTTGATCATCAAATGCCATTCCAATGTTTCCAAGGAGTTGAGAACCTCACCAATATTTTCTTCATAGTAATATGACTTCAACATGCTCTTGTAAGTGAAACTTTGACTGTTGTATGCAAGGAAAACATGAGAGAGCAAGAAAAAAGTAAGGCAAGGCCTTACAAATACCACAAAAACACTTGTCAACCCTTTCATATATAACCAACATCAGGAGAATCATCAAAACAATCACTAAATACCTTGTTCCAGTGAAGAAATCATTTTCAAATCAATTGAACTGACTGTAAAAGTAAACTAGGCATTTACAAGCATGTACAAGCCTAAAAGAGGCTTTTCCAAGTATTTAAAAGTTATAACACAAAAATAAGCATAATAAAATCTTAAAAAACATGTGTAAGCACTTAAAAACAAACCATTCCATCAATCTAAAGCAAGAAAAGTTGAAACATATTCAAAAAGGGGCCCCTTCATGGTTGAATAGGCATAAAATGTTCCCTGGAGTGTTAATGATCATTCATAAAGGAGGAGGCACCAAATTTTTTTTAAAAAAAATTTATATGAAGTATACTTAGATCAATATCCACCCCCAAGATAATTTCCTCCAACTCAAATTGTATGGCCCATAATGAGCACTTGAAGTTGACATTTCTTTGCATGCCAAGAGGAAAAGGCAGAAAATTGAGTTGAATATGAAATTTTTTTTGAAAAAAATGAAAACCAAACATGGATATGACCTATTGGGAGGTGAAGAGTCACACCACCATGTTTTCTAAGTGGCACACTTCCCAAGGTAGCCATACAGGTACCCAATCTTCTCTCTTTTGGCCAAGAAAACTACCTTTTGCCTGAACAATCTACCATTTATTTAGTTATTTAAAATTCATGGGGCATGAAATAAACTTTTTAAACTTTCACAAATCCCAAAAAACTAGTACAAAGCATTAAATGCACCATTTAGACCCTTGAAATGACCCCAAATGACATGATAGGCTAATGAAATGAGTGACCAAGGTTAATATAACATTAAGAGGCATGAAATGACCTATGAAACACCTTATGACAATATATTAGACGCCCTCATATGCCTAAAAATTAAGTTTTTAACTAGGGCTGCCCTATTTTGACCTAAAAGTCAAAACTGGTCAACAGTGATAAACAAGTAGGAAGATATGATGAGTGAGATGAATGAGAAGAATAACAAAGAATGAAGAAAGAAGATGAATTATGGTAGATAGAAAGAAGTGACAAATAATGAGATGAAGAAGAGATGTTTGAAGAGGAAGGTGAGAATAGTGTTGAAGTAGAGTAGTTAGATGATAGATGTTGTGTGCAGCTACAAGAATGGGTATTATCAGAAGGACACAAATTTAGAAAAGAAGTAGAACATAGTCATAGATTAATTATAGGTTTAAGTAAAGAATAAGAATTCATAATAAATAATCATTCACCATAAGAGCTCACATCCCCATAATCTAATTTCTTATATTCTAGGAAATTTTTTTAGCTAGGCAAATAAGAAGACAGTAGCTGGAAAGGTCCATTTTTAGATCAAGTACATCGTTGGGGTACCAAATTTGAAACAACATCAATTCAAAAGGATTTGAAGGCTATAGGGCTTATTAAAACCAATCAAAGAAAAGAAGGAAATGTAGAAAAACAAAGTGCAATGTTTACTCTCCTAGTGTGTAGTTAAGTCCTAATAGTACGCAGGTAAGATCACCCAAAATAAAACCTTCTCTTATAATAATTGTGTAGTAGATCCTTTCGACACTAGTTTACATAATGGTTCATATAATAGGATTTATAAACCTAATAATGTGTGATGGGTCTACAGACCCTGAGTAGTACCTGTTAACCTATGAAATGAGATGGTAAGCTAAGGGCATTACTAATGAAGTTACGTAAAAGTGTGAGTTAGTAGTAGAACTAACCAGAAGATCACTTGAGTTCATATTCCATAGATATATTCAGTGAGAAACTCTACAATAGGTTAAGGAATGGCTCATCACAGAGTTTAAAATAAAAAATGTACAAGCCAGACTATTTAAGACTTGAAAGAGATAAGGAAGAAGTCATGAGAATCAATCTGTGACCATGACCATAGATTCTCTAATGTTATGAATAAGGTATAATTTATCTTAATAGATAAAGATAAATCTACATGGTTTGTCAAAGGACTACACTCCAAAATTAGGTTTTCCACTATGTAGATTAAATATTCTATTAAAGTAGATGCTAAAGTTGTTGCACTATGAGTAAAGTAGATATAAGATTATGGGGAAGTTCCTGTCATAAACTCCAAGATTGAAAACATAGTACAAGATTTTATGAAGAGAATGGATTAATACCATGAGAAAGATAAACCTAAGTTGAATCTATGGTGTATAGAGTGCGAGAAAGGACATCACAAGAATGATTTTCCTAAGATCAAGATAGGGTTTTGTGAAATCTATCAAGTAGTAGGGCATGTAATAGTGCAGTGCCATCTCCTACAATGGTATTTCAAGAACCTATAGAATTTGTATTTCAATTTATGTAAGTCACACAATCAAGATAAAAATAACTATAAGGATTTGTAAGAGCTCAAAGAAGGAATTACCAAAAATGTATTCACCATTGCTACAGTAAATGTCATCGATGAAGCAAATGAGTCCAGGCCCAAAGGTAGATAAAAGTTGTGTGACCCAAGTAGGTCCATAATGGATTCCTAGTTTACCATAATACCAACCTCAAGGTCCAGTCAGTTAGACCCCTCTTTTACTGAGCTAGACACCACCATCTCTAAAATACTAGTATGCAGTACCCTAGAGCTTAGCCATGATGCAATAACAATAAATGATTTGGAACCCACTAGTTATGTAACAACAATTTAGAATTGGTGATAATCCCTGAAGTATTAGCATTGGAATACTACATAGTAATAAGGAGGGTATAGAAGAGGTTATCAGTCCAACATATGAGGATCTAGGGGTAGATTCAGAGGAGGTTACCAAGGTGGTAGAGGCAATAATTATCAATGGCCTCTTCTACAATGCTAATTTTGTGGAGAACATAATCATGTGCAACAAAATTTCCATTTGAATCCTCAAAGATAGTATTATTATGTATATTATAGAATATATGACCAACATGAGATAGAAGACTATCCTATCTTGGAATATCAAAGAAAGGATAAAGCTATAAAAAATGTGAATATGGTGAATGCATAGCCTAAGGAGGATGCCTTCCTAAATATTGTTACATGACATCAACACATAGAAAGAGGGTTGCCTCCTCTAGAAATGCCTTAAGATCAGGGAATCCAAAAATCAAAATAGGATAAATATATAGACTTATCTATAGAAAATGGGCTCATGTATGAAGCTATGTAAATGTTGAAAAAGATTCAACACCAAGACACTATTGAAGGAGATGCTACAGTAATAGATGCTCAAATATATGGCTAGATCATGTGCATTATGTGTCAAGATGGATTTTTCACTATATTGATAGATCTTCTAAAAAATTTAAGCACACTATGTAATGAATACATCTCATAGAACATCATAAACTTGCTACATAATCTATTGGAATGTGTGTAAGGAGGCTAACAGGAGATAGAAAAGCTAGTTTGGTACATCAAAACAAAGAAGACCTGGGATGTAGATGCATGAATCAACATTGAGGTTATAGGTTATGATATTCCAAATGCTATCTTTGATTTTGGCATCACAATCAACATGATTCCTAGGTCTATGTGGGAGACCATTGGACAGCCGGTTCTAAGTTATAGCCCAGTAAATCTAAGCTTAGCTGAATATGAAAGAGTTGAAACTATTAGCAGATTAGAAGATGTTGAGATCAAAGTAGTAGGGCTGACCCTACAAGGTGACTTTGAAGTCATTGATATGAAGACAACAACAACACATTATCCTACATTGATTGGCAGGAAATGGGAATATAATGGTCAAATGACTATCAACATAGTGCAAAATCAATTAAAGGCACACCAAGGAGATAAGGTTGTCATCATTCCTCTGAATATAGTGCACAAACTATACATCATTCTGAATAAACTAGATTCTCCATATGTCATGCAAGAAACTAGCTGGATGAAGGCAAACTCTAAGGAAAACCCAAAAGATATATATGCAGATAAGTGAAAATTATTATATGAGCATACTAAACCTTAGGTAAAATCCTTAATCACTTAATATTCAAAGACATCTGAATAAAAGAGGCCTAAACTAGTAGTTACTCATCTGTTGGTAACCCAGTTTGTCATAAAATATTATGCATATATGTTTGCAAAATCCCCTACTCATTTAAAAGTTAACTTCCTCTATCAAGAAGATGATCATATACATAATTATATATAAACAACCAAAGAAGGCACTTTGCCTTGGGAAATAGCTTCTTCTTTTAGTGGAGACCCAGACACACACCTACTCAACTGGGCTTGAGGTGATCATGAACTCTAACCTATGAGAATGGTTTTTGCACATGAAATACTAATTCATGTGTATTATGCAACTAAGGATATCAATCAGCTCATTCTAGGATTACAAGTTCTTGTACCTACCATTAGCTAGTGGGTCAATGCTCTAAATTATGCTTTGAAGGAAGTTGTAGTGACATGGTGGAAAATTCATATAAATTATTAGCTTGAGTGGGATGATGCATGTGAACTCATGATTAGTAGGTTCCAATTACCATAGGTCATCAGAAGTAATTGGACTTTCTTCCAAGAAGGTGAGTGTCCAAAAATTCATATTCATAAATGTGTTAAAGCCTAGACTAAGGTATGTGTGACATTGAAATATTAGGTTCACATCTTTAATTATACACGTGCTTCATTACAATCAGCAGGGTATATACACCAAGAGCGTAAAGGGAGACAAAGCATTGGGCACAGGTGCAAAGTGATTTCATGAAAATGTTTATTTTTTTAAAATGAGAACCCTCTAGTTTACAGTGCATTCTTGAAAATCAAACAATTCCTATGCTATGGGCACACAAAAGATATAAGCACCATAACATAATCTACTATGTAGAAGAATACAACTTTTAATCTCAATTTGACATTATAAAGATATAAAGCTACCAAGAAAAAAGAATAATATTTTACACATCCATTCCATTAAATATAAGATGAATAAGAGGACATTAAATATTTTGATTATGATGGTGATATTGATTTGACAAATTTATTTGAACTTGAACAACCAATAGAACCACTAAAGGACCTTGATGCAGAATGTATTGAAGAAGACAAGCTATGTGGAATACAAATTCTAGAATAGGAAAGGAAATGAATAATATAGGAATATATTGATGAAAAAATGCATAAGAATTACCACCATCCCATTAAAAATCATGTAGCAAACATCAAAACTAAGGAGGTTCCCAAATTAGTGCATATAGGTGATTATTGGATAGAAGCTAAAATTTATGAAGCTATGCAACTTTTGTGATATTATCAAGATGTCTTTCCCACTAAATTATCAGAGGTCTGAGGAGTTGATCCATCTCTAGGTGAGATGCATATTGAACTTTGTTGGGTGAATATTTTATCACCAGCTAACTGATGGGCAAAATAGGTCTCTTCAACCACACATAGGGAGATTGGTTGGCCAAGTGTGCAAGTTTACCACATCAAAATGGGACACATATCTCCTCTCATCAAGGGGAAGTTCCCTATAAAATATGATGAGCTATATACTATATATATGCAGAAAATAACACTCAGGAGTAGGACAACACTAGCCATCTCTCTTTTTTTAGAGATGATGTTCACAAACAAAGGAGAAATGTAGGTGAAAACACTAAAGGCACTTCTCTTCTTTCAGAAGTGGTCTTGCAACAAACAATTGGAGTTCTTTCAGGTAGGTAAGAAGTAACAAGGGCACAATAACCAGCAGGATGAAGTGTAGCACAAAGTCTCTACCTCAACTACCAAAGAGTGAAATACGAAGGATAATGAGGGCACCAAGTCATCCCAAGGCCATTTACACAAAAATAAATTAAAAATACACACACTAAAGACAATTGTGGTAGCACAAAGTCTCTCCATAGTTGGCTTCAAGACACCATCCTGATTACTTCCACTAGTTCTGCTTATTTCATTAAAATGGACAAGAACACATTCAGGAAATAAACATAAGAACAATCTCCTAAATGACACAAGCTATTATAGCACAAAGTCTAAAAGTAACCTACTTTCTCATTTAAGCAAAGAAATATGATTAACAAACTGAGCTCAAAGTCTCAGTAAATCACCTCTCAATTTTGGCAGAGTTTTGCTTTTATAACTAAAAAGATCTCCCTTTGTGAAAAGAAGAGATTTACAATATATAGCAGCTCAGATAGATTGGGCACTTTTTATAAAAATACGCATGCTGCATTCAATGCCTTGAATGCATTTTTAGTTTTGTCAAAGAGGGCCATGCTGAAACAGGGTGTCTGCCTTAATTGTGGCATGTCGATTCATCTCAAATGTCTTCTCTTGGGCCTAGGTCATCTAGTCTATCTCCAAAAATGTACATGGCTGTCCCCTCACTTTTATTCTAAGGGAGAAAAATAGGCTATGCCTTTAATGCTTGCAAGCTCAAATATCTACTTGGTAGACTATTCCAGCTATTGAAAATAACTCCTACGCATATATTTTTGGTCTTTCCCTCTTTCTTGTTGCAATTTGAGATCTCAGGCTATCTTTTCCCTTTCTACTGGCTCTTTCAACTCCCTCTTCAGTTGGTCACTGAGTTCACTCTTAACTTTTGTCCTTTCCCAGCTTTGTCTCTTCCTGGTTTTGTCTTTTCCTACGATTTAAGCTTTCAGGGCTATATTCCCAACTTTGCTAGCTCCTTGTGCTCTTCTCTCAACGGTTCTTCCTTTTGGCCTTAAGGACTTTAAATGCATTCAAGTCTGCACTCAAGCCTTTAAAGATCAATAGTTATTTCATTGCTGTAAATTTGATGTTCTCACACTCATCACCATTTGAAAGCTAACGGCTAGTTTATTTCTCTAAATTTGATGACTTCAGGGACGTTTGGATTCCAATGGCTAGTTCATGGTGCCCAACGTTGACGTCTGTGGGCTTGTCATCACTTGGTCAATTCCTTCAGCTTTATTTCCTCCATATTTCCTTTGACCAAGCTTAGTCTTTGAATCTTTCTGAAGGGAAGGTGTCCTTTCAAGACTTGGGGGAGGTCCTTTTTCTGGTCATCGAGAGCCCCCTGCAAGGGTACCTACCCTTCAGGATCCTTCAAGCGGCCTTCCTCTTCTTATCCTTCAGATAAATTATCTGAAGGAATTCCTTCAGGATTTTTGTCTAAAGGAATTCACCTTGCCTTTTGTCACAAAAAATCTTCTCGAAGGAATTCTAACTTTTCTGCCTTGTTCACTTTTTCAAAGAAAACCTTACCCTTTCAGCCTTTTACAATGGTCTATTTTGCTCATCACCTACCCTCTACAAGGGTTGTTTGGTCTCCAAAATTGCCTTTTAGAAAAGTCACAAAGGTCCTTTTGGCACCTAAGTGCCCTCTGAAAGGGCACTTGTCCTTCAAGATTTTGGAAGACTCCTTTGAACTTCCCATTTGAACCATTTCTTGAACCAAATGTTGACCCAAACGTTGACCCAAATGTTGAAATTGCCTAAGTGTTGGGGACTTGTTTATTTTCATAGATATAAGCCTATAGAGTCTGTAGAAATAATCCTATAGATTCCATAGAAATAAGGCTACAGAGTCCGTAGAAATCAGCCTGTAGAGTCCATATAAATCAGCCTACAGAGTTTGTAGAAATAAGCTTGTAGAGTCCATATAAACAAGCATGTAGAGTCTATAGAAACAAGCCTACAGAGTCCATAGAAACAAGCCTTTAGAGTCTGTAGAAACAAGCCTGCAGAGTCCCTTAGCTGAAAAAGCTTAAATAATGGAGAATTTGAATACTCAGATCAATTTTTTTGAGAAGGGAAAAGATAATTTTGTCCTGCAGGACCAAAATAGTTAATATGTTGTCCCAAAAAATGCGTGACAAATTTTGGAAACAATAGCTGGCTCCAGTTGGGGAACTTCCTTTAGTTGAAATTTTGAAATAGTTGAGGGGAGTAGAAACCAAAATCTCCAGTGCCTTCAAGTATGCCATTGGGCTACGGAGTCACGCTATCCAAAAAAGAAAGGCACCAAAAATGAAAATGAAAAGCACAAAATAGAACTAAAGACTATAAAAATATACATATGTACAGATGATAATATCTGATGCTTCAAAAATTAAAGTGCTTCAAATGCTACCCATTGTGAGGTAGAGAAAAGGGCATGCCATCTTGATACTTCAGCAGGAAACTATTTTCACCATTGAGCTGATGGATAGTAAACAGGCCTCTCCATAGGGAATCAAATTTCCCATGCATTCCCTTTATTTCCCTTCTCGTGTCCCATAACAGAACGTGATCTCCAATCTAGAAATCATGGGTTTTTGATTTTTGATTAAAGAGTTTCTTCACTAGAATTTGATGCGTAGTAATTTGGTCCACCACCATAGTTCACTGCTCATCTAGTTTAGTTAAGCACATGATCCTCTTATCGATGGATCTTTCATATGTCTGATCATCGACTGCCTTTGCCAATTTCAATGCTGGTAATTCTAGGGTGATTGGCATCTCTACATTGAGACCATACAAAAGTTGGAAAGGTGACATCCTTATGAGAAGAGAAATAGGCTGCATTGTCTGTGACAATCTTGGTTGGGACCCCAAACCTGGAAATGATATTTTCCTTGAGGAAATCACATACTACTTCTGAAGTAGCATGCTTGGTTGGAATTGCTTCCACCCATTTAGTGAAGTAATCTATGGATGTAAGGACATAATAATGTCCAGTGCTTGAAGATGGGTTTACAACACTAATGAAATCAATTCCCCATTATTAAAATGGCTCTTCTATTACCACTGGCTTAAGAGGAAGAGCAACTAACTTGGGTCTTCCAACGAACTGTTGGCATAGTTCACATCTTCGTACCCATTTGTATGCATCTTGAAATAGAGTAGGCCAGTAATACCTGGCTTATAGAATCTTATGAGTAGTTACAGGTGTAGAAAAATGTCCCCCACAATCTAGATTATGGAAGGACTTCAAAAGCTAGTTCTGTTGTTCTTTATCCACATAACGAAGGAACACTCCATCAAGGCTCCTCTTATACAGGCCGTTGACCCATAGGACAAAATTGGCAGCTTTCAATTTAACAGTCTTCTTTTCTTTATGAGACAGATGAGTAGAACACTCACTATAGGTAAGGAAATGAGTGATATTTGAATACCACTCATTCATGGTGGAGACAAAGAGGACTGTTGGCTTGTCTTCCACTTCTATTTCTTCATGTCCTGCTTCTTCGGGTCTATTGTCAGCAATCGATTGGCAGAGGCCCCTTCCTCACACAAGCTTCATTAGCTTGATATCAAGATCAAACTCTTAGATTTTATCAATCCAATTGCCCCTTTTGGTTCCAAACTCCTGCTGAGTTAATATAGATTTGACTGTGGTATTAGGAACCAAGGCAGTAGTGTGTGAATTGAGGATGTAAAAATAGAAGTGCTTTACTGCCTTTACCACTACCTAAGCGTGCTTCTCCATATTGGAATACTTTAGTTTGTGAGATTTGAGAGGATAGCTCATGAATGATATGGGAGATTCAACATCTTCTTCATTTTATTGAACTAGAATTGATGAAAGTGTGTGCTCAAAAGCATAACTGTACACTGTGAAATCCTTGGTATAATCTGGACAAACTAGAATTGGGGTGTGGGCAATAGCTATCTTGATGTCTCAAAATGCCAATTTGCCTTCTTTAGTCCAATTGAAAGTGGCCTTTCCCTTCATCATGTTCACAATGTAGTGAGTTTTCTTAGCAAACGCAGGGATGAACCTTTGTAAAAAATTCATTTTTTCAAAGAAAGAGTGAACTGCAGTCTTACTTGTGGGTAGAGTAAGCTCTTAGATGGATTTGACTCTTTTTGAGTCAATATTTATGCCTTCTCAGGATACAATGTGTCCAAGAAGTTTCCCTTCTGTTACTCCAAAAATAGACTTCTTAGGATTTAGATAAAATGCCATTTTGGCGGCAGCGTTCCAGCACTTGTTGCAAATGGCGCACATGATCAGGGCAATGCTTGGAAAATACAGTTAAGTCATTAAGGTATACCACAATGAACTTACCCATTTTATCTTTGAAAGCAAGGTCCAGTTCTCTCTGAAAAGTGGTGCCAACATTTATCAGGCCAAATGACATTCTTTGATATGCAAAGGTGCGCCAAGGTGTGGTGAAGGCAGTCTTATGTTGGTTTGCTTCACCAACTTTAACTTGATTGTATCCCAAGAAGCCGTCTAGCATTAATAACATCTCTGAATTGGTCACTGTTTGAAGAACTTGGTCCATGATGGGTAGAGGATAGTTATCCTTTAAGGTTGACTGATTCAAATTCTTGAAGTCCATGCAGAGGTGAATTTCACCATTCTTTTTTCTCATAGGTACTATGTTGGCAATCCATGTGGAATGATGGATTGGGAAAATTATTCTAGCATTCAGCATTTTCTATATTTTAGGTAGAATAGTACCTGATATCTTTAGATTATACTACCTAGATTTTTGATTGTAAGGCAATGAATCACTCTTGAGAGAAATTTCATGGTAAACTTATTCAGGCCTGAGTGACTTCAGATCATCATAGAAGTATGCCAAAACATCTATGTACTGGCAGAGAAGAGTAGTGAACTTAAACTTTTCTTTCTGAGTGCAGCACTTCCCAATGTTCACCATCTTAGGATCTTCCTTGGTACCCAAATTTATTTGATCAAACTCTTGAGAAGAGCTTGAATCCATTTATTGCTATCTGATGAACCTATCGTGCTTGTCAAACAACTTCTCAAGGAAAACCAATTCTTTGGGAATTTTATTCCCTTTAAGTTGTAGTAATTCTTCACTTGCGTCTGATTTTGTTTTAGGGGTTGGTTCAAGCTTCTGGAGATCACTGCCTTTGAAGTGAAGCTATTCAAAGCTATCTTTTTGTTCCAAGAAGGAAATTATTTGGTTGTCACCATTGAACACTTACCAATGATTGGCATTATCAGGCACACTTGGTCGAAAGACTAGTTTGATAATGTACTTATCTCCTTTAAAATCTAGATGAGGAACTAGAAGATTTACTAAAATAGCCAAAGCATCAACTTGATCATTGAATTCTTTGGGCACTATAGAGATGCTAAAAGAATCAAAACTTTCAATTTGATCCCAAACTAGATTGTGGTAGTGGTGCAATCTCTCATTTTTGGTTTGGTATAGGTTTCTCACCTAACAAACCACCAACTCAGCATCTCCTTTGGCATGAATGAACTTGACACCCTTATTTTGAGCTACCTTCAACCTGAGTAACAGAGATTCATACTCAATAGTGTTGTTGGTGTTGCTGAACTACAACTTGTATGAAGAAAGAAATATATCTCCTCGAGGAGATATCAATACAATCCTAGCTCCTAAGCTTGTAAAGGAACAACTGCCATCAAATTCTAGTATCCATACATCATTAAAAGCTAACCTTACCTTAGATTTTTCTTCATTTTGAGGGGAGGATTCCTATGGGCTTGCACTGTGCTCTCTTATGTCTTCTGCTATTTTATCGAAACCAATTTTCAGATTGTCATTTTCAAAAGTTTCATTAGCTAAGACAGGAGCATCCTTAGTAGTCAGGAAGTAATTACCCATACCTGAAGACTTAAACAGAATTTGAGCTTCAAGCACTGATGTTTGAGTGACCACTTATTTTGCTTCTTTCTTAGGGAGTAGCCTCTGCATAATGCCTTTGACTGGGATCCTCACTTCAGACAGGTCCATCCTCAATTCTCCACTAACATCCTTGTAGAAATTTCTCCCAAGAAGAATGTCTTATGAGGCTAAGACATTGGCCACCAGGATCGTCATCTTGATCCTTTTGTCTGGGAATGCTGCAAATGTAAATTAAGCATCCTTGATTTGTCCCAGCAGTGGCACATGTTTGTTCTCCATGGAGAAACATCTCCCAAATGTTTTGGTCAGTGTGAGGCCAAGAGATTCCACCACTTTGGTAGGCATGACATTGTCTGACGCACCTGAGTCTATGATGCAATTGTTCAGCTAATGTCCATTTATTAGTAGGGAGACATAAAATGGTTCAGTCTTCCTAGGAGCAGCAGGTGGAGTAATGACAAGATTGTTTGGGGTGGACATGTTTCTTGGGGGATCACAAGTTACCTTTCTAACCTCTAGTCTTGCATGGACAGTTTTATTTTTCACATATTCTACTAACTTATCTAATTGCTCAAGGTTGGATTGCAGGAATTCAAATTTAGATATTTGAATTTTAGTTTTCTTGACATGGTCGACTATGTCAAATGTCTGAAATGAATTATGAACAGGGGAAGGGAGTTTATCCTTCTAGTTTTTAGGGGGGAGGACTGATCTACAAAATTGAAGTTGAAGGTGCATAAATGTTTGGGGTACTTACTTTTTTAGCAATCACTGGGTCATTTGGATGGAAAGATAGAGAAGTTCCTTGTTTAGCAATTGAAATTGCAGGCTGAGCTTGATCCTCTATTTTTTCCTTATCAGCTTGTTGGGTTGACTGATTCTTGGACCAAGTGAACACAATGTATGATCCCTCAACTACTTTACCTTCACTTTTGGGTTCATCCTGGTAATTCAGAAAACCAATGTTGGACTCACCAGCTAATTCTTCTTTTCCCTCTGTGAAGAGATTAGCGTCATCTTCTGGGTTTAACTCAGGCTGGAAGGAGAAATTTGATTTTGCTTCAAGATATCCAACTATTGAATTGGTTGGAGGTGCTTTAATGGCAAGGTTCCGTCGTGGGGGAGGAAGATGATTTGTTTGCCCTTGATTCCTAGTAGCATTGCCTTGGTATGACTGATTGGGGAATGTCCTCCTTGGTATATCTCTATACAAAGGGGCAGATGACATCCCTTGCACCATTTACTTTCTAAGAGCAAGCAACTCATTTTATAGCTTTTGCACCATTGGATCAGTGGTGCCTGTAGGTGGATATTCAGAAGATGAAGAAGATTTACCTCTATTAGTATCTCTCTTGATCTTTCCTACCAAGATAAGGTCCTCTTCCATCTCAGTGGTCAAATATTGCACATCAGTAAGATCTATGTGGCTAGCACATCTCAGTAGAAAACTCACTTCAGGTAGCTGTGAGTTGATGAAGAAACATTTAAGGTTCTCAGGTGTTGACTAAGAATTTGTAGGAATCCTATTCCTTAGCTTGTCAAATTTGGCAATGAAGTCCCTCATAGGTTCATGAGGTTCTTTCTTCATTTATGTGAGCTGGGCCAATAGAGCATGCACATCTTTTTCAAGCTTGAGCTTTACTTTTAACTTGGTTTTAAGAGTGTTCTAGTCAGTCATAGTCTGGGCCTATAGATGACAGACCCAGTCTGCAGTAGCACCTTGTAATGTCTCCACAAATAGCCTGACTGCCATGTCCTCATACTTTATGCCTATCATGCCACAGGCTATGCTGAAGGCTGAAATATGTTTATTAGGATGAACTCTCTCATTACCAAAAAATTTGGGGAAATTCTTCCTTGAACTGCGTGGTAGTTCATGTAGAGGTGGAGTTAAGTTGAGTGGGCCAAAAGAGTTACCCCAGGGACCTTGAACTATCATTGTATGACTATGGAAAGGGGGGATAACAAATCTAGGTGGTGTATGTATGGGCAAAGCTCTGCTAGTAGAGGAAAAAGAAGCTCTACCTTGTGTTGGTGACCTGGTGTTGGTAGGAGGAAGAATCCTAGTTTGTTAAAGGAGAGGTTGTGGAGGAAACAGATCAAAATTGCTCTGCTACACCAAATCAAAAATAGGGTCAACAACACCTTGAGATTTTTGGCTTTTTGTATAGCATGGAGCTACCAGATTATAGAATAAAACTAGAAAAGAATTGGCCCTGCTTCAGCTCAAAGCTTGAGGCTTCAAACTACTTGTTATTTCCTAGCAGAGTCACCAAAAATTGTTGGGTGAATATTTTGTCACTAGCTAACTGATGGGAAAAATAGGCCTCTTCAACCATAACATAGGGAGATTGGTCAGCCAAGTGTGCATGTTTACCACATCAAAAGGGGACAAATCTCTCCTCTCATTAAGGGGAGGTTCCCTGTAAAATATGATGAGCTATATATATATATATGCAAAAAATAATACTCAGGATTATGACAACACCATCCATCTCTCTTTTTTTAGAGATGATGTTCACAAACAAAGGAGAAATCTAGGTGAAAATACTAAAGGTACTTCTCTTCTTTTAGAAGTGGTCTTGTAGCAAACAACTGGAGTTATTTTAGGTAGGTAACAAGTAACAAGGGTACAGTAACCAGTATGATGAAGTATAGCACAAAGTCTCCACCTCAACTGCCAAAGAGTGAAATACAAAGGACAATGAGGGCATAAAGTCATCCCAAGGCCCTTTACACAAAAAGAAATTAAAAACACACACACTAAAGACAATTGTGGTAGCACAAAAGCTCTCCACAATTGGCTTCAGGACACCTTCCTGATTACTTCCGCTAGTTCTACTTATTTCATTAATGGGTAAGAACACATTTAGGAAATAGACATAAGAACAATCTCTTAAATGACACAAGCTATTACAACACAAAGTCTAAAAGTAACCTTATTTCTCATTCAAGCAAAGAAATATGATTAATAAACTAAGCTCAAAGTCTCAATAAATCACCTCTCAATTTTGGTAGAGTTTTGCTTCTATAACCAAAAAGATCTCCCTTTGTGAAAAGAAGAGATTTACAATATATAGTAGCTTAGAAAGACTGGGCACTTTTCATAGAATGACCCATGCTGCATTTAATGCCTTGAATGCATTTTCAATTTTGTCAAAGAGGGCCATGCTAGAATAGGGCGTCTGCCTTAACTGTGGCATGTTGATTCATCTCAAATGTCTTCTCTTGGGCCTGGTTTGTTTGGTCTATCTCCAAAAATGACTGTCCCCTTAATTTTATTCCAAGGGAGAAAAATAGGCCACACCTTTAATGCTTACAAGATCAAATATCTACTTGGTGGACTGTTCCACCTACTAGAAATAACTCCTATGTAGATATTTTTGGTCTTTCCCTCTTTCCTATTGCAAATTGAGCTCTCAAGCTATCTTTTCCCTTTCTGTTGGCTCTTTCAGCTCCCTCTTCAGCTGATCACTGAGTTCACTCTTGACTTTTGTCCTTTCCCAGCTTTGTCTCTTCTTGGTTTTGTCTTTTCCTAGGATTTGAGCTCTTGGGTCTATATTCCCAGCTTTGCTAGCTCCTTGTACTCTTCTCTCAGTGGTTCTTCCTTTTGGCCTTAAGGCCTTTGAATGCATTTAGGTCTGTGCTCAAGCCTTTAAAGATCAACAGTTATTTCATTACTGTAAAGTTGATGTTCACGTGCCCATCACCATTTGAAAGCCAATAGCTAGTTTATTGCTCCCAATTTGATGGCTTTGAGGACGTCACCAGATGTTTGGATTCTAATGGCTAGTTCATGGTGCCCAACTTTGAAATCCAAACATGAAGTTGAAAGTGAAGGTTGAACTCGATAGAATGTTGGTATAATCTATCCAATAGAAAAGGTAGATTGGGTTAGCCCCATGGTAGTGGATCCTAATAAAATAGGGGAGATTAGAGTATGTGGGGATTATTACATTCTAAATGATGCATGTAAAAATGATCCATTCCCAATTCCCTTCACAGATGATGTTTTGGAATCTATTGTAGGATATGAAGTCTACTCTTTCACAAATGGTTTCAATGGCTATCATCAAATACCCATCATAGAAGAAGATAAAATCAAAATAATTTTTTCCATAAAATGGGGATCCTTTACATACAAGGTAATGCATTTTGGCCTTAATAATGCACCTATAGTTTTCTCTCATGCAGTGGTGACTGTGTTTAAGAACTTCATTCATGACTTTTCAGAAGTCTATCTCAATTATTGGGCATTTTTTTCCTTGTTCAAATTACATTTGTCTAAGTTATAGCTTATGTTATAAATTTGTCAAGATCTATGCATTGCTTTGAATTTAAATAAATTTCTATTCTGTAGACCCTTTGGTGTTCTTCTAGGTCATGTAGTATGCAATGAAGGCATTTTGGTAGACTAGGTAAAAATTGTAGTCATTCTGAGTATGCCTCCACTAGTCAGCTCCATGGAAGTGTGATATTTTTTTAGCCATACAAGGTACTATTTAAATTTTATCAAAGGATATTCAGCTATCTCATCTCCATTAGAATCATTACTATTCAAAAGTGAAAAGTTTGTTTGGACTTTAGAGTGGCATGTAGCCTTCATTGAGTTGAAGCAGAGATTGGTTACTACACCCATCCTCATCTTTCTAGGTTAGAGCAAGCCATTTCATGTGCATGTTTATGCTATGGTAATCATAGTTGGTGTTGTGCTTATGCAACTAGGATATGGTGGACTCAACCATTCCATTCATTTTATAATCCAAAAACTATCTGATGTAGAAAATAACTATACAACTGAATGAGAATCACTTGTTATAGTGTTTGCACTACAAAATTTTGGACACTATCTTCTTGCAACACCATTCTAATTCTTCACTGACCATCAAGCTCTATGATACCTTGTCAACAATTTGATGCTAGGAGGATTCATCTCTAGGTGGTTGATGCTATTTTAAGAGTTCTAATTTTACATTAATGTCAATCGAAGTAGAGAAAACATAGGTCTAGATCATCTCAACTGCATTCCTAATGGTGAAAAATCATAAGAATTATAGGAAGACTCTTTTGATGCTCATAATTTTCACATTTCTATGATTCCTAAATTTTTTGAAGCAATTGCTAACTTTATCGAATAAGGAATATTCCCTATGCACTATCAAGAGAGGGACAAGAAGCAATTTATCACTTGAGCTCTACCATACACTATCATCAGTGGCCTTATATATCATTTAGGGAAAGATGAAGTATTGTGTAGGGTTATTTTGAAACATGAATGACCTCAACTCTTGTAGGAGGCAGACCAAGGAGTAGTAGGAGGGTATTTTTTTGGATAATCTACTACTAGGAAGTTGTTATAGAGTGAGTTATGGTGGTCCAATATTTTTTAGGATGCACATAGATTTGTGCAACACTGTGATGTTTGTCAATGCATTTGTAAACCACTACAAGAAGATGAAATGCCTTTGTATCCTTTGCTAGATGAATAACCTTTTGAACAATGGGTAATTGACTTTGTTGAACCCATCAATCCACTAAGCAAACATAGTAAATCAATATATATTATCACTGTGACTAACTATTTTACCAAATGGGTTGAAGCTACTACGACACCTAGCTGTGGTGCAAAGGAAGCAACAAAGTTTTTGTAAGAGAACATTAACACAAGGTTTAGAGGCCCCATCAAGATCATTAGTGATCTAAGAACACACTTTTTGAACAACACCATCAAGGATCTTACTAAGGAATTTATTATTTCTCATCATAAAATCACTATGTACCATCCATAAGCAAATGGCCAAGATGAAGCTTCTAACAAAGTATTGGGTAAAATGTTGACAAAGATATATGATTTCAAGAGGGATGACTAGAAAGATTAAATTCATGTGATACTATGGGAATATCACATGTACTATAAAAGAGCCATAATTTTTAATCTATTTTAGTTGGTTTATGGGCTTGAATCAATTATGCCAAAGGAATACTTATTACCCAATTTGTGCATTTCAATGGTCATGTGACTAGGGGATCATGAGTCTCTTACTAACAAACTTCTTGAACTAAATAGGATGGATGAGTATATATGTAGAGCATACTAGATGTAGGAAGTTCACAAATAAATCTAGAAAGCATGACATGATAGGAATTTGCACCATATGGAATTTCATAAAGATCAACCAATCTTATTATATGATAGTCATTTTAGAGCATTTTCAGGTAAGTTACAAATTTGATGGAAAGGGACTTATGTTATACATGAACTATTGCAACAAGGAACCATGGTTTTGAGAGATATTCAAGGAACCATTTTACCAAGCCAAGTGAATGGATGTAGTTTTAAGCCATGTTGCCAATATTTAAATTAATCTCATTCTGCTAAGTGAGCGGGTATTATGTAGGACCAAATAGAATAGGATTTCCCTTTTTTATATTTTTTTTATGTGTTTCATTTTATGTCTATTTGCTTGTAGATGATCTCTTCATTATCATTCTAGAAATAAGATACCAATAAAATCATACAACAATCATGTGTAAGATAATCCAAGTGCAATATCATGGATGTTAACAGGAGTGAATGAAAGCAACTTAGTTTGGGAAAGTTACAAAAAAGCCACATCAATAAGATCTCCATCATATAATGGTCATCCACTAGAAGTAAATACCAAATACAAGGTTTGATTAACTTAATCTTCAATAAATCAAAATCCCATCAACATTATCCACTTGTACCCCCATATGAATAAAAAAGATCATAATGGCATATCTCTACACATGTGTTAATGACTAACTATCTTAATTTCCAGATCAGATAAGAGAATTTATGTAGAATCTAATAAGTGTGAAATCTATAAAGTCCAAGTTCAATAACTAAGTCATCATTTCATTCTTACACATATTTTCATGACCTATAAATTCAAAGAGCTGAGATAGTCTTATTGCGTAAAGAGCCACCAGATTTTCAAGTGCATCACTTAGGAATCACGAATACATCATGACTCATCAGGGGACTCACCAATGCACAAAAATAAGTATGGGCATTGACATGGCTCTCTGGTAGACCAATTTCAATGATCGAAATCCATTTTACTTCCTTCAAGAAGTAGAACAATAGTTATTTCTCCCAGACCCTGTTGATGCTACATAAACACTCACTATCGTAGCTCCCCACCACTTTTAAAACATATATATATCATGCCCCTACTTCAAATGCCAACCTTTGGTGACTTGGGGGAGATTTTACAAGTTTTGTTTGGTTGATATAATGATGATAATATCTATATTGGTCTAGACATCACCATTTTCATCAACATAGAAGCCATGGCCTGAGCTTTGGGCATGCCTGCACGATGAGACTCCCTATCTTCATACAAGACTAGAATGCCCCTATTCTACAAGAATCATGAGAATTGTATTTTTGGAGCTTTAGAGGGATACCAATTAAATAAATCCATGATGAACTAGTGCACATCCTTATCAAATGTATCATAATAAGGTTATAGAAGATGACCAAGTTTACGAAACAAATCCCAAAAGGAGTTATGGACATCACCCACTATATGATCCACATGAATGAGAAATTTAAATAGCCAAAGTACTTTGTCTAGGAGATACTCAAAAATATTGATAGTGACACACATCCCTGAATTAAACATTCCAGTATCATTTCCTCATATTTATCCTCTGATTCACACAATGGAAGTCCTCAGAGGGTGAGGTGCACCCCAACATAGATTATTGACTAGCATAAAAATTTCTTAACCTCATCTAGACAAATAAACATATAGCCCTAACACATGTGGGAAAATTAAAATCATGGTGGGAGGTACATCTGTAATTGATCTCTACATATCTTCTAGTGCCACCAGACATCATGTTGTATTTAGGCCAACATGCAACTACAACCTTACTACCCAAATTCATATTCATATACATTCATGAGTTACCATAGTCACCCTTCATACTGCTTCCATTCTTTATCACCATTGACATGGTACAAAAAAAAGTTACTAAGTAGAATGATTTTTTAGTTAGGTGTGTGACTCCACTACATGTCATACCAACTAGTATAGCCATCCCTATAGTGTAATAACCAAAAGCAACCACCATCTCACAATAATAGAAGGGAAAGCATAAGATTTTTAAAAAGCATCAATTTATGTCTCTTCCTTTGAAATGCAAGACATGCACCATAGTGACTTGGTTAGATGATCTAAAGGTGACACAAATTTCAAGCTTGTTCAACTTTCCACAAATGGGGATGGATGAACAAGAATTCTACCAAGTAATGATCGCAAACATGGCTAGAGACTTCTACGATAAAGAGGAGAAGTAATTTTTCTTCTGGAAGGCTATGCACATGGTTCAAATGCACAAATAGGTTCCTATATAACTATGGGTGGACCTTCCATCTTTCCCTCCATCCATTATTGTTGATACCATGTGATAATAAGTATAGTAGATATAGTGGAGGATTAAATTTTTCTAGCCACAACCTACTCTTACCTTCATAGCTGAGGATGTATTTGTCTTGCTTCCCAAAAGCCCACTAAAATCACTCGTACATAGAACCTAAACCAAGAAAGAGGCGAGAGTATCCCTTACACTTAAATATCACACATTCAAATGAATAACTACCATGTATTAAGCACAACCTGCCCCTTCCTCTACTTCATCACCACCTAAATGTAGATAAGTCACTCTTAGACATAAGAAGGCACATGTTTATAACATAGAATTCCAACCAAATGATTCACCACCATCACCATATGTATAAGAGGTTGAAAAAATCACACCTGATCAACCCACCATAGAGGAACAACAAGCCTCAAGGGAGGAAGCAACTTGCATATCAGAATGATGAGTAAGGAGGAGAAGAAGTGAGAAAAGGAGTAAGCTTAACAACAATAAAGTAGTTAACAAGCTGAAGAAGCTGAGGCCACATAAAAATACAAAGATTTAGAGGATGATTGATAGAAAGCCATGAATGTGGTTAAGAAGGCATAGAAATCTAGTTTAGATTCCTAAAATTAGCCACCAATGGCCTTCGACTGAACTTCAGACTGATTCCTACCAACCTTTGTAAATTAAGCCTAAGAATAACTGAATGTCCAAAATTTGATTATGAATCATTAATCAAAGATAAAAATCTTGTTAAGAAATCCCTAATTGAGGTGTCCTATTGTAAATAACAAAAACCTTTCATGGATTCATCTCTAATCATCCTACAACATCACAGCATGCAATTTGGCCTATAAACCTATTAAGTGGGGCAAGTGCACACATGAAATTAAATCAACTATTGGAAATCCTAAAATACTAATCATAATTAATTAAAATGCTAAACTATATTAAAATCCTAACTGAATTATCCATGAGCAATTAATGAAATTCTAAAAAAGGAAATTTGAAAATCAAGACTATCATATGTTTTCATGATTACCTTTTGTGAGTTGTCAAGCCTTTGAAAATATCTCAAAATATCTCACACATGCCTATTCATTTCAAATCATGAGGTTTTGACACCTTTTAACTCTACTGGGTTAATTAACTCACTTAGGTTAGGTTTGAACCCATTCTATGTTTAAACTACACTTTAACTCACCTTGGGTTGGGGTTAGTTTGTAAGCCTATAAATACAAATATTTACCTCTTTATTTGGAGATCTTGGATAGAGTAAATTTATAATGTAGGATTTATATCAAGATTGAAATCAATAGTTTCATAATGCAAAAATTATAATCCAAGCTATCAAACAAGCATAAGCTACAAGCCAATTATGGTGTTAAGGAGACAAGGAGATAACCAAGCTCCTTTTCCAAAGACTCTTTGAGCACAAGTCGAGCAAGCCATGAATAAATAAATTAGAGCTATCAAAGAAGTTAAAGGGTGTGTCATTATTTGCAATTTAGTTATGATTTCATATGTATTTTGTTCACTATTTTCCACCTAAGATCTAGGCTTAGATATGTTAACTTGTTAGTGTGTTGAATTTATTTTGTTTTGTGAAACTAACACTTGTTCTAACCTCCTCTCTATTTTCAAATTCCTATGATCCCAAATGTAATGATTGGTATGACCTAAACACATCCCATATACCAAAGAGACCAAGATACAACTCATAAAATTTTAAATTTATTGCTTGAATATATTCAAAATTGGATTTTTATCTTTGTTTTTTTTCCATATTTTTTTAATTTTTGTGTTAACTCAAATCTACATAGAGACCAACATCAATAAATAATAAGTGGAATTGGTTCTACCTAACTAATCTCATTTCTTAGTGACCATCATCGATTAGGTTATAGGGGAAAACATGGTTTACAAAACTTACATTTTGAATCTTCTTAGCATTCCTACTGGTTATTTCTTAGTTTTATTGATCTTTATATTTTTTGTTTAATCACTATGTTATAGGTTTTATGGAGTTTTTGTGCTAAATTTGAGATAACATTTTTTAATCATGTTTGTTTTGCCTTCAGGCTCACATGTAACTGATCTTGGTATCTATCGATCGATATTGGTTATCACCAATCAGCATCAGTTCCCTGATAACTGACTTCAAATACAGGTGGCCGATATCAGTCTCTATTTTTTTAAAATAGGAAACTCAAGAGCTATGTTTTGAAAAATTATTTTCTCATTATTGAAAGTGCTTCAAGGTAGGAGGAATATCTCCAACCCTTGCATGTCTAAGGTGGGATTAGAACATGAATTTACAAGTTTAGACACCATGAACAATTCATTTTGGGTGTTTAAAATTAATTTAGCTAAGTCTTGAACACTTCATTTTGGTGCTAAAAATAATGGTTAAATCTTGAACATTTGATGTTAATGCTTAAAAAGAACCTATAATGGCTAAGCCTTGCACACTTCATTTTTGTTCTTAAAACAAATTTGTTAAGTCTTAAACATTTCATTTTTAGTGCTTAAAATGAACATAGGTGTTTTTGCTTAATTTATTTTGTGCAAATTCTTACAAGTTTTTCAAATAAACCAAGGGGCCAAGGAACTTAATGAAACATCTCAATTTGGTGCTTAAAACAAACATTCACTTAGATTGCATTTTCTTGAAAGTGTTTGTTTTATTACTTATGTGTTTTTTGTGTAAAATGAAGAGTACATGTATTCTCTCCCCCCATCCCCTATAGGGAACTCAGGGGAAAAAAGCACCTTTTCACTTGTAATTTTTACCTAATCCAATGCATGGAAAGAATGTTGTCTAGGCTCTCCTAAAAAATCATATGGTTTGGGTGATCTAAAAGTAACCTCTAAAGTCTTTCCACTTAGTCAATTATTTTCATGAAATTTTGGCTTATAAAAGGGAGTTCATAACTTCTTCATGAGTTATTTAGGGAAGTAATGACCTTGGGATTCATCTCCCAGTAATGTTTCAACCCCACTTTACAATGAGGTATATAAATTAGGGCATATATACTATGAGATCTAGGGGGTTGAGTGACTAACCTCTCTTTTTGTAATGAAGACCTGATTCAAGTTTGATTAACCAGGGGATTCAAATAAGTAGTCCTCATATGGAATCACTATGTAATGGAATAGACCCTTGCATAATAAGTTAACCAATATGAACTCAATTGATGTGATGCTTCTCTAGTGTTAATCACACCTAAGATCAATCTAGACATTCAAAAACTATAGTTTTGGTCAACCCCATTTGACCAATCTTATCAGTTTAGGGCTTAAGATGATTTACTTAGTTATATTTGATATATTTCCTTTGATTTTTTAGTCTTTGAGTCTAAAACCATTTGTTTTTTTGTACCATGTCAAAATGAGTCTTGTGTCCACACTACTCTATTGTTTGAGAAGTCATTATGCAATCCATTTGATACCTTGCTTTACCTTAGAATTTTTATGTCAAAAACATTATGTGTGTCACTTGATTGAAGTGGGTAACATTACACTACCCAAATCAAATCAAGTTTGTACCTTAGAGTCTTTGAAACCAACCTTTGATTACGCCTTTAGAGAGTGATAACATCATTACATTGCTCAAATTATTTTATAGACTTGTCTTGTCTTGTGTCCAAGTATTCAATTTTTGAACTAAATCCATGAATGCCTTTGTGGTATTTGTTTAGTGCCTTTATTCCAATCAATTATATCTAGCTTGTTTGTTCAAAAATCCTTGTTTTCCTAAGTCAATTTTTTAATTAACCTTGACAAGTTTAGATCCAAACATTGATTGATTTATGTTTAGGCCTTATCTAATTAGGGCTTAGATACTAATATTTATCTTTTAGGTTGCATAACTTAGGTTAATTATTTATCCAATTAAAAAACTATTTGTTTGTATCATTATTTGGGAGAAAATAATCTATCCTAAAGTGACTTCTATTTTGTGCCTCGTACCAATTTGACCAAGTTCATGTCTGAAATCAAGAGCTTAGTCTATGCCAAAGTGTTCCAGGTTTGTTAAATTAAATACCATTTTGTTTTAAGTCTATATTTTGATGCTATATTTGGCCAAGAGTCCTAGTACATGCCTTATTTGAGCGTAAATTTTGACATCACATTTGGCCAAAAGATCTAGGAAATTTTATTTTCCTAGTTTAGACCTATTTGGAACATTTTGAACCTAGAGTTTGGCATTTTATTTTTAGTTCACCCACTTGAACTTTTATGTGTGAGATATTTAATGTTATACATTTGACATTATACTATTTTATACCAAGTTTTTTCAAAAACCATTTTGGAGATACAACTCCATCACTTTTACTAAGTTAGATAGAGTTTGAACCTTTTGTCTTTTGAGACATTCTTTTTTAGAGTTTATATAACTCTACCCCTCTTGTTTCAAAGCATTCACCATTGATTTAACCATGTCTCATTATACATGTAGTGGTGTCATGTACAATCTAGGGTATGGAATGTTGTTGCATTAGAAGACTTTGTTCAAAACCCTTATGCAGATAATGTTGTTTGTAAGATGGATGTTTATCCACCATACAATGCTAAATCAAGGGAATAGAGTCAAGACCCTTTTTCCCATAATTTGGTCAACATGCCTCCATACTTAGAATAAGGCCAAGAATAGATGGCACAATATTTAGCTAGAATACCTTTAGTTGTATAATAAGTCTAATAGAAATCATATTACGTTACAATGCCATCAACCTATGACCCATATTTTTTTCATCATCACTTATTTGTGAATAAGGAAAAATTCTTAATTAGAACAACAGAGGTAGGGGCTAAGTCTTAATTATAGTCTAGTAAGAAGGCCTTATAAAATGCCTTATAATCAAACCAATGAACAATCCTCTTCTAATAACCCTCATGCCATAGTGCCAATGCCATATCAGGACCCTCGTATGCTTGTCATAGGAAAGGGCCTATTAGAGGATCAGTTCATTCATATGTAGACAACATATCATACATACCTAAACCTAGAGTGTAACTTTAACAATATGAGCATGTCAAGTGTTCCTCTTATTGAGCTAGCTCCTTCAACAAGAGTTTTAGTATAATTAATTGGCTAATATAATTTGGGTATAGACCTATTTATGCAAAGTACTTCGGTAGAAAACATGTTCAATACCACAACTATTAAATAAGTATCTTCTGATTCTACATAGCATAATGAGCCAAACATAGTGGACAACATGTTAACAACATCCAATCCAAACCAAAGTGGTGTAAATGCATAAATAGATAGTCAACAATAAAATGTGCCATTAGTTAACACCATGAGTGGTTCAAAAATGTAGGGGGTAGGAACTTCTACCTCCCAACTATAACAAACTACCTTTAATCCTTAACCAACTATTTTTTCAATTACCCAACCTCAAGGATTAAATAGTCAAGCAATGACTAGTACCATGCCTAAAAAATGTGACAAATGTTACTTGACTACAATAGGTGATGAGTAATATTAAACAACAATAGGTACAATCCAATGTACCCATGCAATAGAGGCAAAGAAACTTGCCACCTCAATAGGGGCAACTAATGTTTCACCTCATCAGGTTGCAATGAACATACATCTTTAGTCGTAGACCAACATGCCAATGTAAAACCAAATGATGTCTAATCAACAACATACAAGTATTGGTCAGTGAAAAATGTTGAATCTCTAACATGCATCTAATTCCTAATAGAAATTCACACAACCAAGAGTTTCCAATGTCCCACAAGTACCAATTAGGCAAAAATTTCCTTTCATACCAAACATGCCACAAATCCAATGACATGGCCTTGGTTCACAAGTTCCCCTTAATCAACAAGGTTTGACTAGTCAACAACATGTCCCTATTCAACCTCAATAGGCACATTATAGTCATATCCCTTCATCTCAATCATAATATCCCCAAAACCAAGACCATATACCAAATATTAACTATAATATTACATATTAATGCATGTAATTTCAATAATCACATCCTAATCTACATATGTATATTCTTGGTCCATTCTCGAACCAAACCAACATTCCACAACAAAACTAGCTCCATCTCAAGCCAAAGTTCTCCCTAGTTTCCTTGCACAAGATCTATATAAAATGAATGATGTAATTTCCCTCATCCAAGATAGGAAATAGACCAAGAATTTCAAATTGGATGATGTGTGTTCCTACCATTTCAACATGGAGTATTTGTAAATATCATTTTCTCTAGGGTATGAACCACTAAAATTAGACAAATACAAGGGGAAAGGTGACCCCAAGGCCCATTGATATAATTCTTCATTGCATGCCAACTAATGGTATATAATGACATATACCTTTTACTATTGTTTCCAAGGAGCCTAGCAGGATAAGCATTGGAATGGTTTTTGAGATTGCTTAAAAATTCAGTTTCTAATTTTAATGATCTTTTAGACAAGTTTATGTAACACTTCTCCTACAATCTTGAGCATGAGATTTCATTGGTAGATTTAACATAAGCCAAATAGAAGGCCAATGAAATCTTTGCAAGTTAGTTATAGTGATGGAGAGCCTTTGCAAGCTAATTTACCAATCTACCAAATAAGTAGCTAGCCACTATGTTTACCAAAAATCTACACATCAAGATATCATCCCATTTGGAGTTGCAGTCTGCACATACCTTCATATAAATAACTAATAAAGGTTTGTTGATTAAAAGAGCCCTTAATAAAAAGGGATTATTAAACTTAACTCATAAAATATAAGCCAAAACCAAAACCAAAACAATGGCCAAAATTAGAACCAAGTCCAAGTATAAACATCATAACCAGCATAGACCAACAATTACGACAAACCCAAGTAGTTCAATTTCAAAAATAATGTTATTGGTAATAGAGTAATTGAGTTGTAACATGTCCAAATAGTGAAAACATCATCTGATTAGCCTATAATTCATATGCAAATTACTCCTACCCAATAACCCATTCAATAAATGAAACAAGTACAATAACCTAGACCTACACAATAAACACAACAAACTATGCCTTTGCAAGCCCCTCCTCCAAGGAGAATCATGCCTACTCATCATGTCTTTAGTGAACTTGGAGAACCCATTGAATCTATGTTTTGCAAGCTCATTGTAGCTAATTTGATTAACTAGTCTATTTTAAAACACTATCATAAGGGGATTGAATATCTATATTGGTACATGTAAAATGAATTTTGTGAGTATCATCTGGTTAATGGCCATAATTTGCATTATTGTGTGCAAATTAAACATTTTATCAAGAAATATTAGAAAATAGAGAGTTCAAATTGGACTGTGGGGCTTCCACATCTAATCATAACATCAGTATCTATTATAACCCTTTTCCTCAACATAATAACCAACAATAATAACAATAGTGGCTAGGACAACAATAACAATAATATCAATAGCCAAGGTTAAACCAATAGAACCAACAAAATCAATATTAGAACCAAAAACATCAAATGAATGGATGGAACCAATGCCATAATGATGCCAACAACCAACAAACCTACCATGCACTTGCACATGACTACAATAAGGATGTAGGTCATATTATAGGAGGTTGCATTAATAACATCTCCATCAATCCAAGACCAAGTACCAATCAAATAATATTGTTGCTAATCATTCCCAGTCAACCAACCCATGTCAGTGATCCTTCCTTGATGTAGGACTACATACAAGTGTACTAATAAGTAGGGATTCCCATTTTTGGATCTTATATCAATAACTTGTCACTATCTCATAACCACACATAAGTACATTGACAATTGAGACTTATCCTATTTGATCTCCCACCACTATCATTTGTTAGCAATAATGGTCTTATACCTAATCTCAATTATGCAATCAAAACTTAGATGCCAAATATTACCATACTAGGCGCACAACCATCTAGCACTTCACCCATCCAACTATTATGGATAGGAACAAGCCATTTCCTATTATGCAAGAAAATATGTTCAATATTATGGAACAGTTATAGAATATGCTTGCATAAATCTCCATTTTAGATTTGTTATGTACATATACAATCCAAAAAAATATCTTAACAGAGTTCCTTATCCAATCCCGAGTTCTTAATGACATAACTCTAGACAAATTTCAAGCTTTGGTTAGACATCCAGCTCTAAGCCAACAATTAACCTTTGACTAAAGTGAAATGTTGTCCCTTGGCCCATAACATAACAATCCATTATACATCAAAGTTGTCATAATGTAACATAAATTAAAACATGTCCTCATAAACAATGGACCAAGCCTAAATATTATGGATCTAAAGCTTATCAAACTTAGCAGGTACATGATAGCTGATTTACATCTAGAAATGATAATAATCAAGGCCTATGATAATGAAAAATAAGAATCACAAGGCACCATTAGCTTGCTAGTTATCATTAGACCTTTGACCCATGATACCTTATGCTATGTGTTAGACCTCGATTTGTCATATAATATGCTTTTGATAAGACCTAGGATACATGATATTCATGCAATCCCATCAAGATTGCACCAGTGTATTAAGTTCTCCCACTTAGGTATGGAGGTCACCATGCACAAAGATTTGTATCCATACAAACATTACAAGCATTTGGAGACTAAATATCAAAGCTATAAATACCATTTTGGCTTGAATCTAGTTGCTAAAAAGGACAAGGGAAAATAAATACTTGATTCACAAGAAGCCAACTGCATTGACCCTGACACACTTGATTCATTTTCCCACATGCCACCACCTAAAATATCCAATCATTATACCATCTCAGCTAATGGCTAAGGATAATATTTGACCCATGATACATTCCACATTTCCAAGCTTCCAAATAACCCCAAGTCCTTTGGAAGACCAAAAGCTAAACCACCTTGCATGGATTGGCAAATAAAGGAAAAGGCTAAAAACAAAACCTATCATTTTCATACCGACAACTGGCCAAGAACAAAACCTTCTTATAGATGATGAATCTTGGTTGTATATTGACAAATTGGCTGAATACTATATTAATTCCAAGTATCACATATCAAAAAAGATCATGGAGAAACACACATATAAAGGAGGAGGCCTTGGGCTAAATCAACAGGGTCCACTTGAGCCAATTTCTACCACTCAGTATAAAGGAACATATGATCTTATATTTAAACCACATGAGGATGACCCCACATACCTCATTCAAGTTCTAATGCCAATGACTAATGATGATGATGCTGATAACAAAGCAAGGTCTGATCATAGCCCTTTCAATGATCTAACCCATACCAATTTATTTGACACTAATGCCATTTGTACCCTTTGGCTAGTTATTCAACATAATCCACTTCCATTATATTATCTCTAATTGATATACTAGGGTCAACAAGAATCAATAGTGCCAGTTGATGAGTTTTAGAATGATGAGGCCTTCTATGATTTTATAGGCCTTAAGGACAATGTTCCATTGGGAGAACAAAAACAAGGGTTCTCAATCAAACTTGATCATGTAGCCTATTTTGGAGAGTGGGCGAACACCCTTAGCCAAAAATAATTAAATAAAACATTGAGGTATTAAGAATAAATACAAAAATTGATGTGAAACAATTTCATAGAATCACAATAATAGATATAAATAGAGATGCAAAAAGAACAAAAATAGACATGCAAAATAAGAAGACCATATTTAACATGGTTCACCCAATGTGGGATACATCCACCAAGAAACACTTGCTTAGATTTTATTACAAGCCACCATAGTATAATCACTCTTAGATTTGTCTTCACAATTACAATGCACAAATAATGTTTGGAGCTGCACTCAACAAACCCTCATAAATTCACACACTCTATTCTTTCTTCTCAAACCCTTGTTCTCATGATGTATTACCTACAAAATATCCATCAATACATAATACATCAACAAAGTGATATTACAAAATAATGGGTAGCAAAACCATGTGCTAAGTCAACCCAAAAAAATGGTTTCCTCAAACCTTGGTAAGAATACTTAAAGAGTGTATAGTAAATTTTAATGTACAGTATTTGAAATACATTATAATTAAGAAATAGGCTTCACAACACAACACTCTTACACTTAATGATTGATTTTCTCTTAACAGGATTCTCAACCCTTCACTATCAAATGTGAAGGACAACCAAAACTAAACATAGCTTCAGTTTCTCCTTTGTGACCACCTTGGTTATCATGTCTACAAGATTCTGACTAGTATGAATCTTCTCTAGCTTCAACTTCTCTTCCTCCAAAGTTATCCTAATGAAATGGTACTTTAACTATATATGGTTCACCCTAGAGTGGAACATGGAGTTATTTTATAAATGTATAACAATCTGACTATCGCTATATAACTTCCCTTCATCTTGCTTATGCCCTAACTCTTCAAGCAATTATTGTAACCAAATCATTTATTTTCTTGCCTCTATGGTAGAAACATACTCAGCCTCTATGGTTGAAAAAGCCACAAGTTTTTATAGTCATGAAATCCAACTCACTACTGTGTCACCTACAATAAATACATATCATGTTTTACTCCTCATGCTATCTAAATATCTAACCATGTCTGAATCTACATAACCACAAAAAGTGGTGTCCAATACACCATAACTTAAAACTATCCCCATGGTCCCTCTTAAATACCTAAGGATCCACTTCACTACCTTCCAATGTTTTCTACTTGGATCACTCATGTACCTACTTACTGCTCCCATTTCATGGGCAATATCTAGGATAGTGCACACCATGACATACATCAAGCTACAAACAATTGATGAGTAAGGTACATGTGACATCCAGATTCTCTCCTCCTCTGTCTTGGGACACTGCTCTTTTGATAACTTGAAATGAACTACAAAAGGAGTCCCAACCAATTTAGCATCCTGCATACTAAACCTCTCCAAGAGCTTTTTGATGCACTCTTTTTGGGATAAATTTAGCTTTTGCTCCTTCCTATCTTGAGTTATTCTCATACCAAGGATTTGTTTTACTACTCCCAAATCCTTCATAGCAAAGGAATTACTAAGTTGTTCCTTGAGTACCTTTATTTCCTACATGTTCTTACCTATAATTAACATGTCATCCACATACAGACAAAGGATAATGTAATCACCATCATCAAATTTCTTGATATATATGCAATGATCTAAATGACACCTGGAGTATCCCTATTCTATCATAAAATTATAACATTTCATGCATCATTGTCATTGAGCTTGTTTTAGGCCATACAAACTCTTCTTCAATTTGTACACCATGTTTTTCTTCCCTATGACCTCATATCCCTATGGCTGCTCCATTTACAAGTCCTTCAAATCACCATGAAGAAATGCAATCTTCACATCCAACTATTCTAAGTGCAAGTCTATTGCTGCCACTATCCCAAGAATAGTCTTAATAGAAGTCATCTTTACCACTAGGAAAATATCTCATCAAAATCAATTCCCTTCTTCTGTGCAAATCCATTTACCAACAATCGGGCCTTGTAGCTTTTTTTGCCTCTATCATCTTCTTTAACTCTAAACAACCATTTATTCTACAATACTCTCTTACCTTCAAGTGGGGTTACCAAATCCTAAGTCTGATTTTCCATGAGAGATTGATGCTTCTCATCCATAGCTTGCTCCCACTTCTTCCTGACATCTACTTGCATTGTTTCTTCAAAGCACTCTGGCTCTCCATTTTTAGTGAGTAATAAATAATTAAGAGATGGATAAAAACATTCAGGTTCCTTTCTTTCCCTAGAAGATCTTCTCACCATATGAGTTTGGGGTTCTTATGGAGGTTCTTGAACTAGTTATTTGGACACTTTATCAGTTGAAATGTCTTCCACTACTATGTACTCTTTTCTAGAATCCTCTTTTTGATCTTGTAACTATTGTTTATACATGAATTTTTCATTAAAGACAACATCCCTAGACCTAAATATTTTCTAATTCTTAAGATTCCAAATTTGGAAACCAAAGTCATCCTCACCATAACTAATAAAGGTGCATTTTTTAGACTTAGCCACTAACTTTGTCCTATCATCTTTATCAATATGAAAAAAGGCTTCACAACAAAAAATTATAAGAAATGAATAATCAACTTTCTTACCAGTCCAAGTTTCCTCAGGTATGCCTCCATCCAAAGTAGATTAAGGACATCTATTTATCAGATATATAGTTGTGTTTACTGCTTCTACCTAAAATTGAAGAGGCAGTCCTACATGCAACCTCATGCTCCTAACACGCTCCATGATACCACAAGAGCACCATTGGTCACCTTTCAAGAATCTATTGTAAATGTCACCATACAACCTTCACTACCTATTTGTTCTATGGATATCAAATTCTATCTCAACTTAGGCACATGCCTAACATCCTTCAGTAGCCAAGTGTTCCCATTCTGCATGTTGATCTGAACACTTCATTTTCCTAATATGATACAAGGCTTATCATTGCCAAGGTAAACATGTCTAAAATTCCATTGAACATAATCAATAAAATAATGCCTATATGGTGTAACATGAAAATAAGCCCCTAAATCTAAAACCCAAGACTCAATAATATTATCAATGGAGAGAATTAATGCATCTTGACAAACATTCCCTATTGCCACATTCACCTCCTTGGTGTCTTCCTAATTTTTGTTCTTATTTTGAAGAGACCAATAATCCTTCTTCACATGCCCAATCTTTCCATAGTGCCAACATACCATCCTGGCCCTTGATTTTGACCTTCTAGGACCATTTGACTTTCCCTACTTTCCTTTTCCTCTAATATTTTGTCTTCCTCTACTCTCCATTGCCAAAGTATCACTTGAAGTAGAAGTCTCCCTAGAGCTTTTTCATTGCATTTCCTATCTAGGGATTACTCCTATAACATCCTATAACTTCAACTTGGCATTATTAGAGACTAATTCCAACTCTCTGGTAAGGAACACAAAATAAGCAAAGCCCTAACTTCATCATCAAAATCTACTTTTATAGAATTTAACATATTCACAAATGTATTGAATTCATTCAAATGATAAAAAACTGAACCATTTTTAGAAATATTTATATTAAATAAAATTTTCATTAAAAATATTTTATTAGAAGTAGAGGGTTTTTCATTAAAAATATTCATGAGACCTTCTATGATCTTCTCCTATGATATATTAAACATGATCGAAGATGCAAGGCATAACCTAATGGCCCCAAGTGCTTTCCTATCAAGCAGCTCCCAAGCCTCATCTATCATACTCATTGGTTTCTTTACTTTTCCTCGCAGTGGAGCATGGAGGTCATTTTAATAGAGGTAATCCTCCATCTACATCTTCCATAGACCAAAGTTCTGTCCATTGAACTTTTCAACCTTTGATTTGTGATCATCATCCATATCTCCCACTTGAACTAATAACCCTTATTGTGATTCAATAAATCAACAAATACAACTTGAAGCTTTGATACAAATTTTTAGGAATAAATACAAAAATTGATGCAAAAAAAATTCATAGAATTTCAATAATAGATACAAATAGAGATGCAAAAAGAATAGAAATAAACATTTTAAATAAGAAGACCAGATTTAACATGGTTCACCCAATGTGGGCTACATCCACCAAGAAACACTTGCTCAAATTTTATTACAAGCCACCAAAGTATAATCACTCTCAGATCTATCTTCACAATTACAATGCACAAATATTGTTTGGAGATGTGCTCAACAAACTCTCCTAAATTTTTACCTGAATTCACACACTCTATTATTTATTCTCAAATCCTTGTTCTCATGATGAATTACCTATGAAATATCCATCAATACATAATACATCAACAAAGTGGTATTACAAAATAATGCATACCAAAACCATGGGCCATGTCAACCCCAAAAAATGGTTTCCCGATGAGAATACATAAAGAGTGTATGGTACATTTTAATGTACAATAGTTGAAATACATTGTAATTAAGAAATAGGCTCCAAAACACAACATGAGGTCCCAAAGTGAAAACCTCTTTGAGGCACTTTTGGACCATTAGCTGGGGGTGTTCAACCTTCCTCAAACATAGCTCAGGAAACCACCAATGATGAACTTGCATAGGGGTCTGATTTTAGTCTTGAAGAATAGCAATCTTTTGATCAAATCATCCAAGATTTTCCAACCATATGTGTCACATGGCCATCCCTATCATTGGGGGATTCTGATTCATCATGCCTAGGATAACTTGAAGAGCTAGTCCTAATAGAGGACTCTACCATTATAGGCTAGTTTATATCTTTGTCGACCATTCTAAAATATGGTTTGAACCTTATAGTGGAAGACATGACATAGGTTAACATCAAGAATCTATATGACCCAAAATAGATTAAATTAGGCATGTCCCACATTGATGAGGAACATGAAGTCTTTATAGCCCTTCTGAGGGAATTTATCGATATATATGCATGGGCCTACTCTGACATGCCTGGTTTGGACCTCACCTTGGTTGTACACCACCTTGTAGTACATCTTGATGGTGATCCTATTAAACAAAAATTGTTTAAGATGCATCTTTGTATGGATGTATTAGTAAATAAAGATTTGGAAAAAATCTTGGAAGTGAGATGTATTTGATTGATTGACTACTCAGAATAGATCTTAAATGATGTGCCAGTCAACAAAAATCTAGAAGGAATCAAAAGCTGCACTAATTTTAAGGACATAAATAAAACCTGCCCCAAAGATGACTTTCCTCTTCCAAACATTGACACAATTGTTGAATCCATAATGGGTTATGAAATGTTTTCGTTAATGGACATATTATTAGGCTAAAACTAGATCTGATTTACACCAGAAGACCAACACAAAATAATGTTCAACACTTTATGGGTAACATTCTATTATCAAGTTATACCATTTGGTCTCAAAAACGCTGGACCATCATATTTCATATGACCATCATATTTCATGATATGATGCATCACATTTCATGATATGATGCATGAAATTGTTGAAGACTATGACCATCAAAGAGCTACCAAAGAGCTATGACCATCATATTTCATGATATAATGCATGAAATTGTTGAAGACTACATCGATGACATATTAGGTAAATCAAAGACTACGACTGATCATTTAATAACACTAAGGAGGATATTTGAGCCACTACATGAATACAAAGTCAAGATCAACCCTAATAAATGTGTTTTGGAGTTACTTAAGGAAAATTTCTTGGCTTCATTATATCTCATTAAAGCATTGAATTCAACCCAACCAAAGTATGAACCATTATAGAGATGCTACCACTAACCAATCTGAAGCAACTCTATAGCTTACAAGACAATACAATTTATTAGATGCTTCATATCTCAATTGGTAGACAAGTGTCATACCTTCACACACTTGCTAAAAAAAGGGGTAAAATTTCATTGGAATGATGAATGCTAGAATGATTTCTAACAACTAAAGGACTATCTAGTAAATCAACCTATTTTATTCCCTCTTATGCTGGGAAAATTGTTCCTACTCTATCTGTCAGCTACTAACAAAGCCCTAGGGGTACTTCTAGATCAACATGATGATAATGGAAAAGATCATGCCATATAATATCTAAGTCGCATACTGGTCACATATGATCATAATTATATGCCCATTAAAAAAGCCTATTTAGCTATGGTCTTCATAGCTCAGGAATTGTGACATTACATGTTAAATAATAAGACCATGGTTATTTCAAAATTAGATCCACTCAAGTATCTACTATCCAAAACCACTTTACAAGGCCACATGACCAAATAGATCATGATTTTCAATGAATTTAAGATAGAGTATGTCAATTAGAACGCCATCAAGGGGAAAGCTCTTATAGATCAGCTTGTTAAATCACCCCTTATAGATACAAAGCCACTAACATTCCAATTCTTAGATGAATCCATTATGACCATCATTGAAACACTTCTTGAGGAGCATCACTAGAAGCTATATTTTGATGTCTCATTTATAACACATGGATCAAGGGTAGGCCTTTTATTCATTAATCCATAGGGGGTTCTTATCCCTAAGTCATTTAGGATAAGCTTTCCTTGTACCAACAACATGGCCAAATATTAAATGATCATTATAGGAATTTGATAGATAGTAAAATGGAACATCAAAAATCTAAATATTTATGGTGATTATAAGTTAATCATCAATCATGTTAAAGACCATTTTTAGACTAAGGATGATAAGCTAGTGCCATAAAAGGCCATGGTTAACACTCTAAAGTAATAGATTACCAATGTCTAGTTTGAATATATACCAAGGGTTAGTAATAGAATAACAAATTCCATGGATACCATTAGATATTTGATTTGAAAAATAAATACATCCAAAGAATACTAGTTTCTCATTGAAAATATGCTAGTGCTAGCTCATGAACCTTCAACTGTCATAATTATTTGTGATATTGTTGGTCCTAGCTATATTTGGTTTTTAGACCTATACATCTATATTCATGACCAAATAATGCCACCAGACCTATCCTACAAACATTCCAAAGCCTTTGTCCACCATGATACATGTTATATCTTACTCAGACCAACCTTATACCACTATAGTTTTGATGGAACTCTACTTAGTTGTTTAACTTTGGTAGAATATACATTAATGTTATGGGGAATTAATGAAGGAGTATGTGGATCCCACACTAATGGGGCTATCCTATCCAAAAATCTCTTACGTACTGAGTACTATAGGCCAATGATGGATGTAGATGCAACTGCATATGTGAAAAGATGTGACAAATGTCAATAACATGGCAATCTGATTCATGCCCCAACTAAGACTCTAAAACCAATGATTACACCATGGCCATTTTATATATGGGTCCTTGATCTCATTGGGAAGATAAACCCCACCTCATCCAATGGCCATAAACATATCCTTACTACCACATAATACTTCACTAAGTGGGTTGAAGCTATGCCCCTCACCTACATAACTATAAAGCAAATTTGTAAATTCATATTTAACCATCTTATTTGCTATTATGGTATCCCCTCTGACATTATATATAATAATGGTAGATTATTTATTGATATTTGTTGAGTACAAGATTAAATAATATTTTCCATGGCACATTACTCTTAAGGTAAGGACTAGGCAGAAGCATCTAATAAAACCATTATCAACATCCTTAAAAAGATTTTCAATGATGTTAGTCATGATTGGTACCTTTAAATATTCTATGCCCTTTGGGCCTATTGTACCAATCATCACACTCCAATAAGAGATACTCCATATTCAATTGTTTATGTCACTAAATCCATTCTTCCCATTAAGGTCAAGTTACCTTCTTTGTGCATCTCTTTCAAGCATGTCCTGGACGATGAAGACTATCGAGTAGCTTGCCTGTAAGAGCTAGAGTTATTTGATGAGAAATGCTTGGCCATAATAAACAATCTATAAGAATACAATAAATGGCTCCTAGTCACTACAATTAGAATGTGAAACACAAAGAATTTGAGCTTGGTGATCTTGTTCTTAAAGAAAACCAAAAGAATACCACGACCGAGAAGAAAAATAAAGGCAAGTTCAAATATAACTGGGTAGGTCCTTTCATCATTGTTATAGACTATGGTGCTAGAGCATACATGCTTGCCATACCAGATGGGGATAACTTGATGAGTCAATGAACATTATACATCTCAAGTGTTACTTTGCTTGAGTGACTTAATGTATTGTTTATAAGGACCATTTCAGTTGTATCATAATAATGACATTATCCTTTGTGCTAATACCATTCTAACATTCAATCACTTTTTCATTCCACCATACCTTTCCCATCGAATAAGTTGTTTTCACCCTCATTACCTGACCCTTTGACCTTGGTTTCATTCCATTGGTTAGAAGACCACTTTCAACACAAAGATTCAGATTAAATTTCTATAGTTATTTTAGTATTTCAAACATAGGTTATATTTTTAGAGCAGTATGATAGTGGTTTGGCATTTTCATCCTTCATTTATTATCTATTCTATACCAAGTGTCCTTGATTATAACCACCTTTGGACAAATTAGAGTCCCATCATCTTGCTACTAATTATAACCACCTATGAGCAAACTAGTATCATTATCCTATACCATTATATCCTAGTTAGAACCACAAATGGGAAAACTAGGGGAAACACTTGTTTATCATTCCTTGAAGTACCACCTTGCCATTATGGCAACTTTTCATGTTTTTTTGAATTTATTGCTACACTAGTCAGATTCCTCTACTATAGGGTGGAACTATAGTGACTTGAGGTCCCATATTAGGACTATGTAGGTAGCACTTGATTTACATTGGGGTCAGTTTAGTCACCTCTTAACCATGCTCTCATCATTTTACAAGCAACCTAAGCCATGGTCTCACCATTTTGTGGAAAATTATAAATTTGAACGCTCTCATCATTTTACGAGCTTGAACCATTTAGTATCTTGTCATTCTCTATTGAGTTGAGATGATATAAAAATTCCAAAAACATTTGTAAAATCAATTTAGAAAATCTAAAAACATTGACCACTTCTTTTCCTTAAGGATTCTAGGAAACCTCACTAAGTCAGAAGAAGCCACTTGTCATTTAGTTTCCCCATCCTTTTTGGCCTTTTATCCCACTCTCTCATGATTTTACGAGCCCATTTCCATATTCTTCTATCACATTCATCATGTTTCTTTCTCATCATTTTATTCTATCCCATTTTTTAGGAGAAATACATTTGGCTTGAAGTTTTTGTTATATATTACATCCATAGAACTATCTAGGTAGTATCCACTTGCCTATTGTAGTTGGAGCTAGCTCAACCACCCCCTTCATTTTTTTCTATCCCCCATTTTGTTTGTTTCATTATCTCTTATCATTTAGGGGCAATGTTGGTCTTCTTATTTATGTCATGTTGTTTGTGCTAACATTATCATTAACTATTATTTGTTTTTGTTTCATTTTTAATTTGTTTCTTTCTTTTTGGGGTGTTTTATTTGTCTGTTTGTTTATTTGCCTATTTGTTTGATTCCCTCTTGTGCCTTGATTCAGTATATATGCTTTCATTGGGTGATTCCTTGCGCATTATTATTTAATCCATCCATATTCATGCATCAACATTATCATCATGGTTTTTATCATTGGTTTATTTTTTTCAATTATTTATTAGATCATATGCCAATCTTTATACATATTTGGCCAAGTTATCATGGTGTTCTATCATGATGCTTACTATCACGTGCTACAACAAAAATTATCTCTAGGAGTCTACATGGTAATGAAGCAATAATATATCTCCTTGGCACTAATAAAATTCTTGATCAAATCTAAATCATACCCCAAACAAAGTAATTAAATAATGAATTTTTTTAAACCTTTGCTAGTTCAGATGAGCATTTCCCTACTAACAGGTTTCCTAAATTCATCTTTTCTTATGTACCAATTTGCCATCATTTTTTCCATAATTAGGATACTAATGATTATAAATACCTTTAGGTAAATCATTATATACCATCCCACTTGCATTACCAATGATTCAAACTACCTTTAGGCAAATCATTGTGTTTCCATCCATTTGAATGATAATGATTATAACTACCTATGGGCAAATCATTCTCTTTCTTCTACCCAACTGGGGTATGCTTTTTTTTAGCCAATGATAATAACTACCTGTGGACGAATCATTATTTTCCTTTTTATTGATTATAATTGCCTTTGGGTAAATCAACCTCTTATTACCCTAAACTTTTTTCAATGATTATAACCACTTTTGGGAAAATAAGTACCTTTTTTAATCCCACCTATGTTGATGATTATAACCTGCTATGGGAAAATCATCTTACTTGTCTTCCCTAATTGGGGCAGCTCCATATGCCACTAATTATAACTGCCTATGGGAAAATTAATCCTTTCCACTCATTTCACCTATTTGGTCTACTCATTTCTTTATTTTGAGGGATCAATTACCAAGTCCTTTGCCAACTGCTCCCTCAAGGGGATACCTACAGTTCATCTATTAACATTGAAGTAATAATCATACATGACCTTTTCATTATTAAAAAATATGTTATTATGTTTACAACTTGCAATGCCTTCCCAAACAAGGGAGAACTATAGACACCTAAAACTGGACACCAATGGCCTTCAATCAGACTTTTGATTGATTCCTATCAACCTTTGTAAATTAAGTGTAGAAATCACTAAACATCCAAAATTTTCTTGTGCATCATTCATCAAATCTCAGAATCTCATTAAGACATCCCTAATTGGGGTATCCTATTGTAAGTAATAAAAACCTCTCATAGATTCATATCTAATCAACCTGTGACATCAAAACATGTAATTTGGCTTATAGACCTATTAAGTGGGGTAAGTGCACACATGAAATGAAATCAAATCTTGGAAATGATAAAATTATAATCATAATTAATTAAAATTCTAAACCAAATTAAAATCCTAGTCAAATTATCCATGAGTTATTATTGAATTTCTAAAAATGGAAAATAGGTTTTCATGATTACCTTTTATGAGTTGTCAGGGCTTTGTAAATATCTCACCCATGCCTATTCATTGAAAATCATGAGATTTTGACACCATTTAGCTCTACTATGTTTAATTAGTTCAATTAGGTTAGGTTTGAACCCATTCCATGTTTAAAATACAGCTTAACTCACCTTGGATTGGGGTTAGTTCTTGAGCCTATAAATATAATCATTTGCCTCTTCATTTGGAGAGATTTACTAAATTTATAATGTAGGTTTTATAGAAAGATTGAAAACAATAGTGTTATAATTCCAAAATCATAAACCAAGCCATCAAATGAGTAGAAGCCATAAGCCAACCATGGTGCCAAGGTGAGGAGATATCCAAGCTCCATTGCTAAAGACTCTTTGAGCACAAGTCAAGAAAGCCATGAACAAATCACTTAGAGATATCAAGGAAGGTAAGAGGTTTGTCATTATTTGTATTTTAGTTATGATTTCATATGTATTCTGTTTGCTATGCTCCCCCTAAGATCTTGGCTTATAGATGTTAGCTTGTTAGTGTGTTGCTTTCATTTTATTTTGTGAAACTAACATGTGTTCTAAGCTCCTCTCTATTGTCAAATTCCTATGATCATAGATACTGACATAGCTCAAAAATCATAGGAGGAACAAGAACATAAGGAAAAGGAAAATGAGATTGATACCAAGGCTAAGGTTGAGAAAGAAGAATGATAGAAATAGGATGCAATGGCCCAAGCACATCACACTATGGAAGCTTCCAAGAATGTACAAAATTAAGTAGAGGAAGTTGCAAAGAAAAAGAAGGAAGAAGAAGATAAAGCACTACACCAAAAACAAGCACAAGCACAATACAAATCATAAGCATAGGCTATAATAGAACAAACCAAGGCTATGGCTCTGGCAAAACAAAATAAATAAGAAGAAGAATGTGCACAAAAGTTGTAGGTAGAAGAAGCACAAGTAAAATAAAAAGCTACATGGGAAGAAATAGAAAAGAAAGCACAAGAGGAAGATGAAATAAAAAGAAAGAAGGATGAAGACACTATGTATCAACTCAAGTTGGTATCAAAGGCCACAACATAACAATAATAGGTACCAAAGTAGCCATAGGTAAAAGTAGAATAACTAACACAACAAGAAGCACCAACTATAGCTTAGATAGGTCCTCAACTTTTGGAGTTGCCATTGGAAGGATTTTGGGTTTGGGATGTCCCAACTATTGGTTCTTGGCATACCACTTTATCTCTCCCACTTTCCATAATGCCACATCTATATCTATCAGCAATTGTGATTACATTGGAGATACTACCTCTCAAGTAGGAAGTTTTCTTGGACATCTCTAGGCTCCTACTAAAGAAATAATTAAAGGGCACAATAACATTTTAAGAATCCATTATGCATAAGGCCACCTCCTTAGAGATAGAGATGTATCGATCCAAGGTAGATAATGTAGAGTTAAAGGCTTGCCTTCATAAAGCTATGAATATGATCCAAGACACATTCCCAGAGTTGGTTACTTAAGTAGTCAAGGACCAAGTCATGTTCAACTAGTTTAGACTCAAGACTTTGGTCTCTAAGTTGACTAAGGACTAGTGCACAGCTCAAAAAATCTATACAATCATCATATTGGGTCATGATGTGAAGATTGAGGTAGTCACACTCATCATCCTACTAGAGGAATACAAAGGAATGTTGTATATTGCCACACTTTGAACATAATAGATCACATGCACCTTGCTGGACTAGAAGTAATAACTAGATACCTCTTTATCTAGTTCTAGTCCAAACTTCACCATAGCCACCATCATCACAATAACTATGGGTATCCATACTACCTCGATGGATGATAATGATAGGAAATTTTAGGAATTACTCAATCCTCGAGATAATGTACATGAATAACTCCTCAACTGGGAGAGTGAGCTTCTATATAGTCCTTTTGTAGGTCTCCAAGCCCAACATCATGTAGATAAATTAGAGAAATTGAATGGCTAGATTTAGATGAGGGTGAACAACACCAAGGTAGCCATGAGCATCACTAATGACTCAGATCTAAAGTAACTCATTAGATATCATGCATCACTATACACACTAATATATATGGTACACAAAGTTATGCTTGAATGTCATGCATACTAGATCGATCTGTCTCCTTTTTTTAATAAGGTTGCCCAAATCCTCAACACACTAGTGTAAAATCCATTATTCAAACTTTAATAAGTCATCACTCAATGTAAGACTACATCTATCAAGGCTAAGGACTCTTTTGGCTAGTCTTTATCTATGGCCATGCCTCTTCCATCAAGCTAAGTACTACACAAGGTGCCAATTTTGTAAAAAAGTAAAAAAATTTGTATTGGGGATGACTAGTAAGACAAGCGGGGTTAGGATGGTTAAAAACCCATAAAGGGTGGCCACATGGTTATGCCAACCTATTAAAAACCCAAAAGGATGGTAGGTTGGTATGCTACTTAGTTGAAAACTTGAAAGGGTGGTTAAGTAGTGCACAAGAGGTGAAAACTAGAAATGATGACTTGATCAATTAGTGTGACTCTTACTCATCTAACCACTTCTTTAGCTTCTATCCTTTGAGCAATTTTAGAAGATCTTACAATGTTGTCTCAAGATGTCATAATATTTTAATTCCAATAAAGTGTTGGGAGAATAAATTGGAAAGTAAAGCTATGTAAGACATTTATCTGTATCCATATGTTATGTACTTAATTTGTCAAATATATGTATATTTTATCCTATCTCCATGATTTGTAATAGGTTAGATTATGAACAGACTCCACTTTTGGTGCCAAGTATGAGACAAATATGAACAGTCATAAACTACAAGTGACTATATATATGTATATTTGTATGAAGAAAGGCGTTCTACCTTTGAAGAGATCAATAGAGACTATTTTGGTTATGGTTACCTATTATGTTTATTGCTTTGTTCCTTACATTAATTCTCATGTATAATGTTTAATTTATTTCTATCTAATTTGATCATATTATTCTATAATGTTAATGACTTACTAGTTGTTCTAAATTCATACTTAACATATAATACTTCATCTTTTATATGCTTTGTTTTTCCAACATTGTGTATGAATTCTCTGCACTATTCTATGCACTAAAGTATAAACCTAGATACCCTCATCCTTAGCATGTTTTGATGCTTCAAGAACCTCTGCTAAAAAAATACTTCAAAATTTCATACACACTTATGTTTTAGTGCTTAAAATTTACTTAACAATTTTTTTTTGTCTTTCAAGTTTACAAGATCAAACAACAAAGCCAATGAACCAAAATTTCATTCACATCTTATTTGGTGCTTTAAAACGAACATCCACTTTGGATCTTAAGAGATTTCACTTTTTTATTTGTTCATTGTTTGTTAATTAGTTTCAATTTCTTAGATTAAATTCTTTTTTGTAAAATGAACTTTACATGTATGCTCTCCCCTCATCCCCTTTAAGAAACTTGGCTTCTCAAAAGTGCCTTGTTTTTTGCCTTGTTTGGCTAAGTCTAGAATGGAATAAAAGTTGCATATGCTCTCTCCCGGCTTTGAGTGACTTGGGTGGCATATAAATGACCCTAAAGTTCTTCCAATCTTTCATTTATTTATTTTTTTGTATTGGCTTATGGGTGGGATTTCATCACCTCCTCACAAGTTATTTAGGGGTGTGTTGACCTGGGATTTTATCTCCCATAATCATACCAACCCCACTCCATAGCAGGGTATATAAATTGGGCATGTGATACTAGAGTTGAATAGTGGTTGAGTGATTAGCCTAATAATTCTAATGAAAACCTAAATCAATTCATGCTAAACATCACACTTCACTAAGAAGTACATGACTAAAGTCATTGTGCAAAGAACTAGACCTTCACATAAAATGTTAGTGAGTTTGAATCCCATTGACATGATGCACCCTTGTGTTATTCACATTTGGTACCATTTAGATCATTTCTAAAATTGTATATTTTAGTAAACCCCACTTTATGCTTGAAAATCTTGATCTTCATTTATTTCCCAATCATTATACATTCCATTATGATCCATTTATTCATTTCAGACCTATATTACATTTTCAAATCATACTTTTTAACTTATGTTTATCCTTATTTACCATACCTGGCTACACTTTGCTTTATAGAGTTTATGAAGACTTATTTTCTAAAAGTTTAGAGGAAATAGAATCTATGACTAATGAAGATCACAATAGTATTATTGGAGTCCAAATCAGTAACAAGTTCTTGATAAAGTAACTATTTAGAAGGGGTATGTGATAATAATTTAAATAATTGACTATTTTAGTTGCATAATATGTTAATCAAGACATGCATCTTGACATTATCAATAATAATAGAATAATTCCTTGCATTACCATTGTTTCATACCTTCCATTTACCCTACCTTACCTTACCATTATTTCATACCTTGCCATTTACCTTGCCTTTCCCTTTGCCTTACCTTACCATTATTTCATACCCTACCATTTACCCTACCTTGCCATTTACCTTGACTTGCCCTTTGCCTTGCCTTTTTTTCCTTTCATACCTTTCCATATTTTAAACTAAATTGACTTGAGGTCCTTTTGGACTATGTAGGTATCACTTAATTTACATTGAGGTTAGCTAAATCACCCTTTTTACCGCACTCTTGTTATTTTATGAGTTAGACCATTTTGTGTCTTGTAATCCTCCATTGAGTTGAGATACCAAAAAAATCCCAAAACATTGGGAACATTTTCAAACATTATTGACTGTAAGGTGGAACTACAATGACTTGAGGTCCTTCAGAACTATGTGGGTAGCACTCAATTTATATTGAAGTCATCTTGGTCACGCATTTTCTAATGATTTAATATTTTTATGAGTTAGACCATTATATGTATCATAATCCTCCATTGAGTTGATATACTAAAAAACCCAAAACATTAGGAAAATTTCCAAACATTCTTCACTATAAGGCAGAACTATAATTACTTTAGGTCTTTCGAGACTATGTAGGCAACACTCAATTTACATTAAGGTCAACTTGGTCACCCCTTTTACCACACTCTCACATTTTGAGAGAAACATAAGCCATTATATTAATATTTTATGAGTTAGACCATTTTTTATCTCATAATACTCCATTGAGTTGAGATACCAACACCCCTCCCCCCCCCCCCCCCCCCTCCCCCCCCCCAAAAAAAAAAAAAAAAATGAAAAAAAAAAAAACATTTAGAACATTTTCAAACATTCTTTGTTGTAAGGCAAAACTATAGTGACTTGAGGTCCTTCAAGACTATGTATCCAGTGATAAAGTTACATTAAGGTCAACACAATCACCCCTTTTATAGTTATCTCATCATTTTTTGAGTTAGACCTTTCTAAATCTCATGATCCTCTATTGAGTTGAGATACCCAAAAACCCCAAAAACATTGGGAACATTTTCAAACATTGTTTTGCTGTAAGATGGAACTATAGTGACTTGAGGTCCTTTGAGGCTATATAGGCAATGATCAATTTACATTGATGTCATTTTGGTCACCCCATTTACAACACTCTCATAATTTTATGAGAAATTTACATAACACTCTCATCATTTTACAAGTAACTTAAGATAACACTCTCACCATTTTATGAGTCACTTTTATGAGCATTATGCATTTAAAATTGATGCATTATTGTACCCTTGGTTTGTCCCACACTCTCACCATTTTATGAGTGCCATCTTGTCAATCTCTAATGAGTAGAGATACCAAAAATATCAAAAACATTCAAAACATTTCAAAAGGCCTAAAGTTTAGAAATGACTTACAATCTCCTAGAGAGATATAAAGCCCAAAAATTCAAAAATAAAAATAAAAAAATATATATATATATTATCTTAAACATTGTTATTAATCCTCAATTTTCTCTATAGGGGTAAATTTGTAGTGGGTTTCCATTTGCACTTTTAGGCTAAGCTCATAGCTTTCACCCTACTAGGAAAAAACTAAAACATGTAGCTTATACCAGGATATCTTATCCTTGCATGTCATTCCTTTGCATATAGCCTTCCTTGGGGGTACTTTATTTATCATTCCATTGAGCCTTCACATGTAGATATTGACTTAGTTAAAGATATGATGCTTTCTATTGCTTTTACTTTCAATATTTATGTGTGTTTATTTGCTTAGTTGTTTGTTTTCCTATCTATTTGATTTAATTGTTGTACCTTGACTCAATATATATGAAATTATTGGGTGATTCATTACACATTGTACTTGATTCCATTCATATTCATACATCAACATTATCATCATGGATTGTATCATTAGTGCATTATTTCAATTTTCTATTGGATCGAGAGTTAACCCTTATGCACATCATGGCTAGGTCATCATGGTGTTTTATATCATGGTGCATACCATAGTGTGCTATAAAAAAATTAGGCCAATAGATCTATCAAATAATTAATTTGATAGTATTTCTCCTTTTTCACAATTGGCATATCCCAAACATCACCTAAACATAGAGTAATTAAACTAAAAATGAATGGTAATCCCTACTAGTTAGGACATGCATCTCTACATTAATAAGTATCCCAAATTCATATCTATAATGTGTACCATTTATATATCAATCCATTATTATGGGTTCATTACATGATCTTATTTTAACCCATTATGGTAAATTAGCAATTATCCCCTACTTGTTGATCAAATCAACTCATTGACCATTCTAGTTGTATCAATGCTAATTAGGATGTACATCTTCATATTTGTAGGTAAAAAAAAATCATCCAAATTAATCAATTCGTATTATTCTATTCATCATTCCATTTTCTCTTGCTTTTGAGTGAATTACATTAGCCTGAGGTCCATTTGGACTATGTAGGTAGTGCTTGGATATATGATGTATGTCACTTTTTAACTTGGCTATCATTATCATCACCATTACTCTTTCATACCCATTATTTTATTCTAATCATTTATTTCATCACTTTGTGCATCCTCATGTGCCTAGTTGTTTGTGGCTTCTTTAGTTTTTGAAAATTTATTAGACCATCATACTTATGTTTGCACCCGTTCATCTTTAATCTAGGTAACAGGTTAAGTTATATCTTTGAGTTATGCTTGTCAATCCACCATACTGGGGCACAACCAATTTATCACATTAAAAGTTTCCCTAATGGGGAAAAACTATTATTCAATCTAGGTCATCCAAATGATAATAAATACCTTTAGGCAAATAATTATTTTGATCCATTTGCCTTATAAGGGCATATATCTATGCCACTATTTATAACCACCTTTGGGAAAAATAGTGTCTCAACCTTTGTTATTTATTATAACCACCTTTGGTAAAATCAATATTCCATCCTACATTTACACTATATCATGCCATTTTCTTAATTTTGAGGGAAGGTTTGATGACTCTATTTATCACCTGCTCCCTCCAAGGGGCATGACAACCCTTTAGGGCTTGAACCTTTTATATTAGTGTATTTTTCATTCTTTGAAAATAAATTACTATGACTATGTATCATAATACCTTTTTAAATAGGGGTAAACATAACCACATACACCACCAAGAACACCAGGGCCACCTCTTGCTATAGAACCTATGGACACATAGAGTCAGAGCTGATTGTTATAGCTCTAATTTTGGCATATAGTTGTATTTTTTAACACCATGATATGTATATATTATCAATGTATATGACATTATTGGGAGATATATTTACATTCATATTGTGTCCTTAGAGGTCTTTTTACATGGACTATTCTTCTTCGATATAAATTATGCTCATGTTTATTATCATGTTGATCTCATGTTTAACATTGTGTATGTTTATTTTCATTTAAACATGTATACTCTTTCATTTACTATATTTACATGTATATGAGATGATACACTATTTTATCTGCTTATGTTGTATGAATTATGTATATGATTATTTAGAGATGCACGTATATATTAGCACAAATATATTCATATTGATCTAATTACTCATGTGTTTAGACTATGTTTGGGATTTGGCTAGTTGTCAACTCAGAGAAGTACTACCTACTACATTGATTGATAGATCTACTGGTCTAATTTTTGTTATAGCCAATTATATTATGCATCATAGTTATGGACAACTATAATAATATTATATATCCTAAATATGAAAAACTTAGTTTAGATGAAAATATAAACAATCTAAGAATAGGATATGAACAATCAAATCCCAAGTGTAAATATAAGGTAAGTAAACTAAGTGTAGGACTATATACAATCATTCACAACCTAAGTACAATATATGGCTAATCAAGAATCAAGTGTAAATAGAATGTAATAGACCTACAACAACTAGGAAAGGTACAAAAAGGCAACAAGTAGTTAAAAATAAACAAACTAACTAACTAACTAAACAAACAAACAAAAAGAACCAAACAAACAAACAAAATAACTAACTAAAGCAATAAAAAAATAAAACAACTAAACAAATAAAAGGAACCAAATAAATAACAAAAAAACTAACTAAATAAATAAACTAAACAAATAAAAAGAACTAAAGAAAAAAATAAAATAAAACTAACTAAAGAAAATAAAGCCAGTTAATAAAACAACTAAAATAAAACAAAATAAACTAAAGCATAAGCAATAAACAATTAATTTTAAGTTAGAGCAATAGACAACCTAAGTTAAGGAAAATGAATAAATAAATAAAACTAAGGCAAAGAAGAATTAAGTAAGCAAACTATTCTAAGACACATAAAGGTAAATAAAACAAACTAAGCTAAAATAAATAACAATATAAAAACAAGTTAGTAACAATGTTAGAAACAAACATAATACTATAAAATAGTAAATGAAATTATTCATACATTTGTAATAGAGGTGTTACACTTTGCAATAGGGTTACCCCTAGGTTAAGTATCAATGACATAGATAAAAAAACATAAGAATAAATGGCACAAGGTTTCCCCTAGGCTATATGGAAAAATGACAAAGGGTACAATGACAAACATTGCCCCTAGGCTATAGGAGACAATGACAAAAAAAAAGGTGGGGGGATAAAAGAAATAGGAAGAGGACTTGAGTTGACTCCATATGTGCTTTGTAAGTGGACATTGCCTACAAAATCCCATGGACATGAGGTCCAATGTGAACTTCATGCCAAATGTAGTTTTCCAAGAATATGGGATAGAATAAAATTGATGGTAATGAAAATAGGACAATCATAGAGGAATATAGGAATAGTCTTGTATTTAATGGTGAGTGCATAGTGAAAAGATGGGGGTGATGCTTAAAATCATGAAAACATCAAACATAGAAAATTCATGCAAGTGTAAAAGCATGGTTTATGATAAAACCACACTAAAAGATAAGAGATGGAGTATCCACTAATGAGATGAATTGGCAATTCATAATGTTCACTATATATGTGACTTAGAATGAGAATGACCTCATGAAATGGTGAGAGCATTGGATGAGGTTTCTCATAAAATGGTGAGAGCATAATAAAGGTTGAGTGTTTATTAGTGCATTAAGTTAAAATTCATAATACTCATAAAAGTGACTCTCAAAATGGTGAGAGCATTGGCTAAGGTTGATCACAAAATGGAGAGAACATAAAAAATGACAAATGTTCATTAGTGCATTAAGTTGAAATGCAAAATTCTCATAAAAATGACTCACAAAATGGTGAGAGCATTGGCTAAGGTTACTCGCAAAACATTAAGAGTGTAAAAGAAAAATAAGGATGGGGAAACTAAAGGATAAGTGTTTACTTATGAAATATATATAAGACCCACAATCATTAGGGCAAAGGAGATGAAAGGAAGAGCCAAAGGGAAATAAAGAGATAAATAAGTGGCAAAGCAGTGGTAATGTAAGCTCATTAAACATGCACTAGTAAAAGTAAATCTCTTCACGATGTCTTGCACCAATCTACACCTAATCATATACTATTGTCTCCTGTGAGTGCATAACCCATCTATGTCCCACAAGACACTCTATAGATATGTTCTCCCATCCCCAAACCATATGTAGTGTAAATTATCTAATGTTGTGACCTTTTCGACAGGACACCATATGCAAGCCCTTATATAATTGGGCCAATACTACTAGCCCCCATTCAAAACATGTACACTCATTCATCATGATCTAAAAAAATCCTACCAAGCTCATATATAAGAGAAAGCCTATCTTTTTAGGTAATGATAAATCACTGATAATAGCCATCATAACAAAAACCTCCTTATCAATCAACACTAGTGGAGAAGGGTCCCCAAGGGATAAGTTGTCAAATCATAAGTCTATATAAGTATCCAACAAGTCAATAAAAACCTTCCCATACACCATGTGAATGTATTGAAAACTAGTCAAATCATATAACACTACCTATTATTGTGTTAAATCTATCTAGGATAGCCTATGGCCTCTCATCAGTAACTTGAGGATCTTTTAGGTATCCTAAAGTGTAATAATGGAATACCTAGTTGGCAAGTGATATTTCAAAGTCTCAAAATGCCATCACTCTTTTAGGGCACTCAAATATGCTTGATTTGCATGAATAGGCATCTATACGACAATGTATAAGTGTAGGGCCTATAAAAATGCAACCATTTATATTGTCCATATCTATGGTGTCATAGATAATGGGAATGTCACTCCTATGCCATCAATACCATGAGTTACTCTTATAATCATAAATAGATTAACATCAAACTATATTTATGTTATTGTCTAGCCTATGCCCCCCCTACCTGGCCTATTTTCCCCTTTCTCTTAGAGGTTGGACCTTTTTTTTGGTCCCTTAAGTTAGCCATTTTTCCTTTTAGGTTAAAGTCATCATTTTTCCTAGACAAAAAAGTTGTCATTTCGGTGTTTTCTATCATTTTTGGTTGAAAACACCATTTTCATTTTTTATGAAAATGGCAACTTCACCTAAAAATGGATGAAATTGCCAATTTTTCATTTTCCATTATTTTTTATTGTTATCACATTTTTTTTGTTGCAAAGCCACCATTTTACCTTCCACAAAAATGATGAATTTACAAATTTTTATCCTAAACCTAGTAAAAAATGTAACATAAAGTCAATAAATGACTAGGTGATATCACTTACAAGAGGCCCATCATGTGGAGGTCACTTTACATGAAACTAAGTGAAGAAATGGAGGTTTAAATGCCTCAAAATTTCATACACACTTATGTTTTAGTGCTTAAAATTTACCTAACAATTTTTTTTATTGTCTTTAAAGTTTATAAAAGCAAACAATAAAGCCAATGGGATTAAATATCATTCACACCTTATTTGGTGCATTAAAAAAAATATCCACTTTACATTATATCTCTTAAGATCTTTCACTTTTTTAGTTCATTAGGAATTCGAAGATCCAAAATATCATTAGTTCATTGTTAGTGAATCAAAAGAGAATTAAAATAAAACAATGCAATGGAAAATAAGCACTTTTGCCTAAGTACTCGGGTGAGCTTAACATAATGAACAAAACTATCTATGGAAGATAAAAGCATAAAACTATGTTACCTCCATTGTAAAACTAATATGCATTCATTGGCATAGATCATGTTCTTACTTGATGGGCAATAGAGACTTTGATCAATACAATTTCCATTTTGGTAGCACTTCTCTAAGACCATGAGTCTTTGCTTTGCTTATCTTGGCTTGGTGTGAAGCTTCTTGAATCCCATGAGTCTTTACTTTTCTTTTCTTGGCTTGGCTTGGTGTGAAGCTTCTTGTATCAATTTGTCATTATAACATTGTTCGAGGGCTTCTTAAAAGTATTCCTACAGAATAATGTTACACACAAGTTTTTTGTATGGGAATGAGGACACTTATATTTATAGGTCTTAAAACTAACTCTAACCCTAGTGCAGTTAGGTTTAGTTTTAACTTTGGTTGTGTCTAGATTAACCTTGGTTAATTTTAGATTAACCCTAGATAATTGAAGGAATGAAAACTCATAGAAGATGTTTATGAGTTTATGAGTCACCCTTTCTTTGAATTTTAGGAATTAATAAAAGATATTATTAATTCCCTTGACTTTGACCTCATCTTTATTGAAAATTTCCTTTTTAATTTAATTCCCTAATTGAACTTAGAATTTTTACTTAAATAGATAATTGAAGTTTAATTTTAGATTAATCCTACTTAGGGTTTTTTGCATTTAATAATTGTTTTAATGCTTTGAATTAATGGATTGATAGGCCAATAAAGTCAATTTACTAGGTTTAAATTTGACTAATGGTGAATCCAAGCTAGGTTATCATTACGTATAGGGTAATACCCAAAATAAGGATGCTTTGACATAATTCTGGGCATTTAAATCCCTTACATAGATGAATTTTACCATTATGGGTGATTTGTAGACTTAAATTACATCATTTACTAGAAGTCAATCTGGTACCTACTTTAGACATGAAAGTGACCAAAAATGAGTGTCTACACTACCATGGTATAGATAACAAGTAGTAACGAAAGTATGACATGAATATGTATCATGCCCCATAAATTTTAAATAATATAATGTGTGCATGAATTTGTATCATGCCCGCATATGAAAATTTAAAATATTTAACGTTATATAGATATTATTTTTTAAAGTTGTGTTTGAAGCTTGTGTGCATATGCCCATGCATATGGACCCAAAATGTATGAATATGTAATATGTTTCTATAATTTGAATGCAAACACATGAAATAATCCCCCATAATCTATACTGATAATTATAATTCGAACCATTTTAAATTTTTTGCAAATGTATTATGTACTCAAAACTAATTTTCTTCTTATAGATGTTTATCTCATGTATGAAAATCCCATTAAAATGTACCCCATTTAGGGTGAGGATGTGTCCTAAAAGTCACTCATCTAAAAAAAAGTTCACTATATTATGATTATCAAGATATTATCATTAAATATTGTATCATATGTGAAAAGGTATGTCATCATAGTAAGATATGTATTATCCAAATCATGTTTATAATTTATAAGGCAAGGCATAAAGTGTTGAATATAAATATATGTATTAATTAAGCTCATAGTAGTATTTATAATAGAATAATATTACACAATAGTTAATTCATGATATGGATCATGGCACTCATTTTCAACAAGATCATCAAGAACATAAATACAACACATAATAATGTCACACAATGTAAAATAATAAGAAGGGATTCATATAATGGACATGTTAAAATGCTTCATATGTAAATATTGCACACATGAGGATAAAGGTCATATGCAATAGACATGTTAAAAAAATTTCACATACCAAATAATGATCTCATATGTATGCACAAAAAAAATTCACACAAAGTCCAAGGCTTGCACAAAATAGATAAGAAAATTCTAATCTACTATATACAAGTAATAACATCACTGGATCATAAAACTATAAATATAGTCTACACCATATATATGTAATGTGATCATATCCTAGAAAATAGACATTTATGTACACAATGTAAGATAGAGAAGTTATCAAGACATTTCTAAAAATTATATATCTCAACACACTATATGAGTTGCATAATGATAACACCTATAAATATTGTAACCTTTGGATAATATGCCCCCAACATGCCATGGCCATTGGGTAGAGGCAAGTCCAACATATAAGTCCATGTAAAAATTTATGTCCTACACAACACTCATAAATACTAGTGAAATACATGTGTGATGGAAAAATATTATGATATATACCAAATATGAAATAAATAACACATGACAATGATGTAAAATAGATGTCTAATCATGCTTAGGTCTTGATTTTAGTTTTTTAGAAACTTTTGAATGTTTTTGTATTTTTGAAATATTTAATTTTTTTGGCTAGCTTTTTGAATTTTGAAATAAGAAAAATAGATATTAAGAGATAAAATATGGGTTTAAAAGTATAAAGGAAGTAAATTTTAACAATCTACAACATATGTCGAGGTAAATTATGCACTGAATATGATGGCATGGCCATGTATGAATAAGATGACCCATGCATGAATAAGATGACCCTGATATATATGTGAATTGTAGCATAAAGGCATGTGAGAGATATAATAATATGTGGAGGAATGATTGTACATCCTCATTTCATGAAATATAAAATTTTCAAGGTATGTAACCTGCATGTATGAGGAATATAACACATAAAGGAAACATTTTACATGAATAATAGTGTTGTGTTGACTATAATTGAGTATAATATCAAAAAAATTAAATGTATTAAGGATAATTTTTCTTAGTTTTTTATTTGAATATGCAAATTGATACATGTTAATATCTTTAGGTTGAGGACAATAGTAATAGTTGATCTTGATTATTTTTGGTTGATACTATCTATAATGGAAAAAAAAGGTCTACTCTATTCAAACTATGAAACAACATACTAAATGAAAAAATGGAAATATTAGATCTTTATTTTGGACTTTTTATATTATGAAAGTGAAAAATAAGATCTAAGAGGCCAAAAATAAATAAATATCCATGGGATATAAAATTGATCAAATCCATCACATGTAAAAATAGAAAAAAAGAAGGCACAAAAAATCAAAGAGGTATGTACAATAAATGTTTTGCAGTGAACTAATCCATCCATTTGAAATTAAGAAATATGTATAATATGGATCATTATGAGTGAATTTAATTATATTTTAATCCACCAATTGAGGTGGGTTACTGATATGTAGATCATGTATAAAATAAGGGAATAACACTTTTAATGAGAAAATAAAGGCATGCCACTACTCATGTCCATCATTTATTGAATCATTCAATATATATTTATTTTAGAAATCATTAATTTGATTTATTTTATCTTTATCACTATGGTACCAATCCTTGGGATTATTATAATCAAAATCATAATCATCCTCTTGGTCTTGAAATTATGATATGCCATTTTGATCATTTTTGGAACTTGTATATGAAAACTAATTATACAATTTATTATAATTATCTTATTATTTTTTTCTCTTGAGTTTTTTCATCATTTTAAAAATCTTGCATGTCATTATGAGCTATAAAATAATTAGGTATCACTACTTAAATACAAGGAAGATAAATGGTTTCTTATTTGAATTCTTGACTTGGATACATAATCATAGCTCAGGCCTTATCTTATTCATCTATATATGAAGTACATATTATATTTGAATCCTTAGAAACCACACATGTACCATAATTATTCGTAGGAACATATTTATTTTGAAAATACTTCATGAGAAACCCTTTCTTAAGGATGCCTTCTTTATTATCATGATTTTATTTTTACAACTTTTATTTTGGTAATTGATCTTTTAGTAACTTCTCTTGATGTAACTTGTGTATTTTAAAAAAAAAAACTACATTTGGTTAACATTTCTTGTTCTAAATGTCCCCTTTTTTATTTATGAACTTTTACCTTATGAGATGCAATCATAACATGAGTAGGTTGCTTGGTTGAATTATCTTTTATAGGATCACCATGAATAATGATACTTTATATTATGTCCTTCAAAGCCCAGCAACTATTTGTATGATACCCATGCATTCAATGTTATGTGTATTCAATGAGAAATACATCAAATCTATAAATCAGTTCTAGCTTGGAGAAGATATATCCTACTTACACTTCCAATTGAGGATACATTAGATAATCGGGGTCATGACCAATATAGATCTACTAGACCTAATCAGGGGATCTCTTACCATAATAATAATACTCGAGAGGGTTATAAAGCTTCCAGTCAAGAAAAAATATGTAATTACCCTAACTAAGCCATATATTTTCATATTTAATATACTAATAACAAGTAAAGCAAAATCTAATCTAGTTCTCACCAAAGCTTGTGGCATAAAGTGGGGGTTAGTAAACATAAAAGTAAACATGCATAAGAGAATCATAATTAAACTATGTATAGGTAAAACCCTAATGCATTGAGAGAGAGAATATTATTCAAAATCCATTACTTATGCTACTTTTATCTACTAAAGAAAGGAGTAAAGTTAGAGATACTTACTTGGAAGATGAACCCATCGAGACTCAATCTCTACCTTGGCCAAAGGTGTTTCACAAGAGGTTGTTATGTTTTGTAAGGATCACTAGGCAGGCCAAAGCATCCAAGACTTCTCCACAAGACTAAATTCTTCACCAAGTAGAAACCCTAAGCTAAGACTCCTTAAGTAGAATGTTGGAAGAGAAAATTGTAAAGAAGCATAGATGAATAATAATTCTTGTCTAATATATAAGAATGAAAAAATGGATGCATTTATATAGGTGGATCTAACCCTAAACCCTTCTAAAAGTTTTAGTCGACAAGGTTGACCCAATCGACCTAGTATCATTATTGACAAAAACTCACTAGGTCAGACAAGGGCCGACCTAGACCCTAAATAATTTTTTTCAATAAGAGTAGAAGGTCAACACAGTTGACATAGTCATGTAAACTATCAAAAAGGGGTTTAGGTTAGGGAAATGGATGATGAAGATGGTAAAATACTATAGGAGTGTGTAAAATAGGAGGCTAAGCTTAGGGGTATGTTTTCAAGAGCTATTTGGATTGGTAATAAGTGGAAATAAGGGAGAACAATCTTGTGAAGCACCAATGGTCTACCCACCCCTTTCCCAATCCCTTTAAGATGTACACTCAAAGAGATTGAGACTCAATGGGCTCCTACAAAATAGAAAGCATAAGTAGTTGATAAAGTTTGAAAATATTATATGTATACATATGGCCTACTCAAAGCTCATCACATGTCACTTAGTCGCATAGGGGATGGTGCTTTGAGAAAGAACATAGTAACACATAATATAGTTACAATATTTTAAAGTAAAAATAACTTAAAGTAAATGACTAAAAAGAAAATAATTGAAAAGTAAATCTATGTGTACCTTGACTTACCTTTATCATTGGATGGTTGTCTACTGTGTTTATAGTTTTGATTATGGAGGGTGTAGAGACTGCTTTTGACAAGCCCAAGAATACAAAACTAAAGAGAAAAAATAAATAAATGTAGGAAATCCAAGATAACTGGTGCTATGTGGATGGGACAAACTTGGAAATTTGGCAAGATAGGGTGATAAGTGATATGTTAGACCAAATGATTAATTCAAAATTTAGAGTGAATTGAGTACCCAAAAAGCCAAGGCTACTAAAGACCAAAAAACTTAAATAAGTAAACCTTAAGTAAGAAAGACTGTCAAACCAAGGATACATGTCAAAAAAATATGGTAATCAAACATCAAGGTGAAATCAATAATAATCCTTACTTAAACAAAGATGGGCAAACAAAATGGTAAAATAATATTGAGGAATGAGAAGTAACAATCCTTACTCAATCATCAATGGAAAAAAGTGAATAAAAGGGAAAATAACATTAGTGAGTGAGAAGTAACAATCCAACCTCACTCAATAATGGAAAAAGTACATGAAATTAGAAATAGACGTAGGTGTCCGCAAAAAGGGTGGAATACAAATGACAAATGGTAAAATAAATCAAGGCACATCTAGGAATGTAGAGCCATGGTGTAAATAAAGTAATCCATAGTTACTCAAACATGTTATTTGGATCTAAGGAAAGATAAAACTAAAACAAAGTAGTGATAGCATGTTTTTAAGATGTGAAGAAGAAGGAAGTAGAGAAGAGAGAAAATAGAATTAGAATCATAATTTTCCTATCAAAGGGGAAAATGAAATGGGTTTAGTGGATAATGAAGGAAAAACCAAGGTAGAGGAATTATTTATGAAAGTCAAGATACTCAAATTAGATATGTTAAAATAAGATGACTTTCGACCTTAAAGACTCTGAATAACTTATCCTATCCACACAAGTCATAGGTAAACAAATGAATTATGTAGATCATCCCATGAAGGCTATATGCATGAAAATTAAAATGGGCCTACCTTATCATAATGTGTTCCCCATTACTCAGGGATCCTTATAGAGTCATCGATCTATTATGAAGATTGGGTACTTGCATGAGAAAGTAGGTAGCACCATAAGGTTTATTTAATTATTCTATTCTAATCTATTGGCCTATCACATCCCAATGGACCTCAATTCTATTTTGAGGCCAACTATGGAGTTTGAGATTCGATTGGAGATAAGAGATTTGCTTGGAATCACATCTTTTGTCGTGATTTTAACTTTTGAGATTTGTATGTTACCTTTTGTATATCATTGCCTTTTGTTTCAAATATTTTGGTTTTTAAATTTTTTTATGGTTTTTTCTATTTCTCCTCCATAAGTATTTAGAGAATCAAATATGGGTGCTAAATATGACTTTCATTTGAATACTTGGGACTTAGTTTCTAAAAGAGATAACTTAGAGAGCATGGTGTCTAAGAATCTCATAAATCTAGATAAAATAAAAGTGTTATCTTGACTTCTACCTTATTTTATCCAATATGGAGTGAAAGGAAATGAAATCAAGAGGAAATGAAATATGAAAAAATTTAAATTACTTCAAATAGAAAAAATGTGGCAAAGGGAGAAAAGTGTACAATGACAGTAGAGTCTGATTCCTTATCATAAGAATGAGGGAAATATAGGAAAACATGATAACATAGATTTTTGTGAAAATTTTATCTATAAAAGAAACGAAAGCTAAAGTTGAGAAAAAAGATAAAGAACTTGTAACCATTGATAAACACATTCTAGAAAAGGAATAAAAAAGATGGTGATTTTATGAGGAAAGTCAGGTCTATTCATGGTCTTACACTACAACTCATAAAATAAAAACCCATGAGGGTGACAAAAAGTATTGGAAAAATACATGAGATAATAAAAAGATGGTATTTTTGAGGAAGGTTAGGTCCTATCCATGGTCTTACACTAAAAATCACAAAGAGAAACCCAAGGGCTGCCAAAAAGTTTATGAAAAGTGAGGAAACAAAGAGGATAAAAGTGCATCATAAGGGAGATCAGATCTTATCCATGGTTTTACAATGCAACTCATGAAGAAAATGGGAAACCAAAAGACCCAAAGGAAGGACTAAGGTTTGTGAAAAGAGAGAAATATTATAGAGGCTGAGACCCATGTAAGTATCCTACAAAGAGTGTTAGATAGATAACATATAAAAAGCATGAAAACCAGGGAAGGGTTAGGCAAAATATTTTTTGAGGAATTTCACATTGGTGGGTTCTTTGAAAACATGACCTTTATTAGTTTGAAGGTGATAGGTATTTAGACCAATAATATCTTTGACTATATAAGGGACCTACCATTTTTGGGTGCATTTACCTTCTTTGTCATGAGTGTAGTCTAATTTAAAGACAAGATCACCAATATTAAATGTTCAAATTTTAACTCATTTGTTATGTTATTTGGCAATACGAGCCTTGTATTGGTGATTGTATTATAAATTAGAAAGATGATATTCATCAAAGAGATCTAGAGCATGAAGATAATCTTCACATAATTTTTCATCAGGTATGATATTGTGAAGAGATATATAGAGAGAGGGAATCTCAACTTCTAATGGAAGGACTGGTTCAGAACCATGGATTAGAGAGAATGGATTTACCCTAGTGGCAGTATGTTTGCTAGTACAATAGGCCCAAAGAATAAGATAGAGATGAAGGTACCAATCTATGAAATTTTCATGAATTATCTTTTGGAGAATTTTATTAAGATTTTTTTTGTGGCCTCAATTTGGCCATTACATTGTGGATGATAGGGCATGGAGAATTTGTGATTGATTTTAAATTTAGCACAGAGTTGTTTGACATCTTTGTTTTTGAAATTACCACCATTAATTGAAATGATAATATGAGGGACACCAAAGTGGAAAATGATTTGGTTAAGGATGAATTTGGAGATGGTGGTACCAATGACATTAACAAGGGGTATAGCTTTGACCCACTTGATAAAATATTTGGTGGATGTGATTATAAAGACATGCCCATAGTGAGATCAAGGTAATTTATCTATGAGATCTAATCCCCACATGGAGAATGGCTAGGGATATTATATAGTTTGAAGTTTATATGGAGGTAAATGAATTAAATCATCATGAATCTAGAAAGGAGTACATTTTTAGCAAATCTGATGACATCTTTTTTAAGAGTGGGCCAAAAGTATCCCATATATAAACATTTGTGGGTTGTAGGATGTCCGTTATAGTGGCCATCACAAATGCCCCCATGTTTACTTATTCAATAAGAGGAGGAACTTCATCTTGCATAACATAACAGAGTAGGTACTTTTAACATTATGATAGTATAGGATGTTATATTGAAGTACATACTTAAAATCTTGTTTACAAATGTGAATTTTTTTATGGGAGTCTAGGTTGGGAGGATATGTTTGGTGTTCCAAAAATTGAATGATGTCTTTGTACCATGGGCTTTGTTGAATGGTGATGGCCTTAATGTGGAAAATTAATACATCATGTGGTTGAGTAGACGATAGAGATTTTATTATTTAGATAAGAAAAGTGGGATTGGTAAGGACTTGGTGTAGATTTAAAAGAGATGTTGAAGAAGCAAGGGAATCATAATTTTGATCTTGAGGGATAGGTTAGATGATGAAAAAAATTAAATCTTTGGTGAGAGTAGCAATTTGATGATAAAAAATGAGATTCTCACTTTTTCATTGGTAATCACCATTGAATTGGTGGAAAATAAGCTGGGAATTGCCTAAAGCATGCAAGTATTGGATATATAAATCAAGGGTAGATCTCATGCCTAAAATTAAAGCTTCATACTCTACCATGTTATTAGTGACATCAAATATTAAGCAAAAAGATAAAGGAATGATTTTTCAAAGAGGTATCATAAGAATAAAATCTACCCCAACTCCTTGAATGCACTTAGTACCATCAAAGTGAAGGGTCCAAGTATCCTCATGTAAATCAACATTAATATCAAGAAGTTCTTTGATAACTACTTTGGTTTAGCAGTATCAGAAAGGATATTGAATTCATCGAGATTACTTAATTCAAGATCAACAGTAAAGTTATGAAAGTAATATTTAATATATGGTTTGGTTAAGACTTTCAATATAGAAAATATTATCATCATAAAAACTATATTAAAGGTGGTCAGTAACAGTCATAGGAGCTATGAAAATTTGATTAGCGATGATTTATCCTTTAAAAAAAATTTGAGTAATGATTTAAAGATCAAATTACACGAGGAGGACCATCCACTTGCCAATTCTATCTCTAAGAATAAAGGCTTTGGATAAGAAGTGATGAAGAGGTTCAAAATGGATGATAATATAAGTGTTCTGATAAAGCACATAATGTCAAAGTTTTTTGGCTACAAAATATATGGTGAGGCAATCAAATTCAACTTTTGTGTAACTTTTGTGATGGCATACTCTATTCTAGTATCATCTTATTATACAAGCATTAACCCAATTGATATGGGTGTGGAATAAGTATATAGGATCAAAGGTCGATTGTTTGAAGGGGATGAAGAGTAGGTGGGTTAAGCAATGATTCTTTCATATTATCAAATTTTGTTTAATAGGGATCCATCTATTATAGAGCATTACCTTTTGTAAGAAGAGAATTGATAGAGTGGATATAGTAATCCATTTTGGGAATGAATAATCTATATTCCCTAAGTTTACTGAGATAAGTGTGAATGTCCAAAATGGATCAAGGTATGGGCATGTTGATGATAGTGTTAATACTAGCAGGGTCAACATCAATGCCATAGAGAGAAACTAAAAATTCTAACAATTTTTTAGATGTGACACTGAAGACACATTTGTAAGGATTTAGTCCAACTTTTTATTTAAGAAAATAGTTGAAGATGATGGAAAGATAAAAAAGATGAGTCTTGCAATATTTAGACTTAACAATGAGGTTATCCACATAGGTTTATATAATTTTGTGAATAAGATCATGAAAGATATGAGTCATTACGCATTGATAAGTAGCTATAGCATTTTAAAGTCTGAAGGGCATTTTAACATAGAAATAGGTTCCCCATTCTATGGTGAAAGTGGTCTTATGTTGATATTTGGGGGCAATGTGAATTTGGTTATATCCCAAGAAATAATCCATAAGAGACAACAATTCATAACTAGATATAGAATTGATAATGGCATATATTGAAGGTAGAGGGAAATTATCATAAAGATTAAGGTTATGAAAATCAATGCAAATAAAAATGACCATGGGGATTTTTTTTTAATAGGAACTATGTCAGAAACCCATTCAAAATAGTCCACTAGTTTGATAAACTTATCATCAAGAAGTTTGAAAATTTATTTATGGCATAAGGTGGAAACCCCAAGTGGAAATTTTCATTGATTTTGATGCATAGGTTTGGCATCGGGATAAGTGATGCTATTATGCACCACAATGCTAGGGTCAATACCTGGCATGTCCTCATAGGACCAAACAAATATCTCATGATATTTATCAACAAATAAGCTAAATTTATAATGTTTAGCGGGTGTGAGTTCATGAGAAACTTTAATAGGTCAAGGGCATGATGGAGTACCATATTCAATGCAAGTAGTTTCTTCGATAAGCATAACATTGATATATTAGAAATGATATGGTGCATTTAGTAAAGAATATATTAGATTAACTTTAGGATTGATGATAGAGATGAAGTTGTTGAGAAAAAGGACTTTGTTTTTGAAATTCCCAAGTTTATGATGTTGTCGAGGAAGTTGAGGTTATTGAGCATGAAGTAGTTCAATGATAGCTTCATCACTAGGAAAAGTGGGAAGAAGATCATAATACTCAACATATACTTTGACATAAAGAATTTGGTTACCATGGATATCATATTTAGAATGTATATGATGGATATCTATGGCGTTGTCATCTAATGTAATCTTGGGAGTAGAAAGAGTAGATTGGTTGGATGAGATTGGTATATCATTAGTTTCTTTGATGGGGGAAGAATTGGATGTAATGATGGGATATGTGGGTGGTAAAAAATATGCAAGAATTTCTATAGGTTTATAAGGTAAGATTTGTTCTACCACCTAAGGAGTGTTAAGGAGTAGAGTATTAGTAGGAGGTACATGACCTTCAGGAGCTAATTCAAAATCCATGGAAATGGTGTGAACATCCTAGTTGAAAGAATGTATTTGAGTGAAAGTTTTCTAATAATGTTTTACATCCAAATATTGAGATTGAGCTTGGGCCATGATGTAGTTATCATCATAGGTTGGAGAGATGGTACATGCTTGAGATTCAAGGGGAGTTTTAGAAGGTGGAATTACAAGGTCACTAAACTTTTGTGGAGACATGATTAGAGGATATTGGAATAATTTAGCCACTCCATAATAATTACAAGTGAAGGATTCTTTTGGGTAAGAAGGTTCCTTGGCATTGCATGGAAGGGAAAATTAGTGATATCATCAATGAGAATAATAGTGAGATCATGAGATAATAAATAAGGAGGAAGCTACTCTGATATATAGGGAGGTAGCTTAATAGTGTTGCAAGTATGTTGTAAGTAATTAGGTTCATCATCATCTGAATCAGCAAGAGTGACTTGTAAGTTTGGATTGATGTTGATGAACTCAAGTAAGGGAGAACTATTGATGGTAGGGATGGTAGGAATGATATATTGAGATTTTGGATTAGGAATTTGAATACTCCAGGGGTTGAGATCGGTCTCATACTTATAAAATTTGCCGTTATGTAGGAATTTAATGCATTAGATACCAAAAGAGATAATGGAACTCATTATATGAGCCCAAGGGTGGCTGAGGATTATGAAATAGAGGTAAATTAAGGAACATAGATTTAATTTAAATGGTATTATGTATGATTATTAGGGGAAGACAAACATAACCAATTAGATTTTGATTAGTTTTATCAAATCCATAATAAGAAAGGCAGGTTGGCTTGAGATTATTCTTATTATATCCAAGTGGTTGGATAAGCCATAAAGATGTCACATTAATACCATACCCTTCATCAACTAAAACTTTAAGAATAAGGGTAATATTGATGGTTATTTTAATGAATAGTGGTGGATCATCAGTGCATAAAATTATTTCATCATTAATCATGTCCTCTTCAAGAAATTCAATAGAAGGTTTGGAAGAAGGACATATGGATTCAATGGTATGCACATTGGTAAGATGAGGCTCAATAGAGGGTGGTTCTTCATCTATAGAAGATGGATATTTAATTTATTGTAATTGTTGTATATAGAAATTATGATGATAAGGGGAAGTATGGACTAACTCCATAAGTAAAATCTTGCAAGGCATGGAATTAAGTTCTTCAAGAAAGCTATAATGGGATTTAAAAGAAGATCCAATGCGAGTTTGTTAAATTAACATAGATTTGGAAAGAATGGAAGTTATTGGGGTTTTTATAAGATCGAGGTAGTTCTTCAGGGGCTTCTAAAGCTAAATTAGTGGTTATAGTATATTTGAGAATTTGTTCCTCCAAGGATGGTTATTTAGGTTTTATGATAGGATCTTTGTGATCTGGCTTGTGATGGTAATTGACCTTAGCATCATTAACATATTGAGAATTGTTATAATATTGGTCATCATTGAAATAAATAGCACAAACATCCTTGGTATTTTATTAAGGATTATATGTGGAAAATTATTTTTGCTTATTAAAAGAAGAAGCTTTGGAGGCTTGTCTTTTTTGAGAAGTGATGTTGTACTCTTGATGACAAAGTTGGATCATATATTCATGATTGAAGGAATCACCAAGCATATAAGAGACAAAATTTAGTGACCCCTCATTAATTTTTATGAGAATGATCAATGTCAATGTGAAACCAATAGAATTGATTATGGTCATACCATTTAGGAGGATTATTAGGATAAGTAAAGGGTTTAGAAGGTGGTAAGAATTATTTCATTTACTACACAATTAGTGGTATATGAGAAGATGGGGGATTGTTGGCTTTGGAAATTTTTGGTTTGGTTTGAGGAGTATTTATAGTGATGGCATTGATAGAAGTTTGAAAACATCCTTTAAGGAATTTGGTATTAGGTTTGAATTACTTCATGAAGAAGTCTTGACATTTGGCTTGGTCAAGATATTTGTTAAGCATTTTGGAGCAAAAGTTTAAACTTTATATTGAAGATAAGGAATTAAAGTAGTTATAAAGATTTAAAAAAAAATAGTACCAATCATGTTATGGTCGGCCTATGGACCAAATATTTCCATCATTTGATAAAATCATGAGTTAATTTGGTAGGAGATTGCTTAGCTTTAATGAAATGGCTAAGGCAATTTTTGGTAAGATCATTATATTGAAACTCTTTAACTAGAGGATTGAATAAATACTCAGGTTTCCAAATGGAATGTTGGGAAGTTAGTTATACCATTCCGATACATCACTAGAAAAGGTTTCAACTAGTAGTTTAGTTGTGGTAGAAGTATTAGTTTGGATCCACTCTTTATAAAGATTTTCAAATGCTTTGAGAAAGGATGCAGGGTCTTTAATCCCATCATAATTGATAATTGGATATTTATTACCAATATCAATGGACACAATGAAAGGATCTAAAGGCTCATTTTGGATATTTTGAAGCATTTTTAATTCATAATAGGTTGAGTAATAAAATTTCCTAAGGCATCTCTAAGAGGTGGAGGAATAAAATTTTGATTGGCTTGAGGATTAAGAACCAGAGGTTGATTATCCATAGTGATCAAATGATGTCGTAATTGCATCATTTGAGAAGTATTAAAAGTTTGTATTATGTTCATTTGTTATATGATTTGTGCAAGAATTTGAGTCATATCAATTGGTGGGTTGGTCTTTGTATGGAGGGTTGGTGTTTGATGAAGTAAAGGATAGTGTATTAATCCTCAACCTTCCATATTAAGATGAGATGAATAATCTATATTAGTTCAAAAATTCTATAAATAGAACCCTCACACCTCTCAATTCATCAAGATTCCTATTGTAAACTTACTTTGCTAGATTTTCCTGAGAAGTTTCATTAACTTTATCTCTCATGCCAAGCCAAAACCAAGACCAAGTGTAGACAAGAAGAAGTGATTCTCATGTAAGGATTCAAGCATTGATGAAGACTTATACATCTATAAGTTGATCTTAGCCTCTTTAGACTAATTTTCAAGCTCATCTTCAAGGGAGGTATAAATTTTATGTTTATCTTACAACATTGTATTTCTTACATGATTATCACATAGCTCAGCCTAGGGATTAGGCTTGTGAAGTTATGTCTTTAAGTTTTTTTGATTATTTCACTAACAATTGACTAACCTCTCTTAGATTCCTATTCTACATAATGCCTTGCCCAATTAGACCTCTTAAAGGATTAGACACATCTTACAACCCTTTTTAGACAACTAGAATTCTTCTAATTACCATAATTATCCTTCTAACAAGCTAATTATCCTATTTTTATTCTAAATTCTATTAAAGTCTATTCAGGAGAAAATGACAAATTCATGATGGTATCAGTGAATTCAGTAGCTTCATCAATGAAATCGTAAGAGGAAATAGTGAAATCACTCAGGACATTAGCAAAATCATTTCAAAATCACAAAATTGTCTTTACACCTTTCTTATTTTGTGTTTTCTTGCATAATAGTATTTTTTATTTAAGTAGTAAAATTGTAACACCTAATATGAAATCGTTTTTATAGTTTTCTGTGTTTTTCTATTTGCAAGTCAACATTGATGAAATATTCTACTTCATTAGTGAAATAATCAAAGAGAATGATGAAATCATCTAGATCATCAATAAAATTGCTATCAACAATCAAATTATTTCTCCATTACTTTCTATTTTATCTTTTATTTTTGTATTTGTAAAATTGTAGCTTTATCTAATGAAATTTTAAGTCCTAACCATAAAAATGTTTTATTGGGTTTCTATCTATTTTTATCTATATCGATATCATCATCAACATTGGTAAAATCACAATCTTCTATAGAGAAATCAACATTAACAATAGTTAAATTGTCATTCTCAATAGAAAAATCATGGAATACATCGGTGAAATCATTTTCGTCATTAATGAAATCATTTTATAATTTTATATTCTTTGTGTGTAGGTTACAATGGTGAAATTTGAATGCTTTAGTAGTGAAATTGGCCTATTAAATAGTGAAATCATTTTGATATAAGATTAAGACTAAAATAAACACATTTAAAAGCTCCCTTTAAATAAAAACCACTTGTATCAAACTTATAATCATTTTATGTAGTAGGACCACCTAGGCCAAAGAGTGATATTTTTAGTCCAAACACATCATTTCTACTTCAAATTTTGATTTGGGCATTAGAAATGAATCAAAAATTCATTGTGGGCTTAATAAACTTGTTCAATTTCAAAATTATTTACTTATTACAAGTTTACTTGTTATTTTATTGTCTTGTGGGGTTATTTTTTTGCGTATGCTCTCCCCTTTTTGCTGACTCAAAAACATAAAAGATCCTATTTTCCTTTAACCTATTTTTTAGTTGACTTAGTTGGGTGGATTTCATCAACTTCTTGCAAGTCTTTAGAGGTGTGTTGACCTAAGAAGTGACATACCAACATTGTACCAAACCCTATTTATCTAATGGGGTATAAAAATTGAAGAATGTTTCCATCATGAAGACCTAGATTTATGCTTGCACAAAGTCATGTGAGGAAAGTAACCTTGTGGAGTTATTTACAATATCTTGGGTCAATGTGTGGTACCCTATAAAGGAGTAATATTGGCAATGAGATTGCACTTCTTCATTGATATATTTTTGCCCATGTACCATGAGGTACATAGTGACCAAAGATACTTAAACCCAAAATTGAATAACACTTCACTAAGATACTTATGATTGAAGTGGTTACGAAGGGATAATAATGTATAGTGGATGGCCTAGTTTGAGATTGCTTCTTAGATGCCTCTTTTGTCATAGATCATTCATTGATGTAAGAGTACGAAGGTAACAACCCCCAAATATTGCATTAATCATATGAACCTTGAGAGAGAATAGGGGGCCTAAAAACCCTACCAATAATTACAATAATTTATTTAATGAGCACTTAATTTTTTAATCCTCTCTCAAGGCAAGTGTTTCATAAGGATCAATGAATGTGATGAAAACTCACATCATTTATTAAATCACCTTGTAATGCTTATGTGTTATTGCTTGATTATTGTGTCAAAAGCTTGTTTATACTTGAGACTAAATCCAACAAACTAATTCCAAGTCTAAAACCATTTTCATACACACACAATGAGGTGTTAATCTGTCAAAATTCTAAGTCAAACTAAAGTGACATGTTAGAAATTAGTATTAACACCTTCCTTTCTTATTCAAACCATGTTGTTAGATTATCTAATTTCAACCAAGAGTCTTTTCCTTTGAATCCCAATTTCCATTTCAAACCAAGTCAACCTTATTTTCAAAGTTAAAACCAATTCCAATTTCTTGTTCATGTTATGTAATTATGCCATTCATTTGATTTCAAATCAAGTGTCAATTCTAAGTCAACCTCATTTTTCTATTTCACGCCAAGTCTATGTTCCAAGTTTAATTTCCAATACCATTTACAAGGCCAAATCTAATTCTAGTCCAATTGTGCCAAGACCACTTTCCTTTAGAAATTCCTATATGCATGCAAATTAGCATACTCTAACCAATGCATTTCACTCCTTGAGGTATGGCTAAAGAAATCAATGTAATGGATGGGTTAGCAATTTGGTTGGTTATTGAGTGGAATGGGATTTTGGGTAGGTGGTGGTAATGGTTTCTCATGATAGAACCAAAATACCTTAGTATCATCCTGATGCTCATTGAGAGTGTTGAGTTGCATGGAGATAGAGTTCCAAGGCCCTTCAGTCTCTGATATCATAAGAAGGTAGAGTTATTGGTCAATGCTAAGCTTAAGGAAATGAGGGAGATTGGGTTGAATTACTCATGGGAGAATATTTAATCTATTATGTTGAATTTTCCTCACCAATGCCATCCACTATGTGTGAATAATATAAGATGAAGCTAGACTCGAGGAGAAGAAGATGGAATGAATGGGTGAGTAAGCTTGGATAACATTATATTAGCATCCCCTATACTATGGAAAAATAATTATAGGTGGATTAGGGATGGATTATTATTTTTATAAAGTGGCTAAGGACTTTATGATGAGGTGGAGAATTGGAGTGGATCAAAAGGCCTCTCATCTCAACTTGATACTAATGCCATATTATGGGACAATGGTGGGATCAAGTGTTCTAACTCTAAGAAATAGAATATGCTAACAAGATCTGGTGTCTTAGGAATGGTCATATAAAAGAGACTAGGTGGAATCCAAGAAAAAACATATGAGCTTATTTAGTTAATGGCTTTAAAAGTGTGCTTGATGAAATGTTGAAGCAAGGCTTTAATATGTGTTGCTTGTGTGGATGGAAAAGGCTTATGTAGGATACATTTTATTGCATAAATGGAAAGGTTTTTATTATGATGTGGTTTATTTCACATATAATAATGCTTTTAATATGATGCATTTTCTTGAATGTATAGAAAGGCTTTTTCTGTTGATGTGGATTCTTGCATAGATGGTAAAGATTTTATTGTCGATTATTTTTGGGTTTCTCTAGGTTTCTAAACAATGAATACTTGTTTGTTAAAAACAAAGTGCTGAAATTAAAGAATATAAAAAATGAAAATAGATAAAATTAAAACTCTTTTTTATCCTTTGTAATGTTTGGAATGCATGCAGTGGGAGAGGGAAGAAATTTATACTACTATGCAAAATGCTGATTTTTCCTAGATCTATATGCATGTGAACTAGATGTAATATTTTTATTTGTTTTATTTAGTTTGTGTGAAATGAAAAAAATGAATGAATTGAATCTATTATGAAAAATTAATATGATAATATATCTAATCTAAAACAACAAAAATGAAACATTTTCTATGAATTTTACTCGTAATCAAATTAAGATAGCTTTTAAACTTTCTAACTTGCTACAAATAATATTTTTCTAATGAATTGATAGGATGAAATAAAAATATATAAGTTTTGATTTTATTCTTTAAAAGATATAAATGATCATTCTTTTTACCTATTAAAACCAATAAGATTAGCAATTTACTACCTTAATACATTCACCTACAGTTGCCTATGTTTCTATGTTTACCTAGTGATTGTTTAAGATGCAAGAAGTTTATATAGATCTTGACTAAAAGAAAAGTTGTCTTGGATGGAAATGAAATAAATATTTTATAGTATATCTTTTTGGAATGATTGACAATATGTATTGTTAACTTGAAAGTAAACCAATCTATTGAATGCAAGCATAAATCAAAACTAACTATGTTTTTGTAGCCAAGACAAATGAAAGAGATAACTATTTCACTATCAAATTTACTTATTGTTAGGTTGTGGACCTAAAAGCTTCACTGATGCAGACACGGAGGAGGTTGCAGGAGAGTTGCTAAGTGTCACAGACACCGGCGTCGGTCAGGCCAACTGACGTTGGCAGGGTAAGGCAGGAAGGCAACCAACGTTGGTCAGAGATCGGCCGGCGTTGGCGACCCCAGGCAGATAGGGACCGATGTCGGTCGCTTGTGTGGTTTGACTGCGAGTTTATTATGGGCAGTTGGTTGATGAACCAAGTGTTTGCATGCTTAGTGCTAATTATAGACTAAGAGCTGTGGATCTAATTATTGTACTAGGTGTCTAATTATTGTTTGGATGAGTTCTATATAATAGACTCATGGTTGTATTGGAAACTAGTGCTAGGGAGTAAGAGAGCAAAGAGCTCCTTCAGAGAGAGGTAGAGCAATGGTGCGTTCCTCCTAGTGCCATAGTACCAGGCGTGTTGGTGCTGGATTGGAGAGCTAGCTAAGTTATTCAGGTATGTATGATCTTGGTCATCAGGTGAGCATGGCCCTTATAGGAGATCTACATGGTAAGTAAGGTCAGTTGATCTGCAGGTGTGTGTGTGTGCAAGGTCAAGGTTCATAGGTGTGCAGAACCATTTATTGATATGTAGGTTGGAGATCAGATAGGACAGCAACACAACAGGGAGCAGGATCAGGTAGGATCTACTTGGAGTACAGGTATGTACTTGTGGAGTGCGTGGAGCACTTATGGTGTGCGTGGAGCACAGGTATAAGGTGAACACCAACTCTGTGTTTGAGTTGGGTGTTGGGACCTAGGAGAGAGAGCTTTGAAGGAAGATTTACTGTTTATGTCCTAGAGGTGTGTGAGCCCTAGAAGTGTGTAAGGAAGAAGAACTGTGGCAGTCTTCTTTGTTGTATTTCCTTCTGAAAGAGTTATTAATACAAGTTGTGTATTGTCTCTCATATTCTGTGTTATTCTGAATTCTAGTTACTTGTTGATTCTGGTTATTTCTGCATATTAAGTTGCTTGGTATTTGGTAATCAATTATGTCCTTTCGGTGTTTCGCATCCTGACAAGTGGTATCAGAACATGTTTGTTGTTCTAGGTGCCTGACAAGTGGTATCAGAGCCAGGGTGCAGGAAGCAGGGTTTGATTTTGGTTATAGGGCACTCTTAGGGGTTTCTGATTGAGTGGGAGTAGAGCAACGGTAGATCAAAGTAAGCTAAGGATGGAGGAGTTGAAAAGCATAGATGGTCACTTAAGGTCCTATGGAAAGAAAGAGCAGGTAAAAGAACATTGTTGATTGGCAGCAGATCAGCATGAAGAAACTGAAGAAGTAGATGTTGCAGGTGTTGTTGCACAAGATGCTCTGGGAGGATTCTTGGATAAAGTTAAATCTTGGATAACAGATTCGGTTGCCTCTTTCCATGCAGCCCCAGGTAGAGGAGCTGGTGAGCCTTGCCAAAGAATTGGCAAAGGGGAAGTGAAGCTGAAATTGCAGGCAGCCAACACACAGGTGTTGATGAAGGTCATGTAGGTCCTAGGTTTGGAGATATGGCTAATTTCTTCAAAAAGATTGGGTGATGAGAGATGCACAAGAACTCTCACAGCGGGTGCACTTGAATTAACTAGTGGTAAGAAAATAGGTACTCTTTATCTACTTGTTTATATTACTGATTCTTCTTCTATTGTGGAGATGTGGCTTCGTAGGCTTGGTCACATGAGCAGGAAGGAGATGCATGTTCTTAAGCAGAAGATGGATATATTTGACAGGCTTAAGAACTGGAAAGCCTTAGTGTTCTTGGAGGAGATGGCAAACAGAAATCAGTGGATGGTGCTGGATACTTCTGAGCAGAGAAGTTTGGACATGGAGATTGATTCAAAGGAGCTCGCAGGTAAAAAGTCATCACTCACAGGCGAACACAGATATTGGCATCGGTCAGGAGGAACCGGCGTCAAATAGTAGGTGCTGATGTTGGTCATGTGCAGACCGAAGCAGGTGGTGTCGGGCAGGGTAAGACCGACGTCGGTTAGGAGGATTGATGTCGGCAGTAGGTAAGACCGATGTCGGTCACAAAGATCGATGTCGGTAGCAGAGGACACCGACAACGACAGGTTGGTAGTCAGGGACAGATGCATGGGAACCTACGTCGATCGGATGCATAATATGGAGTGACCGAGGTCGGTCACTGTAACAGATTTTGGGTGGATAGCAAGTCAAGGAGTCTCAAACACCCATACGGAGGACTGAAGACGTAAGTAGGCCCTCAAATTTGTTGTTCCTCTTCTTTATACTTGTTGCTGATTGTAAAGCAGGAAGGATCCAGGAAACAGGTGGGAGCATGGCAGGGATATGATGTAGAACCAAGCAAGAGTTTTGGTAGGTTTTCCAGCTAGATGAAAGCACAGAGATGAATGGATTCCTCAGTTAAAGAATAAAGAGAACAGATACGTGAGATGGAAGACCAGGGCATATGGTCTTGAGGAGCTGCAAGACAGTGGTACAGGTTTTAACAGGTGGAGGACAAAGCATGACTTTAGTCAATGTCAGGGTAACTACTGTGGTTCGACTTACCAGGGGGATGGTGATTGCAACATCATTCTGTTGCTGTATGTGGATAGTATGCTAGCTAGCAGGGGTGTACATATAGGGTTTTACTGAGCTAAGGGTAAGATTAGTTCAGTGGCATGTCAGGAGGAGTTTGGAGCAGCAAAATTCTTTGATATGGGAGGCATGGAGATCACAGGTTGATTTTGTCTCCAGTGGGAGCTGATGTGAATCAGGTGTTGGCGAGGTTCATTACACAGGATGTAGAGCCAGAGCACACTAAGGGCTGGATAGGTACAATGTCTGAAATCACATGAGGTCTGGTATAGACCTGAGTTTTCCCATGTAGTGGGAGCTGTTAGAGAGTTAGGAGCCAATTCGGGGAAGTGAGTTCTCAGGTATTTGAGAGGGACCAGCAGTGGGGATTCATGTTGTGCAGGGTCAGGACTTCACTACATGGGTTTGTAGGTTTGGATGTGGTAGGGTACTCGAATGATAGGAGGTACACCACGGGATGTGTGGTGGGTTGTCTTCAAGATTGAGCTTGAAGAGGGATACAAACCAGGAAACAAATTAGATGGGATACAGGTACAGGTACAGTGCAGCTATTTATCTCCAAGTGGGAGATTGTTAGGTTTTGGAGCTAAAAGCTTCACTGCTGCAGACACAGAGGAGGTTATAGGAGAGTTGCTGAGTGTCACAGACATTGGCATCGGTTAGGCCAACCGACGTCGGCAGGGTAAGGCAAGAAGGCAATCGACGTCGGTCAGAGATCGGCCAGCGTCAGCGACCCCAGGCGGATAGGGACCGATGTCAGTTGCCTGTGTGGTTTGACTGTGAGTTTATTACGGGCAGTTGGTTGACAAACCAAGTGTTTGCATGCTTAGTGCTAATTATAGACTAAGAGCTGTGGATATAATTATTGTACTAGGTGTCTAATTATTGTTTGGATGAGTTCTATATAATAGACTCATGGTTGTATTGGAAATTAGTGATAGGGAGTAAGAGAGCAAAGAGCTCCTTTAGAGAGAGGTAGAGCAATGGTGCATTCCTCTTAGTGCCACAGTACCAGGCGTGTTGGTGCTGGATTGGAGAGCCAGCTGGGTTCTTCAGGTATGTATGATCTTGGTCATCAGGTGAGCATGGCCCTTATAGGAGATCTACATGGTAAGTAAGGTTGGTTGATCTGCAGGTGTGCGTGTGTGCAAGGTCGAGGTTCACAGGTGTGCAGAACCATTTATTGATCTGTAGGTTGGAGATCAGATAGGATAGCAACACAACAGGGAGTAGGATCAAGTAGGATCTACTTGGAGTACAGGTATGTACTTGTGGAGTGCGTGGAGCACTTGTGGTGTGCGTGGAGCACAGGTATAAGGTGAACACCAACTCTGTGTTTGAGTTGGGTGTTGGGACCTAGGAGAGAGAGCTTTGAAGGAAGATTTACTGTTTATGTCCTAGAGGTGTGTGAGCCCTAGAAGTGTGTAAGGAAGAAGAACTGTGGCAGTCTTCTTTGTTGTATTTCCTTCTGAAAGAGTTATTAATACAAGTTGTGTATTGTCTCTCATATTCTGTGTTATTTTAAATTCTAGTTACTTGTTGATTCTGGTTATTTCCGCATATTAAGTTGCTTGGTATTTGGTAATCAATTATGTGCTTCTGGTGTTTCGCATCCTGACAAGTGGTATCAGAACATGTTTGTTGTTCTAGGTGCCTGACACTTATTTTATATTTTAAATGGAAAACCAATTTAATCATAATAACAAGATATATAAAATATAATCTAATAAAAAATAGATATTAGAAATCAAAATAACTCCAACTTGATTCTAGAAGAAATTAGTTGAAGTGCAAATAGTGTGTTGATAGAAGAATCCTCAACATGATAGCTTTGTATTCTATTTTGTAGATTCAATAAAATATATATCTAGAGGATGCACAAACTATAGAATAGATATAAAATGGGATAAGATAAAATCCATAAAAATAAGAGTACCTGAATCGAGGTTGGCTAATGTCTTGGCTTGCAAGGTATGTGTTGCTCTCATCAATGATACTTCATTTGAAAATGTGTAGTCGACTTGAAAATACTAGGGTTTGAATCTTATATAAATTATATCAAGGTTTTGGCTATGAAAGCTTCTCAATAACATTATTTAATGTTAATTTTTAGATCTAAAATTAGGCCCAAAAATGCCTTCTTGTAGAAGATGAATGGAATTTACATGGGAAAATTCAACTAAGTGTGACAGTGAGTTCAATTTGAGATGAAAGGAATAAGGATAAAATTAGGAGAGTGAGTGAGTTGGGCATGATTGGAATTGAACACAAGGTGATGAGAACAAGAAACGTGAAACCATTTTTGCAAAATGCATGAAAACTAGAGTTACGAGAGCTAATTTTGGAAGGCATTTCAACTGTGATAGATTTGCTAGTTTATGAAGATGAAGTTACAAAATTGTAGCTTATATTGACAAAAACACCCTTTCAAATACTATAAATTTTTCCCATTTAATTCATAACCTCCCTTTATAGCATAACCTCCTCTTTTATTTCAAAATCACCATGATGGTTTTGAAAAATAAGAGGTAGTTTCATAACTTGGGGGTAATTTTGTTACTTGGGGTGGTGATTTCATCAATCATGGTTAATTTTTAAAATAGTGTGGAAATGGATAGGAAGGGCATGATCAATGGGACCGAAATGGCTCAAAACAAGAATGTGGAAGTATAGGGAGGTATTAAAACTAGAGAGTTTCCTATGGAACATAAAATAAGATGCCATTGTATCATCATTAGATTTATATCTAAAATGTCATACTATGTAAATTTTAGGTACATATATATTACCCCTCATGAGGATGTCTTATCATGAATTGGTAAGGCATAGTCCTAAGCAAGGTTTACTAAAATAAAATAGGACGTTAGAGATACTTAATTATATAGAGGAATGAAGCTTGTCAAGATTCTATTCAACTTGTAGATAAAAGATGAGATTCAAGTGTAATTTTTAAATAAGAATGGAAGTATACTATGTAATTATAATAAGGAAAGAATACATACTGTATATGCAAGGAAGATCACACTACATACACTATCTTGTTAGGGGGGACTGAATTTGGTGCAGATCCATGCATACCTATAAAATCATAAAAATATGCCACAAAAGATAGAAATGTTGTTAAAATATCAATGATAAAACATTGATTTATAATACTTAGAAAAATAATTCATACACATGTAAGAATGAATACATACATGGAATATTATGCCAAAAATATAAACTTTTGAAACAAAATGGTTAGTTTGGGCCCCAATATATTCAAAAACTTGCCAAATAAATTCATTTGTGTCATTTGCATTGAAAGAAAATTTTGAGCTCTAGTTTTTTAGTGGCCATTTTGAGTGCAAAAGTAATCATCAAAAAGAGGATGACGCAAGGATGGTAAATGTTCTAATGAGAAACACAATTAGGGTGCATCAGGATGGTTTTTGCTAACATTTCATTTTTACCTTATTTTAGAAAATTTGTTCAAAATGTAGCTAAAATCTAGTTAAATGTGAAATTTTTTGTTTTGTGATAACTTTGGGGGAGGGTAGATTAGTATTTTTTGTGTTTGTCATAAATGAGAGGATTTTTTGTGGTTTTAGGGTTATTTTTGGGTAACCCATAGAGGGTTTTTAGAACTATCGCTCAAGTTATGAAACTACCACCTTTTATAGGTTATAGGCTTAGAGTGCTTATAGTGTTGCCATTGTTAGGAGATTATGTAACCACCTTTACTTCCCTAGGGTGGTTTCCCAATTTACACTTAAAAATAGGGGTGGTTTTGTGAGTGTATAATAAAAGTAAATTTTTTTAATTTGTTTAGATTGTGAGATCAATTTTCTTGACTGTCTAATAGACATAGGGTTTCTTTGCTTATTATAGGGGGTCTGCATCTAATGGAACAAATCTTAGGAGTAGGAGTGGCTCCCTCAAGTCTTAAAACTTCTAATGGTTTATGATTTGGCCTTTCTCAATTGAAAAATGATACTTCATATTGATTGGGTGAGGATCACCCTTTCTTCTAACCAATTTCTATATGACCTATTGAGATACTATGACCTTGACTAGAACACTTTTGTCTTTCCTTAGGCTCTGGGAGAGTGGATGATAAATCTCATGGATGTATACTATATTAATGGTCTTCCTAAGAATGGGTGTTTTGTGTCTATTCATGACGTTGATAGTCACCGTGAGGCTTACAACTAGGTAGAGCATTTTAACTATGTTGATGCACCTAATGTGGGTGAAAAGTGGACATGAGACTTTCTTAGGTAGAGGAGTCATTGATCCCCAACCTAAGTGAGGCCATCATTGTTATAATTTCCTATTAATTAATTAAGGACAAATGTATTGATATGATTTTGAGTAGTTAGTTATTGATCATTTAACATACAGAGGAGATAGGAGCTCACTACACTTGGAGCGAGGAGATGATGACATGAACCTATAGGGTCTTATATTGAGTGGATCATCAAAGATCTCTTTCAATTAGGCACCTTCCTATCATTATTTATTGGGTTTATGAGAGGATGATTCCTTATAGAAGGGGAGTGTTCATTAGGGCACTAGGAGACATTAGGGCCATTAGATGGGTAAATGTGGTGGCCTTTCATGATTTGACCTAGATTTTGGGGTATCTGATAGTGGTGGATTTTATTTCCCTACCCTAATAAGACATGGTTTGACACTAAGCCAATGAGGGATCTTATTGCATGGTATATGTAGGTTATACATAGGTTTATGATAGATTATTATAGATCAAGGTACACCTAGTGGATCGAGTGTGTTAGACATTTGGTATGACTTATGCAAACAACCTCCCTATCTCTGAAGTTATGTATAAAGGGACCCATGAAGTTAGAGATGCAAGGTTAGGGTGACTAGCATGTCAACCATTGGTGAGATGGGTACCTATCACCCAAATAACCCAATAGGTAGGTGGATTAGGAGGAGAATAAATTAGAGTGGGACATTAATATAGGGGTCCACTACCATCACCAATATCATTAGGCCATGTACAATAACAACAGGGAGAGGGTGAGCCCCAAAAATATGTTGAGTTGGAGGAGTACATGAATATGGATGAGGAAGAGGTTGTAAATTATGATTCTGATCCTAAATGGTAGGAAGGAGATCCAAGTAAGTTGTTAATTATATTTTTTATGATTTCAACTAGTATTTGGATTTATTTTAATTGTTCTTACATACATATCATTTTATTACATTATCTAGATCTAATTTATTTCTTTTTTATTTTATGATTGTATATATTATTTGAACATGGAAGAGGATGATTAGGGATACCCTAATCAATCTATTTTAGTTGAGAACTGGATAGATACAAGACTAATTACTTGTAGATCTTGGGGTCCCCATAGGGATTGGAACCACACAGATGTATTTTACATAACATATCATGAATAAACTATGATGACAACATTGAAGATGGATAACATCACTCTATTAGAAAGAGCGAGGAGGGCAGAGGCCTTGATGGATACCATAGTGAGGGGACGAGGTGATACATCCTATAGTCATATGACTGGGAGGACAATATTATAGGGTGGTACAGATAGTGGTCATCTTCCTAGGTATCGCTTGCAGATAGTGAGGTAGTATCGATGAGAGGTATGAGTAGGAGATATGATTATAACTCAATCCCTAGACATTATTTTTCCTTGATGCCATCCCAAAGGAGGAGGATAGACTTATGAGATTCATTTTATAGATGTTTTTGGCCATATCAATGTGTATCTAATTATTTTTGAGATGATTTGAGGCATATTGGCCCTCTACATAGGTGTTTTTATTAGACATTTTTATTATATAAACTTGATAGCCTATGTGGTGTCCACACATGGTCGCACACATACACACATAGATGTTTTTTCATATCTTTTATTGTTCCTTATGTGATTTTATTTCCTTATTTTTATATCATCTTTTAATTTATGCACTATAGAGGACTAGACATGTGGTGATGTATGGATATGTGTATTTTATTTCATTTTTGATATGTTGGTATAGGAAAATGATTATGTATATGTGCAAATAGAATGTATGTAGATAGTTTAATTGTGATATATGTTCATATATGACTACAACTATGTTAATATTTATTTTGGCAAATGATTACTTAATTTATTTTATCACACAATACATTACTTATAATTTTTAGTAAGGGATGTAAAGGGGGAAACATAATATACATGAGGCGAATCATGAATCAAAATTTCATAGGATAAAATAAGATGACCTCATGTTTACAAGCAAAGGGGGATGTGTACTTCTTCCAAAACTTATAAAATGTTGACTTTATGGGCTTTATCTAGAGGGAACATACTTTGACATAGTTGATGAGTGGGAAAAGGTTACCTTATTTGAACATAAACATATACACAAAACTTTCTAAAGAACATTCTTTTTAGACACTCTTTTCTGATTTAACATTGATTTTGCACTTATCTTATATTCTTCTATGCGACCCCTTAGACTTAGTCTCATGTGACTAGAAAGACACATGAGATCATCACCAAAGGTTAAATGTAGATGAGTAAGGACATATCCCTTGAATGTCAACCACATACAACTATTAAGATGTGAAATCTCAACACCGAAGGTTAAAAAAGGGTGAGAGATACATGATTTTGACTTTTGTATATGCATAAGATTTTAACTTTCATTTTTTTTGCTTTCTCTCTCTTTTAATAAGGCTCTTACCCTAAAATATTGGTCCCATATAACTATTAGAATGCAAGGGATGATCACCGAAGGCCAAGGTCAAAAATCAAAGTCACTTATGCTTGAGCAAGTTAATGTTTTATTTTTCAAAGGCACCATAAAGGGGGACTCTATCATAAGTAAGTTTATAGACTCCACTGTGGGCCAACATTTTTTACAAACTATGAAAAAAGATGTAGGGAAAGAGGTGTACCCTACTCATAATAAATGGGACAAAGACCAATGTAACATGTTGATTTTGAGGCGGTGAATAAATGTGAGAATAGGTTGAATGTTATGTGATGCATTTTTCAAATCTTTATATTGTGTAAATTGACTTACTAGATAACCATAAAATTAATACTTTTACTATGTTGGTGGACATGCAATATATGAAAATGCAATGCAAGCAAAAAATGGTGGTACATTATAACTAGATATAAAAACATTTTAGATGTGAATATTTTATGAACATACCAAAATATTCAGCACCTAAAGTGCATAACTGATAGGCTCCATTATTTAAATCTTATGTTACTAGGTAGGGGCCTAGATTATTTGATGTAAATTCCTAACCATCTCCTTTCTTTTTATCGATTTGACTATCAAGTTTAAGGACAATGTATCTAAAGTAAATTGATACTTATGGGCTTAATTTTGGAACTCATAATACTATTAGTGAGCCACAACCAACTTTGGTTGCCTGATCCTGGCATCTAGCCGTGTGAAGATATTTTCCTCCAAGAATTCAAACTCCTATTCACCATGACCCCTTTTTGGTGAAAAAAGCATCCTAAGATTGTCCTATATCTTACAAGACTGGTGATAAGACATCATTGATTTCATGTCTTCTAATATTGGGTTAAATCACACCTATGATAGTTATCAAGACACACTCTTAAATTGGCCACTCCTGTGGTAGGGGGAGGGTGCCTAATTTTGATAACATTAAAATTATTGTGAGGATCAACATTGATTTCAATGGTTCCTATCATTAAGGTACAAACCCTCTCCTTAGGTATGGTTATACCTAAAGGAAGATAAGGGTTTTGCATATGGGATCTAAAATCAATGAGGCAATTCAAACAATCATCTAGATCTATGTGATGAAGTATTAGGTGGCCCTGATAGTAATGATATAAGGAGTTAAGGGAATCTCCATAATTATCTAATATCTCTACCATGTGAATGTTAAATATGTTAGGCAACCTTCCTTGGGTCTCTTATCCTTAGGAATTTAGAAGTCGATGAGCTTACCCCTTGTGTGGGGTGAACGAGAGAGTCTATGGATGCATGGGTGTCTTAGTCTCATATAGTGGGATAAGGAAGGAAATAAATTTTGGGAATCTAAAATTTTGTCTTCTAATATTTGGATTAAGGTAGGTGATATCTTCCATAAATTTAAAATGTCATTTAATTTCCTTCTTTTTTAGAGTTGGAAGAATACTATAATAGTTAAGGTCCTTTTTAGGTGTGGGGAGTATGCAAGTATAATTAGGGTCTTGTTTTAGTAGAAGAGGTGCAAGGGTATAGTTTTTCAACTTATAATACTCTCGATAGGTAATGATAAACACTATTTTCCCTATTGTTATGTGTGAGAAAGCTTGAAGGAATTTGGTGAGTGATTTGTCAGGGCCTTTTTCCTATATGTTGGGTATGAGGGGTCCTTATTTGGGGACATATGGGTAATTATGAGTTTTTATGTTGATTTATACTTTACCCACTATCATAGTTTAGATCCTCTCTTTGGGTATAAGGATGTCTAGAAAGGGGAATTTTTAGACCAATTACCGATGGGCTCAAAGTGTGATGAGAAATACGACTAGGTGTCAATCGATGTAAGATGACTAACATCTCTATGGGGGAGGAACCCTAATGGGTTTGGGACTCTACATAATTAATAGGTACCTATCATAATTTAATTAATAATCATAATCTAAAGTGGTGTGGTAGTGATGAGGGTAGAATCTATACTAGGGTGCATCTTCATGTGGTTAAATGTTAGACAACCATGTTGAAATTTGTTAAGATGGTTTTTATGGGGAAGGGTTTCTTTGTCTTTGGATACCTCCACCATGGAAAGTTTAGGTAGGAAATACAACTGATTTTTGTATTTTTGGCTCCAAAGTTCAAATAATTCATAGGTTCCCACCCCTCATGGATCAAAATAAAAAAATAGAGGAGTGTCTTTATTCATGAGATTGATAATTTATATGATAGATAAGGAGGAAGTTGTGGCATTAGCAACTAAATCTGAGTTTGGGATATTTTCAATGATTTATATGTATTTTTCACCTAATTTATCTTTTAACATAGTTGGGGGACCTCCTCCCTTTCTTAAAGATGACCACTTTAGGCTTTAAGGCTTTAGTGGCATCGACCAATTACATAGGTTTTGTAACCCCATTGGTGGGTAAGTGATAATCTACGTGCAACCTTAGTTGTTTTAAATGGTAGTTTATGGCATATCAAAGGGTTTATGATCCCCTTGGGCAATTAAAACCTTCCCTAGGTGTAATAACCAAATTTTATAAAATAGGGTGGAAGGGATAGCCTTCATCTGATGTATCCAAGGGTACCCCAAGATAATATTGTAATTGACATCCTTATCTATGATGTAGACTTCAGTCAGGAGTATCTTGGGGCATTGAGTGATTGGGATCACAATGGTTCCTATGGAATTGGACTTGAGGACGTCATATTTGTAGAGGATATTTTATGTAGTGGATCAATTGGTTCCCCATAAACAAGTTTTTGTAAGAAGAAGAAGGGGAAATGTTGACCATTGCTTTGTTGTTGACCATGGGTCTTTTTACATAGTTGTTATAGATCCACACTTATAGAAATGAATCTAAATCTTCCATCTTATATAACTTAGAATAGGTGGGAGGCTTTGTAAGTAAAAGAATTGTCTAGGGTCACATGTTACCTAACTAGGTGAAAACATGTCCAAACCAATTTGGTTGATTTAGGCTTACATAGGGGGAATGACACTAGATAAATGCCCCAATCCTATGGTGTCAAACAAGCCCAACCGATGAGCAAGTGAGTTATTGATTAGATCTAAAAAAGAGATATGAGAGAATGTTTTGGTTAGGTCAAAGATCAATTGTTAGTAACCTAATAGTTTATAAATATATACAATTTCTAATATGTTTGAGGGATACACAATCATGGTTTGGTACTCCCTAGTGTGAGTAACATTTTTTTATTTCTCCTCAACTTATAATTCTATGAATCTTATCATCTGAGTTTTGCCTTAAATTTACAATTGAGGAGCCACATCGATGTTTGGCACCCCAAAAGTGGAGGATTAGATGTCATGATTGCCCATTATTGTGGATTGATTGTGTTAAGTAGGGTGACTTGATGGGTTATTTTACTATTGACCTTGAGCAAGGTGCATTTAGTGGTTAGGGAAAGGGTTATGGTAAATTTTTAGGATTTGGTTTTATGGATCAATATTACTATTTGGAAGGGTTTGGGTGTTTATGTGCACACCTCCTAGGAACATATCCACAAATGTTTACCTTTGATCCTCTAGGATAATTTGCATAAACATGTTATATTCTTAGAAAACCTGAGTGTCATGGCTTATGACTTTGTGGAATAAACTATATATATTGGGATCATAATCCTTAGTTCTCATGTTTTGTCCTTATTTTTCAAACCCTTATTGGTTATTGTGTGGGTAATAGTTTTAGTTTTCAAACTGGGAATATTGTTCATTTGAATTATATTTATTTTGGTTGTGTTTTTGATATTGTGAATTATGAGGTAGTGGTTACTTAAAATCAAGCATGTGAATGGTAGGAAAATAACTTTGAATCTTACCCCCTGTATTATTGGTATTGGTGGTGTTATTCATAGGTGGGTATTAACCATTATTTGTGGGATTTTATTTCTTATATTGATCAGTGACACTATCGGTAGTAACATTCCTATTATGGTTCGAGATTTTGGGATCTTGATTTTTTATGTTGTTTGAGATTTGGTTCGTTCTTTAAGATTCCCCATTATTTTTATTGGAGGTCAAAATACAACCATTGGTTCCATAGGTTCACCACCCACTATTGAAGGATGTTTGGTCAATGCATAATGCACTTTTGAGTTCCTCCTTGTATGACCAATACACATTTTTTTGGACATATTCCTTCATTTATTTATTAAGGGAATGGAGGAAAATATCACATAAATCTCATTAGTCCATGTTAGGTGCACTTGCATAGGACTAAAAGACTTGTCATCATCTTATGATGAAATGGGTAGTTAATTCATTGTATTATTGTTTGATATGCAAAAAATCTCATCTACCAGTCTTTAGGAGTTTTTTCATGTATAAAGCTTTGACAAATTTAACCATAAGTTAACATAAGGAGTGTATGGACCCTTAAAGGATATGATAGTACCAATCAAGGGCTATTATTTTGAGTGTCTTAGGGAAGATATTTTCTACAACCCCATCCCAAGGTAGGAACTCCATGAAAGATACGACATATTCCTTTATGTGTGCATTGGGATCCCCTTTCCCTTTGAATTTGGGAAGATCTGGTAGGGGATGTGGGAGAACTCCCCATATGCTAATGTGGAGGGGTTATTTAAGGTATTTGATGTAGGTTCCCATGATATTAAAATCTATCACTGCTACAATGATGTTGGTATGAGAAGATAGGGTAGTGTACTAGTTGGATGATAGCTATTAGGAGGTATGGATTTAAATTTACAAGTTGGCAAGAGTAGGCCAAGGAATAATTATCTATATAGGCAGACTTAAAATACATGTGGAAGTATGAATGGGCATTATGAAATGTAGGAAGCATTGTCACTTGTTGTGCCAAATTGTACAAGGTTTATTGTGGTGGTATATGGCCCATCTATGTGTAGCTTGGTGAGATAAGGGGTGGGACATATCCTATCAATAGAGGATGACTATATGTGGGAGGCATGTGACTTGGAGGCATAGGGAATGATGGATTGTTTGATACTTCATTATTTGGTAGTGGTAGAGCATATGCCTATACACTCCCTATTGGAGTCTAAATATGAAATTGGTAAGATGAATACATTTTTGAGATATCTAGGTTGGAGATCCCATGGGTGAGAATGTCAGTAAGAGTTTGTTGAGAGACGTGGTTCTATTGTGGTATTTTCTCTTATAATGGTGGGAGCATGTTGGTTTTTTATTATGATGTGGGTTAAGTTATTGCTAGAATGGGGTAAGAAGAGGGATGAGTTGGTGCAAGGGGATTTTATACTATCACTTAGATCATAACTTATTTATTATTTTATAAGTTATGAATATGACCCACTAGGGTGTTAATGAGCTGATTCAAATCGATGTTGGTATTGGGGCCTTGGGTATCTAATATAGGGAGGTTAGATGCTTGAGAGATCCCCAAGAATATCATTGGTAGTGTTTGTCAATGGGTTGGATGCATCTTGATTATTAATAGGAGGATGTGCATCAACTTGAATACAATTGACCTCATCTTATAAGTGATATATCCTTCTTAAATAGTGATTATATTTGGAAATGATTTATATGTCTGGGCTTTTTAAGTTGACAGATGGCCTTATGGACATGTGAGGTGTGACCAGGCCTCCACTCATAATAGTCATGGTGTTGGATTTGGGGTTATTGCTTGTGGTTTCTGATATGTCATGCATCATGTAAATGATAACCTTGTTCCTTTCTTGAATGTCAATAAGGGATTAGTTTTAGGATTGTTGTTCTATGTTAGTGTCAAAGGTTGGGTTGTTCCAACTCATCAATGACGGTTCGTTAGAGCTAAACTAACCTATTTTATAACCCTCTCAGTCAATAGATACATCAATGTCATATCCATACATATTCTTGGGGTATATGGATACTCATAGAATAAATGGAAGGAGAGAAGATGGAGAAATAAAAGGATAAGAATAAGAAAGGGGTACACAAAGGATGAAGTCCTTTACATCAGGTTTACCAATTTGTATGCATGTAAATTAGTATATGCTAACTTATGCACTCAACTCCTTGAGGTCTGACCAAGGCATCTGATGTAATCAATGGGATAGGGGTTTGGATAGTTATTAATTAGAATGGAATTTGGGATATGTGTTGTCAATGGGTTCTTGTGATGGAACCAAAAGACCTCAAAAACATCATGATGTTTTTTGAGAGTATCGAGCTACATATAGATATAGTTCCAAGGCCCTTTGATCTCTAATATCATAAAAAGGTAGAGTTTTTGGTCAATGCTAGGCTAAGGGAAATGAGGGAGATTGGGTTGAATGACTCATTGGAGAATATGTAATCTATCAGTCAAAATTTTCCTAACCAATGTCATCCACTAAGTATGAATGATATAAGATGAGGCTAAAATTGAGGAAAAGAACATGGGATGAATAGATGACTAAGCTTTGATAATGTTGTATTGACATCCCCTATTTTATGGGATAATAATGATAGGTGGATTTGGGATATATTATTTTTATTATAAAGTGGCTAAGGACTCTATGATGAGGTGGGGAATTGGAGTGGATCAACATACCTCACATCTCAACTCAATGCTAATGCTAAACTTTGGGACACTGGTGGGACCAGACGCTCTAACTTTAGGAAATAGAACATGCCAGACAAGACTTAGTGTCTTAATAATGGTCATCTAAAAGAGACTAAGTGGAAGCCATGGAAAAGTGTATGATATTTTTTAGTCAATGGCTTACAAAGTATGCTTGTTGGAATGTTAAATCAAGGCTTTGATATGTATTTCTTGTCCAGATAGACAAGGCTTATATAGGATATGTTTTCTTGAATGGATAGAAAGGCTTTATTGTGATGTGGTTGATTGTATGAATGGTAATTATTTTATATGATTTGATTTTTTTACATGAATGAAAAGGCTTTTATAATTGATGTGGTTGTTTGCATGGATGGTAAGGCTTTTGTTGTTGATTATTTTTGGGCTTTTCTAGGGTTTTAACCAATGAATACTTGCTTTCTAAAAAAAAGTTCTGAAATTAAAGAATAGAAAAATTGAAAAAATTTAAAAGCAAATTTTTTTTTCAATCATTTTCAATGTTTGGAATGCATGCAATGGGAGAGGGAAGAAACATATACTACTATGCAAGATGCTGAATTTTCTTAAATTTATTTGCATGTGAACTAGATGCAATGTTTTTATTTGTTTTAATTTGTTTATGTGAAATAAACTAAATGCATGAATTGAATATATTGTGAAAAAATAATATGAGAAGAGATATAATCAAAAATCATAAATGAAACACTTTTTAGGAATTTTCCTTGTAAGCAAACTAGACTAGCTTTTCAACCTTTCTAACTTACTACAAACAGTCTTTTTCTAATGAATTGATAGGATGAAATAAAAAGATATAAGTTATGATTTTTTTATTTTTAAATAAATAAATTACAATTATTTTAACCTTTTAAAACCAATAATATGAGCAATTTACTACCTTCATATATTTACCTACGGTTGCCTATGTTTCTATGTTTACCTAGGTGATTGTTTAAGATTCAAAAAGTTTGTCTAGATCTTGACTAAAAAAATGTTTTCTTGGATGGAAATGAATTTAATATTTTATAATATCTCCTTTTATAATTATTAACAAGATATATTTTTAACTTGAAAGGAAATTAATCTATTTAATGCAAGCATAAACCAAAACTAATTATGTTTTTGTAGAAAAGACAAATTAAAGAGATAGATATATTTCACTATAAAATTTACTTATTTTATCTTTTGAATGGGAAACTAATTTAGTCACAATAAAAATATATATTAAATCTAATCTAATGAAGAATAAATATTGGAAATAAAAAAAACTCCAACCTGATTCTGGGATAAATCATCTAAAGTGCAAGTAGTATGTTGATAGAAGATTGCTCAACATGCTAGCTCCATATGCTCTTATGTAGATTCGGTAAAATATCTATCTAGAGGATGCACAAACTATGGAATAAGATATAAAATTTGAGAAGATACAATCCATAAAAATAAGATAACTTAAACTAACGCTGGTTAATGTCTTGGCTTGCAAGGTCTATGTTGCTCTCACCAATGATAATGACACTTATTCATTTGAAACTATGAAATCTACTCAAAAATACTAGGTTTTAATATTTAAGAAATTATAAAAAGGTTTTGTCTGTAAAATCTTCTCGATAACAATCTCTAATGGTAATTTTTGGATCTAAAATTAGGTCCAAATTGGCCTTCTTGTAGGAGATGAATGGAGTTTACATGGGAGAGTTCAACTAAGTGTGATAGTGAGTTCAAATTGAGATGAAATGAAGAAGGATAAAATTAGGAGAGTGATTGAGATATGCATTATTGGAAGTGGGTGATGAGAACAAGAAACATGAAGCTAGTTGTGTAAAACATGTGAAAATTAGAGTTATGGGATATAATTTTGGAAGGTGTTTTAACTGTGATGGAACCGTCACTTTATGCAAGGGTGGTTATAGAAACACCACTTATCTTGACAAAATAACTCTTTCAAATAACATAACTACCACCCATTTAATTCATAACTCCCCTTTTATATTAGAACTGCCTCTTTTATTTCAAAATTGTTGCAATAGTTGTGGAAAATAAGAGGTAGTTTCATAACTTAGGGGGCAATTTTGTCACTTGGGGCAGTGGTTTCATCACTCAAGGTCAATTTGTAATATAGTGTGTAAATGGATAGGAAGGTCATGAAAAAATATACCGAAAGGTGTCAAAAGAGGAATGTGCAAGTATAAGGAGGGATTGGACCTAGAGAGTTCCCTATGGAACATAAAACAAGCGTTCATTACATCATCACTAGATTTGTATCAAAAAAATTTCACCATGTAATTTTTAGGTGCATACAAGTCTAAAGTTTAAAACTAGTTCAAATATTTATTTACCATTATCAAACCAAGACCATTTATTGTGCCAACCTTCATTTTCCACAGTTTCCAAAGTGTCTAAAATAAGCCAAGTCTCATTTATTTGTTCACAAGATCAAGTTTCCAAGATCAAGACCTTTTTGAAACAATAACAAGTGAAAAATGTATCATAGTTCAAATATAAAGTCTTTATAATTAAATCCATTATGCCTAAAAACTTGTCAGTTTATCCTTTGATAAACACCTTTAAAATGTTTGCATTGATTAACCAATTACCAAGTGATATTTCAAGGGAAGTCACTACCAAGTCAAGACATAGTTATATGCATTATAATTTTTTAAAGATTAATATTATAAACTTATAAATGCCTATGTACATGTGTAACTGGGCCATTTATAGCCCCTCATTTGATGATGAGGTGGTGTACAATCCCTATGGGTATGATCAATATGAAAAAGATGAAGCAAACCAACAATACCTTGCTCATGCACCATCCAATGTTGAAATTAAACAACATAACCCATACCTTCCACTTGTGTCTCCCAATTTCAACCAAGGCCAATACCAATCATAGCTATCACATGTGCCTTTTGATATTGAACATTGATCAAATCTAATGTATCTTGTCAATCCACTACCTAGTGATGAATATAAACAAGACCAATTTATTCTACAACTATTTAACAACAAATATGAAAATATTTTTAGGTTTTTGGAGATGGATAAAAAATTCCCCTAGTTTTCTTGTTAAGGATTTACGATATTTAGTTAGAACACGTAAACAAACACCCCTTGCCTTAATAGACAACCAAGTTTCCTCTAGTCAAGAAAAAACTTTTATGCCAGCTTCTAATCAAACCCTTGCCATGAAAAACATGGGGGAAGGTCAATTCATTGATCAATATTCTAAATGCCAATTTATTAAAAATTGAATCCAACAAGCCAAATGGGTTTTGGCTAGTCTCATTATCTCCCTTGTTACATTGGATAAAATCCACCTTTAGTGGAGTGTAATCCTCCAACAAAACAACCATTGCATTTGTATAATTATCCCATTTATAATCTGAACCCCTTTTCCACTAAAACATTAGTTTTGAATGTGTTAACACACCCATAATTGAAACCAATCTAGTAACCAATCCAAATTTGAATTGTCTTGTAGAATGTACATAACATGTGGTGGATAACTCTCAAGTAGCATATTTTAACCCACATCAAGTACCATCCAACATGAAACAAAACATTATTATATCATCTCCATGACCTCCTAGTTCCAATTCCTTACAACAAAAAATATAAACCCATCTAAGTTTCAATGACATGTTATAAATTCCCCACTTCAACAAGTGTCGATTAATCCCCCACCTCAATAGGTAGTGACCAATGTTCCATTACAATAAGTGTTCATTAATCCCTAACCAACATTGTCTAACCAATACTATGTTTTTATTATTCAACCAATTACCATTTATATTCAAAAAGGATACTATTAAATCCAAAAACATGTGCCATTTGACTAACAACAAGTTCCTCTTATGCATCAAATTCCTAGGAATCAATATCAAGTTCCCCTCCAATCTCAACAAGTTCTATTGAATGCCTAACACAACATTCCTATATTTAGGCCTCAATTAAATCTAAATCAATTCCACACTCAATAATTTGTTCCATTCCAACAAGTCCCCTACTAGTTTTTACAAATCTACTCAAAGAGTGAATATTCCTAGTAGAACCAACCATGTTCACATTCCTCAATATTCTATACCACCTCTTTATTCAAGTCAAGGTACCATACCTTCGAATACCCAATAAAAATTTCCCACTTACTCTCATTCTTGTCCTACCTTTTAGGATTTTTAAGAGGTTAAATATATAGTTTTTGTCATTCTGATAGGAAATCAAAGTAAGAAGTTCAAATAGGATGACATATGCTCTTATCCTTTTGATATGAGCTATCGTTAGATACCTTTTTTGCATCATTTTGAGATGCCCAAATTTGAAATATATAAAGGAAAAGGTGATCCTAAGGAACATCTAAGATAATTATTTTTTATATGTTAATAATTTATGTATATCCCTATATACCTACTTTACTTTTTCCCCCACAATTTGATAGGACATGCTTTATAATGGTTTCATGGTCTACCCAAGAATTATGTGGATAACTTTGATGATTTGTCAAGAAAAAATATATAACACTTGTCTTCCAACATGGAACATGAAGTAAAAATGGTTGAATTATGTCAAACTAAACAAAGAGGAGGAGAAATCTTTGCCAATTACTTACAATTGTGGCACTCTTTAGCTAGCTAAATTACACTTAATATCCTTGACAAATAATTAGCCACAATGTTCACTAAAAATATTGAGTTTGATGTCTCTCATAACCTTAAAATTGTTTGTGCCAATACATTTAAATAAGTCATTTCCAAAGGGATATACATTGAACAAGATCTCATCAACAAATGGATAATCAAGCATTATTCTTAGAACCAAACTCAAAACAAATCTTAAGCATAGGTTCCTACAAAAGTACAAGTAAGTATGTCATAAAAGCCTTTAAAAAAATAGAAATAAGAATGTTGTAGTAGATGGGGTGAATGAATCACATCACATAAAAATTGTGAAACCACTACCTATTCAAGTAAACCAACCTACTCAGCCTCTTTCTTTACAAAGGCCACCTCCAAGAAGATGCCATTATCAAAACATTTTTTTTAAATCTCCATGAGCCTATTTAGATGGTTTTTCATAAACAAGTTATCACCAACATGATCATTTGGATAGTACCAAAACCATCTCTTTAAAACCTTCCAAACCTTTATTTGTATAATGAGAATGACTTTTGTGACTATCATCAAGTAAAAGGCCGTTATGTTCATAGATGTGTGCAACTTCACCATCTTATTTAAAATTTTATTAAAAGTGGAGAGATAGTGTTTGATAATGTGGATATGACATATAATTTAGAGTTAGGTACCTATTAGAACCCTTTTCTATATCATAGTTCTAATAAAAATAAGAATATACTTCCTCAAAATCAAGCATCAAAGACAAAAACAATAAAAAACTTGGATCAAAGTCAGGATACCCATTCCAATTAGGTTAATTATAAGTGTCCCTTAAAACTACAATATTGTAGGTCACATCACTAGCAGACCCATTTCTACCATTAATATCAATCCTAATCTAAATGTGAACAATACCTGAATACATTCACCATCCATTATAGGACCTCCACCTCTATTTGTCATTAATCCTCCTTTGGTTCGTAATGGCTCAAATGTCTATCAAAAACTAAGAGTTACCATTTCAAGCCAATACACCCTTTTTTCTAATTATAATAACCCTCCACTTACTCAAGGTTGCATAATCTCAACTCATGCTCCAAGGTTAGCATTCAAGGTCTTATACCTTCTTACTCCAAAACTCCCATCCAAGGTCCTCCACATCAAAAGACCAAACCAATTGCTCATATTAAGGAAAAGCCTTATGATATTATGGGATAAATACAAAAGACACTAATGTGAATTTTTATTTTAGATCTTTTATGTACATCAAATGTCCAAAAAAACATATTAAATGATATTTTAAGCCAATTCAAGGTTTCAAGTGACATTGTGCTTGATAAAATCCAAACACTAGTGAGTCATTTGGCTCCACACCAACAACTCACTTTTGATGAAATGGATACGTCATCCCTTGGACCTTTGAATAATAATAATATACTTTACATAGAAGCAATCATTTCCTGGCATAAGGTCAAAAGAGTCCTCATAGATAATGGTTTAGGGCTGAATATTATAATTTTGAAGTTGGTCAAACACTTGGGCTACACATTAGTAGATCTATAGCTAGACACCATTACCATCAAAGCTTAAAATAATGAGGAATGAATAAAGGAACCATTTATTTACCTATTATCATCAGGCCTCTAACCCATTATACTTTATGACATGTTCTTGATTTATAAATATCATATAATTTACTCTATGGATGACCATGAATTCATGAAGTGCATGTTGTATCATATACTCTTCATCAGTGTATCAAGTTTCCCCATTCAGGACTAGAAGTAACCAATTCCTAGTGAATTTTTACCGTATCAATTCTATAAACATTTATAAGTAAACTATATAAGCTATAACTATCACTTTAGCATAGATCATGTTCTCAAAAAGGATAAGGGGATATTTGATCAACCACCTAAATCTCATTATGTGGCTCCAAGTACTATTACCTCCAATTCATCTACCTCACCTTCAAAAATAACCAATCATTTCACTATCGAAGATAATGGCCTTGGGGAATACAAAATTGGCATTGTGTTTCATATATACAAATTGCTTAAGATGCCTAAATCATATGGTAGGCCTCAAAGGAAAATTTTTAAAATGATATGGCATAAGAAGGACAATTTTTTATCAAACATGACCTTTGGTTTTCATAAAAACCACTTCCAAGGAGTAAGAATAGATCAAATCTAATGATGACTCATTGCTATACAATGTTTATTTTGCCACCTACTACAAAAACATAAAGTTCCTTATCCCAAATAGGATAATGGATAACCTAGCATATAATGGAAAAGTCATGGGGAAAAAACAATGACTTATTGAGCTAGTATCAATTACCAAACATAAAAAAAAAGTAAGGTATTAAATATAAACTACCTAGGAGTGACCCTATAGATCTTAATAGTGATTCTAATTTATCATCTAACATGGACAATGCTGACAGTGACACAAAGTCCTATTATAACATCTATAATGAATTGGTTGATACTAATCTATTTGATCCTAATACCATATATACCATTAACATTGTGACATCTTATCCCCCTATTTTCCTCCATCATCCCCAATTGATTGACTAGGACCAACAATATTATTACACATCATTAAATGATTTTTAGAATGATGAGGCAATTTATGAATTTATGGGCCTTAGAGATAATATACCACCTAGTGATCATAAATAAGGATCTTCCATTACACTGGACCCTACCACCTATTTTAGAGAGCAGGTGAACTTCCTTGGTCCCCAAAAAAAGGAAAAATAAAATCAAACATTAAGATCCTAAAGTGAAAACTTCTTCGAGGTGATGTTGGACCAGGGTAAAAGCAAATAAAAAGACAAGTCCCATGGTGAAAACCTATTTTAGGCACCATTGTATGAGGAAGTTCACCCTATTTTAAATGAAGCTTAAGCCTCTTATAGTTATAAAACTTCATGACATTTAAGAATCAATTTAGAATAATAGTAAACATTTGATCAATTAGTTCAATATTATTCACATGCATATGTTTAATGGCCTTTTCTAGACCTTGGGGATTCAGATTCTTCCTACTTGGGTGAACTCGACAAGCCATTTAACCCACCAAATGAAGATGAAGAAAAATTTACCACTTTGTTGATTATTTTATAAAATGGTTCCACATTACTTATGGAGGATACCACTAAATGTTGGGAAATACGGAAGCACACAATTGATTACCAAATACAAGCAACTTACATGCGGAATTAAACTAGAAGTAACAAGCAACTAAAATTCAAAAATAACACAAAATATGAGAGACAATACACAACTTGTATTTATACTCATCCAGAAAAGAATACAATAAAGAAGATGCCACTTCTTCTCCACACCTCTCAGAGGCTTCCCACACCTCAAGTGTATAGTAATTCTTTCCTCAAAGCTCTCTCTCTTACGGTCCCAACACACAACTCAAACACCAAGTTGGTGTTCACCTCTAACCAGTCAGTATCCACTACTGCCAGTACACTAGTGCTCCATGCACTCCAAGTACACAATCATACTTCAAGTAAATCTCCCCTGAACTGCAACAACTTGTAACCCAAATGATCTTACTTATGGAAGGAACTACCTTGCCTTCCTCTTTGCTCTCTTTCTGAGTACACACTATACTCCAAGTAGATCCTGCCTGATCCTGATCCCTGTTGTGTTGCTGTCCTCCTTAATCTTGCACACCTGCAAATCAATCTGGTTCTACACACCTGTAAACTTGGATCATGCACACACATACACCTACAGATTAATGATCTTACTTACCCATGTAGATCTCCTAACGTATGCATGCACACCTGCTGACCAAGATCCTACATACATGAAGAACCCTTCTGATTCTCAAAAACTAGCACCCACACTTGGCACTGCTGTGGAACTAGGAGGAACACCCTTGCTCACTTCACACACAGGAGGAGCTAACTTTTCTCAACTCAAACTAGCACACTTTTACAATACATCCCATGAGTCTATTATATAGATCTCATGCATACAATAATTAGACATCTAATTACAATAATTAGATCCATAGCTTCTAGTCTAAAATTGGCTCTTAACATGCAAACACTTGGTTTGTTAACTAACTATCCGTGAAATTGGTAGTTCTAAACTACACAGGTGACCAACGTTGGTCCCTGTCTGCCTAGAGGTGACCGACACCGGCTGATCCCTGATCGATGTCGGTCGCTCTTCCTGTCTAATCCTGCCAACGTCGATTGGCCTGACCGATGCTAGTGTCTATGACACTTCAACAACCTCCTCCAGCAACCTCCTTCCCTGTTTGCATCAGTGAAGCTTTTAGCTCCACAACCTAACACTAAATTCAACCATAGAACACTTATGAATCCAAAATGGATCGAACTTGGAGTGTCCCTCACTAAAAAGGGACATGAGATTCTTATTTCCCTCTTTTAAGAGTTTGTTGATATTTTTCATTTTGTTATTCAGATATACTATGATTATACCTTAATTTAGTTTTACATCATCTTGTTGTACACCTTGATCCTAAGATAATCAAACAAAAGTTGAGAAAAATGTACCCTCACATAGTTACTCTTGTCAAAATAAATTGAAAAAGCTATTGGAGGTAGGGTGTAATCATCCTATTGATTATTAAAAGTGGATATCCAACATAGTCCTAGTAAACAAGAAGATATAATGAATCTAATTATGTATCAACTTCAAAGATATCAATAAAGCATGCCCAAAGGATGACTTTACTTTGCCCAATATTGATATGATTTTAGATTCCATGGTAGGTATGAGCTTTTATCTCTTGTGTATGGGTTCTTAGGATATAATAAAATTAAAATTAAGACCAATATAAAATAATTTTCACCATTCCATGGGGAACATTTTGTTATTAAGTGATGCCATTTGGCCTAAAGAACACTGGTTCCACATGCCAACATGCCATGACTATCATTTTCCATGACATGATGTATAATATTATTGAAGAACACATGGATGATATTTTGGGAAAATACAAGACCAAATAAGGACATCAAAATGTATTACAAAGACTATTTGAAAGGATTCATGAATACAAGGTCAAGTTTAACCCTAAAAGTGCATCTTTGGTGTTGCTTCAGGAAAATTGTTGGGTTTCATTATCTCTAATTGAGCCATTAAAGTTTATCCATCTAAGGTCAAGGCCATTACAGAAATGCCACCACCTTTTAATATCAAATATATCTATAGCCTATAGGGAAAAATCTAGCCTATTAGACAATTTATTTCTCATTTATCAGATAGATGCCATCCTTTCACTCATCTTCTAAAAAATGGTATGATTTTCTCATGAAATGCCAATTGTCATCATAATTTTGAAAAATTAAAAGAATATTTGGCCAATCCACATGTTCTAGTTCTTCCTACACCTAGAAATCCATTAATTATATACATCTCAATAACCAACTATACCTTGGGGCAACTCCTATAAAAACACAATGATCAACTAAAAGAATGAGTAGTATACTATATAAGTTGCACATTGGTTACCTATGAACATAATTACAGCTCCATTGAAAAAACCTATTTATCCATAGTATCTATAACCCAAAATATGCATCATTATATGCTAAAAAACAAGACCATTTTCATTGCCAAAGTGGACCCACTCAAATATCTACTTTTCAAGGTAGCCTTCGTTGGTTGTATGGCTGAGTGCATCATGGTATTGAGTATATTTTAGATTGAATATGTTCATCAAAATTTCATGAAGGGGTAGTCACTTACATATCATCTTGTTGAATCACCCTTATCAGATACCAAGCCCCTTATTTTCAATTTTCTTGATGAATTGATCATGACTCTAGATGACACTTTTTCTATGCCTTAACACTAGACCCTTTATTTTGATAGTTCCTATAATTATTATGGATCAAGAGCTAGTAATATATTCATAATTCCATAAGGGGATCTCATTCATAAGGTATTTCACATTGGTTTCACTTGTACCAATAATATTCTAGAATATAAAGCACTCGTTACAGGTTACATGTTCATGGAGACTCTCAAATAATTATTAATCAAGTAATAAAGCAATATCAAACAAAAGATGACAAATTTATTCATTATAAGAATATGGTGGACCATCTTAAATATAAATTTGATCACATTCAATTTAAACAGATTCCAAGAGCCAATAGCATAACTACTATTACAATGGCAACAATCGGTTCCTTAATAGAAATTGAATATAATGATATAGATTAATAGTTTCTAATTTAACACCTCTTAAAGTGGTTCAATAATGTTTAGAATATGAAATGGTATGTGATATTTTTATTCCCACCTCACCCTTGTACTCTTATATATATGATTGCCTCCATGAAAATATTACTCCTTCCAGCCTTTCTCATAAAAAATAAAAATCCTTCATCCATACCACTTCTCATTAAACCATTCTCATTTCACTCTCTATAGTAGAGTATATGATGCAACTCTACTTCATTGTTTAGATTTAGCAGAGTCTATATTGGTGCTTATTTAAGTACACAAAGGGATTTATGGGTCCCACATTGATGGTGTGGTCCTTTCCAAGAAAATCCTACGTAAATGGTATTACTAGCCCACTATGGAAGTTGATGCATGTACATATGTAAAAAAGTGTGTGGCTTGTCAAAATAATAATAACCTCATTTGTTTTTTAGATATGTCACTTTAGCCGATCATTATGCCATGGACATTTTTTGCATGGGGAATTAATCTCATATAGAAAATTAATTCAACTTCATCAAACAACCATAAACATTTCCTTACTGCAATTGAATACTTTACTAAGTGTGTTGAAGCAATTCCACTTACATAACGAGGAAGCAAATATCTAAATTCATCCTCAACCATCTCATTTTCCACTTTGACATTCCCTTTGATCTCATTTGTGATAATGAAATCTCATTCAAAAATAAGGATATCAAATCCATTTGTGCCAAATACTAGATCACACGACACTTTTACTCCACCTATTTTCTTCAAATCAGTGGCCAAGATGAAGCATATAATAATAGACTGATCCAAATCATGAAAAATATTGTTAATTCTTTTGGTCATGATTTGCATCTATAATTATTTCCCACCCTTTTGGAATATTGTACCAATACCCACACCCTAACAGGAGCCACACCATACTCCATTATTTATGGCACAAAATCTATTCTCCCTACTGAGATTAAGTTACCTTCTTTGTGTATTTAAATAAATAATATCATTGATAAGGAGGAATATATAGTTTATCAACTGCAAGAATTAAAACTACTTGATGAAAAATGGGTAGCTACTTTGATTAATCTTCAGGCCTATTAGAAAAGGTTATGTTGTAGCTACAACAAGCATATCAAACATATAGAATTTGAACTTAGAGACCTAGTTTTAAAGTAAAATTAAAATAATACCACTGCCACTCATGAAAATAAGGGTAAATTTGATCTTAATTAGTTGGGCATATTCATCATTACATCAAATTATGAATTTGGGGCATACATATTGGCCACACTAGATGGAGATGAGCTAGATGAGCCAATAAATATTATGCATCTCAAGTGTTTTTAGACTTTATTTGATTGAACATCATCTATGATGACCCATGCTTGTAGGCATGACCTAAAACCACTTTCCTTTCATACACTTTCCCATTTATTCAGCCCACATTAATATTATTCCTTCATTCTATTAAATTTTTTTGATCTTGATTCTAGTTTATTAATACATCAGATGATTCTAAATGCTAGATTTCATAAAAATTTACAAGCAAATTCTTTATATTTGGTCACCATCATCACATCTAAGATGAGTGGTATCTCAGAGTAACTTACACATGATTTCCCTATATGAGTCTTTGAAACTACATCTTTTATCTCTTGTTTAATCCTATGCCATTAATACCATTATGCCAATCCTACACCATTTATTCTATTCATATTTCATTCATGTTTTCAACATTGCTATTGATTCATAGTAATTTATGCTAGGGTTGCACTATATTGATTTGAGGTCTATTTGGACTATGTAGGCAACACTTAGTTTTTGAGGTTAGCTCAGTCACCCTTTTTCCATGCTATCACCATTTTTTGAACAACTAAGCCATGCTATTATCATTTTATGAGTAACCTAATCCATGCTCTCACTATTTTGTGAGCAACCTAAGTAATTCTCTTGTCATTTTTTGAGTAACCTAAGCCACACTCTCACCATTTTGTGAGCAACCTAAGCCACATTCACCATTTTTTGAGTTAACCCATTTTACATATTGTAATCCTCTATTGATTTGCGATGCCAAAAACCTAAAAACACTCAAATCAATTTGAAAAAACTTAAAATTTTAAAAATCCCAAAAACATAAAAATAAAAAATAGTTCTAAAAAGGGTTTTAAATCTCCATGAGAGATATTAAGCCACAAAAATTATTCTTGCTTTGTCATCTTATTTTCTAGTGGCCTTTGACTCATTTTAATATGGTGTAATTTACTACATTTTTTAGTTGGGAACCTCTTATCCAACCAGGACCATTTACATTTTACTTTACCATTTCTTGATTGTGTTTTCTCCCATTTCTAGGAGAACTACATTGGCTTGAGGTCCACATAGACTTTGTATATAGCAATTGGATGCATGGGGCATCTCAGGTGAGCTCGGCTATTTTGTTATTAGTTACAATCTTATTGCCATTTAACTCAAAATAATCTTTCCCCTTTTTAATTATGTCTTTCCTATTTTCCTATGCAATCAAATCTCTTACTTATCATTATTTTATTCTATCCCACATCCCTGGGAAAACTACATTTGGCCTAAATTTTATAAGATTATGTAGGAAATGTCCACTTGCATGGGGAATTTGAAGTTAGATCGGCCACCTATTCCTTTTTTTCATTCCCCTTTCTATCCAGGTTACCATTTTATCCTGTCAGATGCCATCCACTTAGGGTAAAAATACCCAAGAGTAACACCTTACATTCACACACACACACAACTAAATTAATAATTGTTTATTTTCATGGAATGTTTAGTTTCTATTTATAAATATTATATTTGATTGTTCTTGGTACATTTATTTGAGCAATTGGATGCTTTATATTGCTTTTCTTTCAATATATGTTTGCTTATATCTTTGTATGTTTGTTTGTTTCCATTTTTCTATTGTTGCCTTGACTTGGTCCACTATGTTGGTAGGGTCATCATCATGATGATTCCTATTATACGACTATACTTGAGTCCATCCATTGGAATTTTAAAACAATGTCATCATGGTTTCTATCATTGGTGAATGTTTTTCACTTATCTATTGGAATCACGGGTTGGTCTTTATGCACATTGTGGGTTAGTCATTATGGTGTTTTATATCATGGTGCATATTTTTTGGTGATATATAAAAAATCAATATGTTGAAAGTATAATAAATAATGATACAACATATGTTCTCCTTGTCTACTACCCCTAAACCCATTCATCAAGTGCCTAGTCATCATTTCTTAGAATGAAAATCTGCCCTACTAGGGTAAACCATTGAAATTGATCAGTGATCAAATCCATCTTGTTGGGGAACATTATTTTGATCAAATAGAATCATCCTTTTTGGGTCCATGTCCATCATTTATTTCATTATAGTTTCTTCCTTTCTTATTCAAGGGTTTATCTATTTCAACTTCTTCCCCACCCATCTCCTCGAAGGGGCATCCAGGACTAATATAGTTCCCTTTGGGGCATTAATCTAAATTTACTAACACGTAAATTTTCAAAAATAAAAGAGTGAATAAATCATTCTTCAATCATTATCAAGTTTATTATTGATGATTTTTTCATTCTTTGAAAAGATGATATTATGTCTAGTGTCTCAAAATTCCTTCTCAAACAGAGGAAAAATATAGACACTTCATTTTAACCACTTCTATGTCTAAACTACATTCATAATTAATTTTCACAATTGCATGCAAGTTTAAATATAAATATCTAATTGGACCTAATTTACTTGCATGAATTTTTTTAAAACCAAAATACAAATGATACATCCCTAATTAGGGTAATGGATCATCTTACACCATTTATCTTGTCTAGTGCATCTTTAATTAAATTAGCACCTTGTAAATGTCTTTAAAGGCCAATTAAATGAATACTTGATTAAAAAATAAACATTAAAAAGTTTAACTTTATTCTAATTTACAATTAATCACATTGATTAATTATCCTAATTATTACTCTAATAAGAAAATCCATGGGTTTTAATTATCTTATTTTATTAAAAATCAAAATTGAATTATTGCCTCACATAGGTGATGTCATAGGGACAAGTCAATGGAATAGAGTGGAGTGTGGACAAGGTGGCTTATGACATGGCAACTTAGACACACTCTTAAATCTCTTACACCCCTCTTACACACTCTAAGAGGATTAATGACTACACTTTCCTTCCAAAATCTCTTCCATACTCCAAAAGGCCTTAAATGGCATATCTTACACACTCCAAAGGTGTAATCAAGGATTTAAGGATTGATCATCAAAAATCAATCTTAAGATAAGATGAATGGTTTATATCAGTTCATGAAATCTATAAATAGAACCCTCACACCTCTCATTTCATCAAGCTTCCTAATGTAAACTTAATCTACTACATTATTTCAAGAAGCTTCATCAACTTTCTCTCTCATGCCAAGCCAAATCCAATACCAAGTTTAGACAAGAAGATATGATTCCCACACAAGGATTTAGGCATAGATGAAGAATTCTACATCTACAAGTTGAGCTCAACCTCTTTTGATTGATTTTCAATCTCATCTTCAAGGGAGGTATAAATGTTATGTTTATCTTCCAATGTTGGATTTCTTGTTTGATTATCACATAGCTAAACCTAGGAATTAAGCTTGAGAATTCATGTATTTAATTTGTTTTGATTATTTCACTAATAATTGACTAACCTCTCTTGAATTCTTGATCTATATTATACACCACAAATAACCCATATAACCATTATATGACGTGTACATTAAAGAACCAACCACTCCAAGAGATCCATTAGATATTTTTGAAATCCAATGGAGGTTTTTGATTAAAAATAGTAAGTAAATGAAAATTATAAACTAATTTGAACCTAGATACACCTCTCATCCTATAGGCCAAATTTACTAAAAATATTAAATTACAATTTCTAAAAAATCAGTATAGTATTTTGATGAATAAAAACTAGTTTTTTATTGTCTTAATAAAACTAAAAAAAAAATCATTTTTTTTGAAAATAAATATATTATGATCCAAAAATTAGTGAATTAAATAATAAATCATAATATAAGAAACTCTAATAGGAAATCAGAAAGCAAAGGCCTCAAAACAATAGTTTGGGTTCACCAATATATTTCATCAGAATTTGGAATCAATTGGTGTATTAAATATAATTAAGATAATATGATTTGAAGGGTATAAATGGTGAAAATTACTTTTAATTATTATAATGAAAATAAAATATTTAAATGAACAAATATCTAATGAATTAAAGATGCTAACTATGAAAAACATAAATAAGATATGAAGACAACTAATTTTTTCTCATTAGGTTTACTACATACAACTAAAATAAGATTGGAGATGACTAACTTAAATTAATTATCTACATGAAACTTAAATTTTAATTGTCACTCTTATATATTAGAACTAATTACAAATAATTAGGATTGACTATCATTATTATTTTCTATGGGTTGATCTTGACCTATGTGGAAAAATAGGAAATAGAGGGTACAATTAGCTACACGTACTTAAAACATAGTTGTGTATAGTATTATGACCTTCAACTATGTGAAAATGACCTATAAATAACCTTTTAAATGTTGAAACCTTACTAGGGTTTATGATATCTAAAAACTTAAAAAAAGAGAGATAGAAATGTAATGGGCTACGTTAATCCCAATCACCCCATGATGATTAAATGTTGCTTATGTATCTAATACCCGAATGTTATGCCCCTAACTTATCGCATGTATTGGGATATGAATATCTTACTTGTGGCTTACTTATCCCTCTTTGATGTTATATCACATCTGTTTATGTATTCATTCGGTTAGTAGGTCATCCTAATGAGTAACTATGGCTTAGGTATATTATAAATAGGAGGCAGTGGGTAGTTATTTATCATCACATTGTGAATAATGGTCTTATTGAAGCTTATGGAGGTTTCCCCTCAAAGTGGCTTGTATTTTATTCATATATTCTACTATATTTTATTCATATTGTGATTTATTTCTATTATTCTACATTATTGTTGAATTAATTTCATTACAAATGGTTTTAGAGCCATTGATTTGGGCAATCTTGTGAGTGAAACCCTAATTTTAGAGTTTTGCTTATATCTTTGAATCCATTGTGAATTTTCCTACATTTTTTACTAAAGTTGGGGAATTAGCCAAGGACATCACAAAAAAATAGTATTTGGAGGTTAGTTTTATGGGAGTTATTTTGATTTTTGTGTTTTTCATAAATTCACTCAATAGTGCATAATTCAAAGATTTTTTTTAAGTTATTTACATTTTTGGAAAGCTTATATATATATATATATATATATATATATATATATATATATATATATATATATATATATATAGGGTATTTTATTATTTGATGTTGACATAAGTACACAAATAATTAGTCAAATTTGGTCAATAGTGCCAATTAAGGTCAACATTTCAAGCCCTTTTATGGTAGGACCACAAACTAGGGGCCAAGGAAAGGGTGTCAAAACTCTAGGTAAAAATCCTCACAAGGAAAAGATGGAGTCAAAATAAGGAGTTAACATATCTTTTAGACCATGGTTCTTTAAGATAAATCACAAAGTAAGCCAACTTGACTACACTATACAAGGAATTCAAAGTGATATACAAGGCATATAATATGATATAAAAGACATACAATTTAGTTTATAAAATATCATGATAGATTTATAAAATAATCATTAAAATCATCCAACTATAAATATAACATAACCCCACTAGTGTGGATCTCCCAACCAACCTAATCCAAATCCAAGTACCTTGACACAGAGGAACCTATTACCAAAAGTAGATCTACATAAATTTGATGGAAATGATCCACTCAATTAGATCAACCCAATGTATTTTTTTTATTTACATCAGATCTCACATGGATATAAGGTTACCATGGCATTCTTGTATCTAGAACCTAAATAATTCATTTCGTATCGATGCTTATGTGCTCAAAATAAAAAGATGACTCTCATGTCACTTGGTCAGTTTTTATAGAGGAGCTATAATTACACTATAACAATAGTGTGCTAGAGAATTACTTCAACCAACTAGAAAAATTATGATAGACTGGCTTAGTCAAGGATTATATTCATCATTTTTAGAACCTATATTTACACATGGAGATAATTTATGATGAGAACTTGAGTGACCTATTTCTGGGTAGCCTCAAGGATCACATTCAACATCAATTATGCAAGTTTAATCCACTTCAGGTTTCTGATTCTATTATTATGAAATGTAGGGTTGAGTAAAAATTCATAACCAACAAGAATAAACCATTCACTCACTTTAGAGATAATATCATATTAACACCATCATTTCCTCCACATACTAGATTAACCCCTCAATAAATGAAAGATAAGAGTGCAAAAACATTATGTTTCAGATGTGATAACAAGTGCAGTAAAGAACATAGATATGTTGAGAAGTATCTATTCTATATTGAGGTATCCATTAAATATGATGAATAGGATGATACCTCCAATGATGTTGAGGAATAAATATAGGAGGTATATGAATATTCCCAACCTAAAATCTCTTATCATGCACTTTGGGGTATTAACACTCCTCAAACACTTAAGGTGTTAGGTTTCCTCAAGAAACAAAAGGTGATAGTGTTGACTGACTTAGGGAACACACATAACTCTAGCAACCATATATTGAGCATGGTCATTGACGTTAGGTTATCATTGATGTCAAAGAGAACATGATTCATAGTGCATTAATGACAAAGTGATCAGATTGATAGATTGGAGAGTGTTTGACTAGTTAAGTAATTGATGGATGATATTGATGGTATGAACATGTTTCAAAGACCCTATGGGATGTTATGATTTCTTAGATTTCTTATGAAAGTGAAAAAAGTTCATCAGAATAGTCATATGAATGTCTAAGCTCAAGTAGTCATCTTAATAGATAAGACTGAGTAAGTAGTTTGATGATATCATATTTCACACATGTGAAGTTTCAAGAGTAGTTTGATACATAGATGGATTCCCCTATGAGAGGTGATCATGTGGTTTAAATTTTAGGTCTGGACATTGAGCGTAGCAAAAGTTATAATAGTGAAAAGTTAGCCTCTCAGATAAAATTCACTAAGTTTCTATACTTAGCCAAATTTTCAAGAGGAGATCTAATAGTGATAATTTAATCAAATCATAGATATAATGGCAAGAATTTAATATGACTATATAATGATCTAATGGAGTGTGTGATCTTGTTATTAGTGATCTAACAGCGTGTATTTAGTCAATATGTTAGAGTCTAATATTACACATGTTAGTGACAAGTGTCACAATGTTATAAGCTTTGACAGAAGATCAATGACATGTATTTGTTCATAAAAATGGAGATTGATGGTATAGATCAAGTCAAATAGTCAATGTGGTCAGAAGGCATGTAGAGCTATCAAGTGTCACAATCTTGAGAGTGCAGATCTAAGATCAATGATGAGTGCTGCAAGGTTAAATTTAGGATACTTATAAAGAGATCAATGGAGCGTATTTTTTCAAAGTTACCAAGGGACACGATATGATGACAAAGTTTCTAATGTTTATAATTTGATAAGTGACCTTAGCATTTGAATTAACAAAGGAAAAACTAGTGCTGAGTATTTTGCTTATATATTTTGATCAATAAGGAATTTGCTAATGGAGTAAAAAGTAAAGTTGAAGAGGACTTCAATGCACATATATAAAAATTAGTTAAAAGGTTTAAATGTTTGTATAGTCAAAGATATTAATATCTAAATTTTTTACTATGTTTTTTATAGTCAAAGATAGTAAAGGATGAAGGTGGTCCAATTAGTCTCACACGTAATGTGTGATTGTGAAGGCCTAATTGTTTTAGGTCTCACCAAGACCTAATGGTTGTTTGGGGATAATGAGGTAATGACCAACCTATTAAGAGTGTGGTTATCACATGTAATGCATGTATGGACCTATGTTAAGTGTGGTTAAAATATTTAAATCATCTTGGCCGACCAAGATGGGTTAAAAGGAAGAGAGTGGTATAAGTACAAGGTTTAATTGGACTAATGGTGCTAGTTGTGTGAGTGTGGATTCAAGTGAAGAAGAGAATATTTGAAAGAGAAGGTATAGGTAAATTAGAACCATTAGAGTGTGAAAAATATTAGACATTTTTTTATGATCAAGTTGATGCATAAGGACACACAGGTCATTGCACCTAATGAGCCTAGAAGAGTCAGTTTGAGCAAGTTAGCCCTAAAGGTAGCTTTAGAGAGATTAGAGGCAAAGAGTGAAGACAAAGGTGATCTATTTAGGTAGATGAGTGAGTTCTTTGTTTCTTATGGGGTTGGTTCCTCCTTTCAAGGTAAATCTTTCTAAAGGTCTAGTTGTTGTGGGTAGTTAGCTAGATAGGGGCATTACCTCCTTATGGGATTGGTGTCTCACTAAACTGAGGGATGGGTATTCCTTGATCACTTGGTGCTGGTCTAAATGTTGGATATTTTTCTATAGGATTTTAGTCTATATTATAGGGTTTAATGGGTTTTATCCCCCAAGATAGTTTTCCACATATATGATGTGTTCATATGATGTATGCTCTTATGTATGCTTTGGATGTGTGTGCTTTCATGTTTATGTTGCTTGATAAAGTTGATGTATGTTGAATGTTTAAGGGTTGGGAATTGAATTAGATTATCTTACATCACTGATTCACCCTCCCCCCTCTCAATGATTGTACCTCTAATAATTAATATTAGAGTAGGATCTTATATGCAAGTTTAACCACTTGAAGGTGATCCAAGGTACAAAGATGGCTAAGCAGTTAAGGAAAGAAAATCTTGAGTTGAGATCAATGGTCAAAAGTCTTGAAGAATAGATTATTAATATTGAGGTTGGGAAGAGTAATTATAATTCCAAGAATGATGAAAATGAGATGAGGAATGAGGATCTTAATGAACAAATCATGAAACATAGTGAAACACTAAGTCATCTTCAAACTAAGTTTGAAAGATTAAGTGAAATAGTTAAAGAAGACAAGATAACCATGTAGGATCTTGAAAATAAATTAAGGGTTAAAAATACAAATCTAAGTTCAAAAGAGGAAGAATGTAGACATCTCAAGACTTAGTTAGAAGAGACAAATGCCAAGTTAAGTTCAAAGGAAGGTGATCATAATGAGTTGAAATCCAATCTTGATTCTATAAAGATTATTAAAGAGTAAGCATGTAGATTAAATGATGACATGGATAAATAATCTAAGAGGGATAAGGAGACTACCCAAGTTCTTAGAATTTAGTTAGAGGTTGCAAGTTCAAGTATGAGAGCTAAAGAGGATGAGAGTGTTCAATTGAAGACCAAGTTAGATTCATTGAAGGATGATCATGAGTAATTTGTTATCAAGGTAAAAAAGACTAAGAAAGAGCAAGAGAGGTCATCTCAAGATAAAAAGGATACAAGTAATAAGTGTAACATGCGAAGATATATCAAGAAACCAAATTATATAAGGTATGAAAGTTAATTTCATGGTTTTTGTTTTGAATGTAATATTTGTGGCCATAAGGCAAGAAATTGTAGAAGGAAGAATAGCTGGTCAACTAGAGGTATGGATAATGTAGTCTACTATAATTATCATGACATGGGACATATTACTAAATTTTTCCTCAGAATGCATTTGAAAAGACCAACCCAAATATGGAGACCTAAGATAATCAAGCTTGAACATAATGAACCTAAGAGACAAGATGTTATTTGTTTTAGTTATCAACAATTTGGTCATGTTGAAAGATATTGTATAATTAAGCTCTCAAGTCATAAGAAGATGCATATACATCCTAGTGTGCTCAAGAAAGGTCAATCCTTGGTCTAGAATCCTAAGGAAGTGAAGACCAAAAAAAAACTAATTCAATTGAGATGAAAGATCAAGGTGGATTGCTTGCTAAAGCAAAAAAGGAATTAGATATGAAGAAGGTTTAGGAATGCCAAGAGAATGTGTCATCTATCTAGACAGAAAAGGAGAATCAAAAGACAATTCAAGTCAAGCTTAAGGAAAAGACCAAAGTGCCAATTGAGGCTAGTTATGAGGGATGCATGGATCTAATAGAATATCCTTCTATTGTTGAGTAATTTTAATACAAAGAACATTTGTTGTCAATGCCCATTGATGAGGTTCTTTTTTCAGTTGAAAAGGTATGTCATGAAACTTTATTATCTCCATATGTTGTCAATCCAATCTTAGAAGAAAAGGAGAATATTGTAGTGGATGAGCATGTTACTTCTCTTAAGCCTAAGAAGAAGAGGAAGAAATATCAATATCATATGACTAAAGAGGAGAAGGAATATGAGGAGTTGTGGGAAACTCCTAGTTTCACATTGTTTTTAAGACATTGTGGATCAGGGTATCTATATCTAGGCTCTAAGGAGACACTTGATAAGCAAGAAGAATCATGATGGATGCTAGTTGAGATTTATTTGATGTTGTACAATAAGAATATCATTTAAAGATGTATTTTTATAAGGGGGAACTAACTTAGTTAGCTTGAGTAGCTTGAAGAATATGTTATTGATGTGAGGGGGAGAATATGTGAAGATGTTTCAATCATGATAGAAGTGTGAAAATGTTTGCTTAAAAAGATTGATATTATGACTTGATCAAACCAAGTCATGTTTTTTGACAAGGTACTGAATCTTCATGCATGAGCAAGGTAGCTTGTGAGTTTTGTAGGTAGACAGGTCCAAGGATCAGAAAAGCCCAAGTTCAGATTGGTGTATGTCAAAGAATAGATGGCATGAGATAGAGATTGATGTTAGGGGGAGCTTTCTAATCTCTATGAGAAGTTTTTTAGGTCCAAGGATATGATATGTCTAAGATCAGATTGGTTCATATAAAAAAGAAAGCAATTGATAATAGGCTTAAAAGTATGTAAGTATACTGAGCATTTTAAATAGTATTTGAATGCATACATGATGTTAAGGATTGTTTATTGGCATATTAAGGAAGAGACCCTTTGTCATTAATGTCAAAGGGGAAGAAAGATCAAAATGGAGTTAAAATGAAGTCATTCTAAGGGTGTTTTTCCATCAATGATAAAAAGGGAGATTGTTGAGCATGGTCATTGATATTAGGTTGTCATTGATGTCAAAGAGAGAATGATTCATAGTGAATTAATGACAAAGTGATTAGATTAATGGTTTGGAGAGTGTTTGACTAGTTAAGTAATTGATGGATGATATTGATGGTATGGACATGTTATAGAGACCCTATGGGATGTTATGAGTGCTTATATTTCTTATGGAAGTGAATGAAATTCATTTGAACATTCATATGAATGTCTAAGATCAAGCATCCTCTTGATAGATAAGGCTAAGTAAATAATTTGATGATGTCATATTTCACACATGTGAAGGTTTCAAAAGTAATTTTATACATGTATGGATTCCCCTATGAGAGGTTATCATGTGGTTCAAATTTTAGGTCTAGACATTAAGCATCTCAAAAGTTATAAAAGTACAAAGTTGGCCTCTCAGATAGAGTTCACTAAGTTTCTATAATTAGCTAAATTTAAAAGAGGAGATCAAATAGTGAGTGTTTAATCAGATCATAGATCTAATGGTGAGCATTTAATCTAATTAGATAATGATCTAATAGAGCATATGATCTTGTTAGTAGTGATCTAATGGTGTGTATTTAGTCAATATATCAAAGAGTCTAAGATTGTATGTGTTGGTGACAAGTGTCACAATATAAAAATCTTTGATAGAAGATAAATGACATGTGGGTATCCATACAAATGGAGATTGATGATGCAGATCAAGTCAAATAGTCAATGTGCTCAGAAAGCATGTAGAACTACCAAGTTGCATGATCATGGGAGTGCAGATCAAAGATCAATGGTGAGTGATGCAAGGTTAAAGTCAAGAGACTTATAAGGAAATCAATGGATCATATTTTTTCAATGTTACTAGGGGACATGAGATGATGACAAAGTGTTTGATGTTCAGCATTTGATAAGTGACTATTGGCATTTGAATTAACAAAAGAAAAACCAATGCTGAGTATTTTACTTATATTTTTTTATCTAAGAGGAATTTTATGATGGAGTTAAAATAAAATTTGAAGAGGACTTCAAGGTTAATATATATAAATTGGTAAGTTGACTATGTACCATGTTCTACAAGTGACCTAAGAAGGATAATTGAGTTCTTATTGATAATATTTTGATGTTTAAAGATGAAATAACTATTTGAGAGTGTTTTATAATCCATGAGGAGATTTTTGTGGGTTATGGAGGTTTGAACAATCCATCTTCAATGTGGATAATTACTTAGAATTTAATTGTTTTTGTTTAATGCACTAGGAAATTGAGTGACCATGTTGTAGTAGTAAGTTAAAGGTGTTATGAGTAGAGTTAGGGAACTAAATGAGTATGGAAATGTTGAATAAGTATCAAAAGATTACAATAAAGGCATTGGTTATCATGATATTCCCTTTATCAAATATGGAAAGTCAAAATAGATTGATTGTATTTTGATTATATATGACTAGTTTGAGTGGTCATTTTGAGAAATCTATTTTGAGTGCTTAGAACTTGTGTTGGAGTGTCTAAACCACATGGATGTGTTTCAATGTACTTAAGGGTTAACCCATGTGATTTAATCATATGGATATGTGAAATACTTGAGTTTTTGATCCGGACAACAATTCAGATGACAATTCGGGTGATGGGTCCACCCCATTTGATGGCGGAACTTTCGAGAGCCATAACTTTTGCACCGTAGCTCCAATTAACTCACCGTTTGAACTTTTGGAAAGATAATAATGAGGGGAATGTTTTGAGATGGCATTGAGATCCATTTGATGAAGTTTGACCCCCCTAAAACCCAACGGAAGTGTCCCAAATTTCAATTTTAGTAGTCCAGTCTAAAAATAGTAAGTTTCTAAAAATAGTAATTCCTTGAATTTTGTATTGTTGTAAATCATTGAAGTCAAACCAATTCATCTCCCTCAATATTGGTGACCTTACACATCCTCCCCACATCTTCAAAACATGTATAAATGAAGATGTAACCCAAAATGGAAATCAAACATCTCTCCTCAGAGATAAGCATATGTTTGGGTCTGCAATTTTGATAATTAAAACATCTCTTTTTAGAGATAGAATTATTTGAATTGTTTTGGTCTTGTTTCTTGAATTATCTTTCAGCCAAAGCTTTTGAGTTTTGGATCAGTTTTTGCTTCAAAAGTTTTAAACTGTGTTTTTTGTGTATGAAGGCCTGAAGAGCAAAGAGACCTAATTAGTAGGTTCAAGTGTTGAGTTGGTGTTCCAAGTGGAATGGAAACATATGGGATTAAGAAATGGGATATTATAAATAGGTTTTATGTGTTTTAATCATTGGTAAAGGATGAATGTGGTCTATGTAGTCTCACATGTAATGTGTGAGTATGAAGGCCTAATTATTTTATGTCTCACCAAGACTTAATTGTTGTTTGGGGATAATGAGGTAATGACTGACCTATGAAGAGTGTGTTTATCACATGACACATGTGTTTGGACATGTGTTAACTATGGTTCAAATATTTAAAGAATATTTACCAACCAAGATGGATTGAAAGGAAGAGAGTGGTATAAGGTCTATTTGATAAATTGTGCTACTTATGTGAGTGTGGATTTAAGTGAAGAAGAGAAAATATGAAAGTGAAGGTACATGTTAGTTAGGGCCATTAGAGTGTGAAAAATATTAGACATTTTTATCTGATCAAGTTAATGTAAAAGGATACATAGTTAATTGGACCTAATGAGCCTAGAAGAGGTAGTTTGAGCATGTTAGCCCTAGAGGTAGCCTAATAAAGATTAGAGGTGAAGAGTATAGACAAATGTGATCTATTCAAGTAGATAAGTGTGTGATTTTTTTCCTATGGGGTTGGTTCTTCCTTGCAAGGTAAAGCTTTCTAAAGGTCTAGTTGTTGTGGGTGCTCAGCTAGACATGGGTAGTAGCTCCTTGTGGGATTGGTGTCTCACTAAACTAAGGGATGGGTGTTCCTTGATCAGTTAGTGTTGGTCTAAATATTGGATATTATTTTATAGGAATGTATTACATCTTTTAGGTTTTAGTTGGTTTTATCCCCCAAGAGGGTTTCTTAAATATATGATATGTTCATGTGATGTATGCTCTTATGTATGTTTTGCATGTATGTGTTTTCATGTTTATGTTGCTTGATCAAGTTGATGTGTGTTAAATGTTTAAGAGTTGGGAATTGAATAGGATTATATTGCATCATAGATTCACCCCTCCCCTCTCATTTAATTTACATCTAACACCATAATTTGGACACTTGATTGAACTATTTCAATTACCCAACACCTGAATTTTAGGTCATGATTATATAAGGTGGCACAATCAATTATTTAGGGAAATGCCACAATATTAAAATTAATATGGGTGAGAAAAATATATATTATCTTATGTTTTTTATTCCCATGGGAGGTGAAGACATTATTTTGAGATTCTAATGGATCACAACCTTGGGTGCAATTAATATGAACTTCTAGGAACTATTCATGCACTTTTATTCTGAAGGAAGGAAATTTTAACCACATGGATTATATGTACACATAATATTTTCAAACTTTATCAATTAATAATGCTTTGTATCTTAAAATAACCCATTTAGTCTCAATCTCTCTAAGTGCATGCCCTAAATTTTGTACCAGGAAAGAGGTGGGTAGACCATTGGTGCTTCACAGGATTATTGTCCTTTTACTACCACTTGATATCAATCTAACCTTCTCTAAAAACACTCCCCTACACTTTGCCTCCTCTTTTGAAACCTCCTCTAGTCATTTTGCACCTTCATTATCCCTTCCTTATCCTAAAACCCTTTCCAATAGTTTACAATACATTATCAACCCCATCGACTCTTACACTAGTTGAAAAAACTCATTAACTGACCAAGACCAGGACCTGATTTGATTTTATCAATAATAATATGAAGTCGATTGGGCTGACCCTATCAACTAAAATTTCAAAAAAGTTTAGGGTTATATTAAACTATATATACACATTCATTTCATCATTTATAAGAAACAAGAGAAGAAGAAGAGATATATATTATGCATTTTCTTATCCACCATTATACTTAAGGAACATAGCTTAGGGTTTTAATACTTTATTTAGAGATACAAATCTTGTCTTATGGAGAAGTATTTTGGATGCATAGATAGGTTGTGTATACTAGAGCTAACATATTCTTGTCATCATTACATACCATAACAACCTCTTGCAAATCACCTTGTCTAAGGGAGAGATTGAAGCTCAATGGGTTCATCTTCAAAGGTAAGTGTCCCTAACTTTGTTCCTCCTTTGTAAGAGTAGATAGATTAACATTTGTACTTATCTCTCACGAATTAGGATTTTGTATACATTGATGTGAGTATATCTCTTCTATGCATGTTTACTTTTTATATTTATTACCCCCATATTGTACCACAAGCTTTGGTGAGCACTATATTAAATTTTACTTTACTTTTGTCATTTACTCTGTGAATTTGAAAATATAGGAACTAGTTAGGGTTATTGCATAGTTTTGATTGATTGGAGGCTTTAGAACCCTCCCTAGAAATTTTATTATGGTAAGATATCCCTTTATTAGGTATTGTGGATCCATATCAGTTATGAACCCAAATATATAATGTATCAATAATTGTAAGTGTAAGTAGGATATATCTTCTCTGATCTAGGATTGATTTAATAGATTAGTTGCATTTCCATTTGCATATATTATAGTAAACCTGACATGAATATAACCCTTTAAGGTATTATATCATGCCTTAATTTTAGTCATCATATCATATTTTTATATATTTAAAGTATTGTATTGAACCAATAAATATATTTTTAACCATCTATGTGTAGGTTTAACACATAGTCACTTTAAAATGACTCTATTTTATCTGTGCAAGTCTTTGATAATTATAGGTTACTAGATCGAGTAGTTTGACACAATATTATTATTTATATCTATATTAGCTATCAATTTGAACTAGTTGACTCTATCTACTATTTTAATTTGTTAACATATAAGTCTATAAACATAGTCGAATAGGTCAACTCTGTTCATTATTTCTCCTTCAGCATATAGGGTTTTACAAACTTGGTCAAACTAGTCGACCCAATTGGTAGAATTTTAAAGCAACATTTAAACATCATAGCATAAATATTTGAAAGCTAAAATTTATTCAAGACCACCAAGTTTCTCTCTATCATTTTAGTTCTTCCTTTAATACTATTTTTCACAAGTTTATAGTTTGTAAAATTACAACCCTATAACTAATTGGGTCAACCTAATTATGTAGTTCTATAGTTTATCTTATGTCTAAGAGACATATTTAACTCATTTGAATTTGTTTTTAAAGACCTTGCTTTTGCATAATAGCAGTGACTTGGTCAAATCTATTTTGTACTATTTTCATAAAGTGTCTCCTAAACCAACTCTATACTATTCTCAATTAAGGAATTAACCTATATTTGATAGTAATTAATTCACCTTTACTTTTGAGTCATTTGCATGATTATATTAATTCACATAGCTTAAATAGATGGTTTTAAAATTATCATTTAGTTACACTATTTTTATCTTTTGTGCACATTACCAAATCATTTTGCATTCAAAAAATATTAAAGATTTATCTTCCCAAGGCCTACCTACTTGGATTTCATCACCAAGGGGGAAGCCGACTTGGTTTTCTAGCTAAGTATAAATACATGGTTGATGGTATATATTGGTAGAGAACTTGACACCCTTATCATTGTAGGATTCTGAAGTGAGGGCATAAGCCCCAATACCAAGCTAGTATCATAACCAATGTAGATCCCTTTCAACCCAAACATATTGAAACCAACCTTAGATTGCTTTCTAGTTCCCTATTTAAGATAACTTTTATATTGCATTAAAATTAAAAGTTTCTTATAACATTATAACACTTAGGATGACCAATTAGTTAGCATTTACTTTCTAGTTATTTTTTGCTCTTTGATCATTGAGTGTTGTATTGTAGAACTTATAAAAGCTGACATTAGTGCAAGTTTTATGTTGAGTGTTCCAATTGGATCAGTCACATTGATCCAATTATTTGTGTGATTTCTTTCATTTTTCTTCAAATTATTTTGAAAAAATTTCCCCTTGTTTTAGAACACTTTTATCTTAGTCGATAAGTCTCTTACATACTATTCAACCTTCATGCTTGTGATACTTAATCGACCTACATGATTACATATCCTTATTTCCATGTTTAGTTCTTTATTCAGTAGTACACAATTGACTTGCATGACTATGCATCCATATCATACTATTTATCCTTCTTTCCTGAAATACACAATTGACCTATATGACTATGTATCCTTATATTTTTGTTTTATTCTTTGGGTTATAGAACACAGTCGATCAGTTAGACTCTATATCCTATTTTCTAATTTTGTCTTTGAATCATTATTTTTAGCTTCCTTTTTCCATCATGAACTTCCTATTTGAGGAAAACATGGAATTGAACTTAATAGATATGATGAGATTTACCAATCCCAATAAGTTTCCCCATCAAAAACTTTTATTTCACTTTATATGAAATCAATGTAAATGTGGCCAATCACACTACTAATTATGGGACTCCTCATTAATATGTAATTCATAACCCTCTTTTATCCCTATAATATCATATGGAATTAGATTACACACCTGAAATGTTTTTATTCATTAATTAATTCACTCAACATAGGGTAAAATACCCTTCAACTATTTACAATCTCATGATAAGTGGTCAAGCATAAGAAACCCATTCACCCTCCCCTACATTCTATCATGGATTTGGGGGTGATACGTTCTTTGCTTCTCAATATCTCCATTCTATTTTGAATCTTTCTCATTATATGACCTCTTCTTATTTGATTTATTCAACCTCCATGCCAAGTATCTCCAGTAACATGACAAGTTCAACATCTAGTGGGCCTTTTCCAAGGCCCCTCATCAATCACTCCACCAGTGCACCATTTTCTACCAATGGTAATCATGCCAAAAGTGTTTCTTTTTCTTATAATAATAATCCTTATACTAGGGCATATTTCACTACAAATGATAATCATTATAGTAATGCCTCCTTTTATACCAATACTTCTCAAGCCACTAGTGCTACACATGCCATTATTCATAGTGTAACCCAAACCACTAATACCAATGATAATTCTTCACATGTCATGTAAAATAGTCAAAATACCACTCAAAACCATCAAATTTTATTTCAAACTCTCAATAAAATGCACACTTTTCAATCTAATACTACCAATCAAATGGTGAAAATGCATAATCACCTTATTCATCTTCAAAATCAACCTCAACAAGTTCCATGGGGAGTGCAAAATCAAAATGCCCCCACCTCACCTTAGGGATTCCCATGGCAACCTCATTCCCCAACCACCACTTATTAACAAAATGATTAAAAATATTTAAAATAAACCTCTTACACCTCAAATGACCAACATAGACATAGGAGGTATCACACCTACCATTAGTTTCAATGGGTCAACTGATCCTACCTTACATTTAAAAACATTTGGTAATCTGTACAAAGATTGGGTCAAAATAAATGCTTTTGTTACTACCAAGATTTTAGAGAAAATGTTCTTCATAGACATTTTATATTGGTATAATAAAATCAAGTTCTATTATATCAATATCTTGGAAGATCTAGTTAATTCCCTTGTATAAGAGTTTCAAACTAGTGACCTCCCTCTGAATAACTTGGCTCACTTTATCAATTACAAGCAACTTGAAACTAAAACCATACAAGATTTCATTAAATAGTGGAATACCTTGTCTAATAAGTGTGATCATAGCATGGAAGATGATAATCTCTTTCATTTATTCACTAACACTCTTTTTCTGAAGTTGAAATATCAGGTTAGGACTCTCTCTCCAAGAACCTTGGAAGAAGCCCTTGACCAAGCCAAATGCTAAGATTTTTTCATGCATAAGTTTGAGCCATCCCAACCTCCCATGGGAAATCATACACTCAAATAATAAAATTCATCATGTTACCAATGATGGTGTCACTGATTCCTATGATACCATTCACAATATTCAAGCCATTGCTCCCAACCCTATTTTGGAGTAAGCTCCCATCTAAACAACACCCCTAATCCTCAAATTTCCCAAATAAACAACATCAATGTTCATAATCCATTATCCTTAATAGATATCCAAAATAATCTACCAAGGCCTCTCCCACAATACCTTGACCCTACTCACCCTATGAAATCATGGTATGATCCAAATAAATTTTGTTGGTTTCATGCAAGTTAGGGTCACTCTCACGAGACTTGTAGGCACTTATGTAATTTATCTATGGATTTCCTCCTTGGTCCAAATTTAGATCATGATTCACTTATTTTTAAATTCCAACAAGCCTATGATATAGCCTTTAAATCTCATTGAACACAAAATACAAATCAAGCTTTGAGCCAAGCTAATGCTCATTTGGCCATCTATAAAGACCATATTCCTAATCATCAAGACAATAATGACAAGCCTACTCATTCCACCAACAACATTGAAAGTATTATTGACCAAATTCTCAAATAGAATGTGGTAAATATGAATAATATGTAAAGGGTAGTTCATTTCATTGATTCTCATCCTACACACACATACCAAACATCACAAAAGTTTTGTGTTATCCAAGATTCTTCCCCACCTCACCTAACAAAGTTGGGGTAAGAGGACCTTATCTCTTTTCAATAAACAATTCCAACACCTCAATTGGATAACATCTCTCACACTATTTATATAATTCCTCCAACATCTACACCCATAGATAACACTCTTCAACCTTTTAATATAACTTATTCAAACTAATCACTAGACAAACCTAAATCAAATACCCATAATCTCAAGATAATCAATCATTTTGTCCCCAAACTAAACTGACCATGTGTTATCAACACAAGTTTGAATGCACTTCTAATCTTGCTTCCCAAGAGCACCTCCAATATTATGCACCTTTATCTAATATTTTCCCCATGTGTCTTGATGAATGGGACCCCGTTGTGGAACTTACTAATCTCCCATCTCAAATACCATTTATTAAACTCATGAAAATTTATCCACATCATTGCATCTACCTGATGTAACTATTATAAAAAATGAGCATCCCTCATCCTCCCCTAGTAAGACATGAAGCTACCTTATCTGGGTTGAAAGATAGTATATTACAAAAATGTGAAGATATGTGCATACAAATTGATGAAATAATGAACACTTATCTTTCCCTCAAATTACCTATTGATTCCATGATCTAGAATGAGATTTGGATTCGTGTAGATGATCCTCCACTCTTTATAAGAATTCAATTCAGTGATATCTAAGTCAAGCATGATTTCATCTATGAGGGTTTAGGTACTTTTGTTACTTCCCTTGACTTCATTAAAAATATTTGATATTTTGAGTGTAATCTTAAATCCACATGCAACACATTTCAACGTTAAGATCAAATTTAAATGCCTCCTTTAAGTTGCATGCATATCCCCACTACCAACCCTCATTTCACTATTCAAGTGAAGGTTGTGATATTTAATTTCCCCCTTTCCTAAAATATCTTGCTTGGGAGGCCTTGGATTCATTGCATGAGGGATATCACCTCTTCTACCTACCAATGTGTCAAGTTTCCCCATAATGGTGCTATGTATAGGATTAAAGGAGATACCAACCCTTAGAATTTTGAACAATTCCAAGAACATGATATATTAAAAAATTTAACCCTTGAACCCTTATCGAGTGTTCCATAATGAGAATCTTAATGTTTCAATTTTCTTGTCAACTCTACTCGAGGTTATCATGCTTACCCCAAAATCATCAGGAACATACCACCTAAACTCTTACACTCTAATGATTATGATCTAAACAAAATTAACCTCAAGATCAAAACTTTTTATTTATCCCTCATCTCATCACCCAACTCCCACCATCCTTGGAGCTACATTCCTGCAAGCCACCTCTTGACAATAAACATGTGGTCTTAACCAAGACTCAACATTATATTCATCATGTAATTTTTGATGAAAAGACCATACGTAGCTATACCATTGACCTTCATACACTTTATTATGATGACGGTTATACCTTAGATGATCCATTTCTAGGAGCTCTTATTTAGGCTAGAGATGGTGAGATCCTTCATTATCATTCATTTTTTTAAGTCTTTCTATTCATATTATTGTATTTTATCTTATATATTTTCTAATTCTAGTATTATTCCTATTGTTTTCAAGTTAAATATGGAGTATTCACATGACACACCTCTATTTTTAGTAGACCCTATTAAGAGCATGCTCATGGACATGCTATGACTAGTCCCTATCATTTCACTAGATATTAGGATCCATGTATCATAATTCTCCTAGAGATGCTTACTATTTACCTTAAGCCCTCTGTAAATCTTACTTCTCCCTTAGATGAGCCTAGTATAGATCCTACTCTTACTCTACCTTTAACTGAGCCTCATCCTATATATGATTATAATTCTCCTTCAAATAGGCCTACTCTAATATTTCTGCCAGTGCTACCTTCCCTTAGTGATGTCCTTCTTTATTTATTGTAGATTGATCCCATGCTTGCCTAATGGGCCAATAACCTTTACTGTGACATTCATAGATTTACCAGTCATTGTGCTAGATAATATTAATTATACCAACCTTCCTTGACTTTTGCTTCTACTCCTTCCATTAGTATACTCATAAAGTCTACTAACAAGCATATATGTTTCTTCCACAACATAGATAATCATTCCTCCAACAATTATCAAAAGCCTCGATAATATATTGTCACCCTGCACTCTACCCTTCCCCAACCCAAAAATAAGGTCATACCTCTTTCCAAGTTGTTACTTGAGTATATTCCAAAATATAGAGAGGTATTGCCATGCCCTTAACCTTTGGCATGCTTAGGGATATGTGTGGCAGACTTGTGGCTTACATACCTATTTTATATTCTTATTATAATTATCTATGTTCTTAGTTAGGTTGGCCTATGGAGTAACCATGGCTAAGTAGACTATATATAGGTGGTAGTGGTTAGTCTTTAATCATGATATTAAGTATTTTGCTCTTATTATATTGTTGTAGAGGTTTCCCCCTCAAAGTGGCTCTATTATATTATCTAGTATTCTGATCTATTTTCAATTATTGATGTGTGAACTCTTATCTTTGATTATACTATGTGATATATAATTATTCTATGTGAACATATAAGTAATTTCATTATAAGTGGTATAAGAGCTTCAATTTGGGTAAGTTTCTTGTAACATTTTTTTAGATCAAGCAAGGCATGACTTCTACGAGTGGAAGGAGTGAAAAAAACATAACGTGTAATCCAAGAATAATTAATTTTCTCTATCAACACAATATTGTTTGAAATGATTTTTTGAAAAAAAAATTGGATAAAAATTTTCCTTTGCACATTTGCAGTCATTGGATTCATCTTAGTGAGATGATTGCAACATTATATTCTAAAGGTACACTTTTTTAGTACCAATTTTTTTTCTTAGTGTGTAAAATTAGTCATTGGATTCATCTTGGTGAGGTGATCACAATAATTTCATCTCCTAATACACTTTTTTTGGGGCAAAAACCATTTTAGGTTTTGTGCATGGCGGGTCTTACTACTCAGAAAAAATGGAGTACAAGAAGCTCCTAAGACTCCTAAGGATGACATGGAATCTAAAACTTTAGATCCAATGATTTCTTAACTTTAGGTTGACATAAAGGGCTTGGTGTAGCAGGATGACTTTGTTATAGTTTAAATTGATGCTTTAGGTATGTGTGGAGAGATTAATGGGGTGCATACTCAATTGCATCAGATCACTACATAATTGGCTACCATTTCATCTCAATTACAACCAAATTAACCTCAACTTCATTATTTGAGTCCTCCTCCTCTCAACACTAACAACTTTAATCTTGGTGTGAAATTAATGTTGAAAAAATTGGACATGCATAATTTTAATGGTAAGGATCCTCTCACTTGGATTACCCAAATTAAGAATTCATTTGATATACACCAAACTCCTAGTTTTCATAAGGTGATAGTGGCATTTCTATATCTAGAACATGAGCAATTGATTTGGTATCATTGGTTGTGTGCTAAAAATTAAAATAATGGTTCTCCTATTACATGGTCTATTTTCACTGATGAGTTATTAGCTCATTATCAGAATAATGTCTCTAAGAATTACTTCATCTAGTTAGCCAAACTATGTCAAAAAAGAATTGTGAAGGATTATATTTATCAATTTTAGAATCTATTCTTACAAGTGCAAGACATCACTAACACAAATTTGAATGATATTTTTCTTGGTGGAATCAAAGATAGCATCCTATTAGAGGTTTGAATGTTTAATCTATCATCTATATCAGAAGCTATCCCAAGGGCACACATGGTAGAATAAAAAGAGATGGTCAAATAGAAAACTTTCACTACTAGTTATCATCATACCTTTCCAACACCATCATTCCCTCAACCCACTAGATTGACACCTCAAAAAATTAAGGAGAAGTAAGATAAAGGGTTGTGTTATGGTTGCAATAATAAATAGAGTAAATGACATCTTGTGATGAAAAGAAGTTATTTTACATCAAAGGTGTCGATCAGGATTCAAATGATAAGAAGGCAATCAGTGAGGATGTAGAAGGACATGAGTAGGAATCTAAAGATTCTCAACCTACTATTTTCTATCATGCCCTTTTAGGTATTATTACTCCCCAAACTCTAAAGGTGGTGGATTTCCTTAAGAAGTAGAAGGTCACTATATCGATTGATTCTGGGAGTACACACAACTTCATCAATAGTAAGTTGACTTCTTGTTTAAACTATTTCCTTTATCCCATTCCAAAATTTTAGGTCATGATTTCAAATTGTGGTACTATTAGTTATTTAAGAAAATTCCATAATATTAATTTGGCCATGGGATACTACTTGTTAGATTCTCCCATGTTTGTTATTCCCATGGCTGGAGCTGACATTGTCCTAGGAGTACAATGGCTCACCACTTTGGGAACTATTGAGATGAATTTATAGGAATTATTCATGCACTTTCATTATGAGGGAAGGATATTTGACCTAAGTATATTAAGCTATAAATATCCACAACTTGTTAGCTCCCATCAAATGACCAAGATTATCCAAAAGGATGTTGAAAGGTTTGTGGCTCGCTTATTTTCAATTTAAGTCTAGACAACTCAACCATCTACACCTCTGATCTACAATAAGTGATTAATGCCCATTCTATTATTTTTGGTAACATGTCAAAAGTACTTCCACCCAATCACATGCACGATCATGCCATCAAACTTATTCCTGGTAGTACACCACCCAATGTTAGGCCATACAAGTATCCTTATGCCCAAAAAATTGAAATTGAAAAGATGGAATATAAGATGTTGAACACATGAATCATTTACCATATCCAAAGTGAATATTATTTTCTAGTTGTCATGATGAGAAAGAAATATGACACTTAGAGGACGTTCCCTAACTATATAGAGCTCAACAAGTACACTTTCAAAGATAAGTTTATGATTCCTATCATTGATGATTTGATAGATGAATTGAATGGTGTTATTTATTTCACCAAGTTAGACATGTGTTTTGGGTATCATCAAATCTATATATGTGATGAAGACATACCCAAAATAACAAAAAATTGTGAGGGCCATTATGAGTTTATGGTTATGCCTTTTGGTCTAACAAATTCACCATCCACCTTTCAGAGTTTGATGAAAACTACTTTGAGTCCATTTTTTAGGAAATTTATTCTGGTGTTTTTTGATGATATCCTCATTTATAGTTAAAATTGGGAAGACCATTTGTAGCATGTGAAATAGTTACTCTCAATTCTAAAACAACATTAGTTGTATGCCAAACCTCCCAAATGTATTTTTGGAGATTGTGAGGTTGAGTAGGTCATATGGTTTTAGATGGAGTAAAAGTGGATCCTAAAAAAATCCAAGTAATGATGGACTAGCCAATTCTTAAGACACTCAACTAACTAAGGGCATTTATGAGACTAACCGGTTACTATTACAGGTTTGTCAAAAATTATGGTAGCATTATAGCCCCACTCACCTATTTATTAATTAAAGACTCCTTCTAGTGGAGTGATATAACTACCAAGGCATTTGAACAATTGAAACTGGCTATGTGCACCATTCTAGTGTTGGCCACTCCTAATTTTTCTAAGACTTTTATGTTTGAATGTGATGCATCTAGATATGGTATGGGTGTTTTTCTTATGCAAGAAGGAAAACCACTTGCCTTTGAAAGTCACCAACTAAAGGGTAAAAATCAGGTCAAGTCCATCTCTGAGAAGGAAATGATGGCCATTCTATATGGAATCAAACAATGGAGACCTTATTTGATGGGTCATCACTTTCAAGTAAAGACTGATCATGATAGTCTCAAATATTTTTTGAAACAATGGTTGTCATTAGAAGAACAATAAAAATGGGTAACTAAGATTTTAGTCTATGATTTTGAAATAATATACAAGAAAGGCAAGGAAAATGTGGTGGTAAATACACTATCTAGGAGGGTTGAATCAATTGAGGCATTGTTATGTGCCATGACCATTTGGTAGGTAGATTGGATATAAGAAGCAAGATCACAATGGGAAAATAATAGTGCTACCCATGATTTGATTCAAAATATTTAACAAGATTGAGATGGATTTGAAAAATTCACATGGAAGGGTAATGCATTATGATATAAAGACATATTATACCTATGCAAGAATTCTCTTCTCAAATAAAAAATCCTTCAAGAACTTCATGAATGTATGATCTATCTATAAAATAAATGTGAAACCATCAAAACCCCAAGTCTTTTTCAGCCTTTATCCATCCCTAGCCAGTGTTGGGAAGAGGTGTCTATGAATTTCATTATAGGGATACCAAAATCTGATGGTCAAAATGTTATCATGGTTGTTGTGGATCATCTTAGTAAGTATGCTCATTTTTTTTCTTTATTGTAGTTGTTTGTTACTAGTAAAGTAGCTTATACTTTTCTCAATACAGTTTAAAAATTGCATGGTACTCCTAAGATCATTATTAGTGATAGTGATTCCATTTCACTAGTAATTTTTGGACTAAATTATTTGCATGTTTGGGCACCAAGTTGGCTCATAACTCATCATATCATCTTCAATCAGATGGATGAACTGAGGTAGTCAACAAATGTTTGGAAGGATATCTTCATCTTTATGTTTCAAATAAATAGGATAAATAGGTTCATTGGTTGCCACTTGCTAAATGGTGGTATAATACTTTTGTTCATAGTTTTTCCAAAATGTCTCCCTTTGTGGCCTTGTATGGATACCACCCTCCATCCATCACTTCAACCTTAAAGGTCCAACCTAAGGTTCATGCAGTTGAGGAACATATTCACCATCAACAAGAGGTCCTTTTAATTTTGTGTGAAAATTTATCCATGGCCAAAATTGAATGAATCAATGGAAGATCAACACAGGAGTGAGAGGCATTTTGACATTGGTGATTGGGTATTTGTTTTCTTGTATCCATATAAGCAAATTTCCTCGAAACAATAGAAAAAGGATAAAAATATATCCCTTAAGTATTATGGGCCTTATCAAATCTTGAATAAAATTAGTAGATTGTCCTACAAGTTAGATTTTACTTCATCCACTCATATCCATCTAGTATTTCATGCATCATGCCTGAATAAAGTCATTGGACATGGAGTTGCTACTCAAACTAAGTTATCAAAATTGGATGAGGAAGGGAAAGTTATACTTGATCTTGAAGTGATCCTTCAAATGAGAAATAAGCAACTACAATCTAGAACGATTAAGGATTACCTGACCAAATGGAAGAATCTACCATGTGAAGATGCCACTTGAGAGGATGAATCCTTTATGCAACAACATCCAAAGTTGATTTAGCATTGAGGAAAACATTGTTTTGAAGTGAAGGGGCATGATATTCCCTTAAATTTTAGTGTGTCTAGGGATATGTGTGTCTAACTTATAACTTACATACCTATTTTATATTATTTTTACATTTCTCTATGTTCTTAGTTAGGTCAACCTATAAAATAACCATGGCTAAGTAGATTATATATAGAAGATAGTGGTTAGTCTTTGATCATGATATTAAGTATTCTGATTTTATTACGTTGTTGTAGAGGTTTCCCCCTCAAAGTGGCTCTACTATATTATCCAATATTTTGATCTATTTTCAATTATTACTATGTGATCTCTTATCTTTGCTTATTTTATGTGATATATAATTATTCTATGCAAACATCTAAATAATTTCATTACAAGTATATTGTCTTTGGCATTAGTGTTGTACCCATCATAGTGATAATTTAAATATCCTCCAACATCATATTCATGATCACCTCATGACCATTCTTGTACCCATTATTCCCCCTTGTATAGGTCATCCACATAAGAAGGCTCTTCCTTCTTCACCTATGGCTTCCACTCCACCCATGGCTCCTACACCACCTACATCTTCTCCCCCACCCATGGTTCCTTCTCTACTAGTGGTACCATCTCCTTCTCCCTCAAATACCATTCTTATCCTAACATCTATTCCTCTTTTTGAGTATTCTATGCACAAGAGCCCTCATGACCATGATCCTTCAGCTATAGCTACATTTTTTCTAGAGGGGATTCAATGAGAGGTATTTTCATAGCTTTCATTGAGGATCGATGAAACTCTCATTATAGTTAGATTCTGGCTTCATAAAGATATATAATATGTTATGGATAATATTTGTGGATAGATTTATCAGTATTTGTGAACATAGCATGGCATTCCTTCACTTTCATCTTCATTATGATTTTGTATTGGACTTATGATCCACTTTTCTTTATATCTTATATCATTTGACTTTGTGCCATATTTTTATTCACTTATCTATATTACATGGATCTTTATATTTTGCATTATGTGTTGTATATGGTTTCATTTATTTCATTTTTTTCTTATGGATTCTTTTTACATGCTTATATTTAGGATTTCACTTCTTTTTCATGGACATATTTGTTTTTTCTCATGATTATTTGCTATCTTACCTATGTAACACAAATAATTATTATTATGACTTGGTTATACAAACCTTATTCCCATTAGTAATCATTATTTATCATGTGATCAATTGGAAAACAAGTCATCTCATTGTAATTCTATTTTACTGATCCACTTTGGATCTCCATTTATTCCCTTACTTTCACAAACTAAGCATACACATGGTTGAAACTTGAGATAGCATATTGGTTCATAGGCAAGCCTAAGTGTTTAGTCAGTCATGTCTTTGGATAATTAGCTTCCTTTATCCAAATTCTAAAGCTCATTCATGTGTATCAATGTTATCCCTCATGTTGGCTATTCCAAATATGTAAGGAGGAAGAATCTTAAAATCCATAAAAATTTAAAATCCAAATCATTTAAACAAAAGGCAATGATACAAAAGGTAACATATAAATTTCAAAAGTCAAATAACACTAAAAGATGTGATTCAAAAAACATCTTATTTTATCTAATAGAAGATCAAACTCCATAGTTGGCCTTATGATAAAGTCAAGGTCCATTGGAGTGTGATAGCTCAGTAGTGTTGGTAATAGTGTCATTGATGTCAAATTAACATTTAATGTCTAAAGGTGTGTTTAATGTTTATATCTTGGATAAGTGTGCTAATATTAATTAAATATTAACAAATATATTTTTGGTTGCATGGGCCCATGAGGAAGTCGAAGAGTCATCACTAAAGATAAAAGAGGAAAATGATGCATTTCTCCATGAAGGGTCAGCTTGAAGAATTTGAAGAGTCATCACTAAAGACAAAAGAGGGAAAGGACACATTTTTCCATGAAGGGTCACCTTGAGGAATTCAAAGATTCACCAGGTAAAGACAAATAAAGGATTCAAAGGGTTATGTGAGTTTGGTGCCATTTTCTATGTGAGCTAAAAGGTCAAAAAGGGTGAATGCTAAAGGTCATTTGGAAATATATAAAAGGAGGATTGGGAGGCCATTTGTATTATAGAAGTGAATGATTTTATCTAGATAAGAAGAGCAGAGAAAAGAGAAGAGATATAGTATTGTGCTATCATTTGTTGAGAAAGCAAAATTGAGAGATAGTGGTGTTTTATACACAAGAGGGGTTGGTGCTCCTATGGGTGGGTGCTCACAAACCATTGTTATGTTGGTGCTCAAAAAAAGGGGTTGGTGATCCTTCAAGTTGGTGCTTGTGAACTTTGTAACTTGAGTTGGTTCTCATTTATATAATTAAGATAGTTCTTTGTGGTTTTTCCCACTTTGGTTTTCCATGTAAAATCTAGTGTCTCTCTCTCTCTCTTATGTGGTACATATTATTGCTTTCAATTTTATTGCATATTTTGAATGTATGATTAAGTGGTTCACGTAAAATTAATTTGATTAAGTAAAATATATATCATGTGCTTAGCAAGTAGATTGGAAAAGGAGAAAAAAATATTTTAGTGCTACTTACTTTCTCACACAAGTACTTAATCTTCACAATAGACCAATGGCTCTATAAGAGGTCCTGAGGAATGGGGTACATGTTGTGAGAAGGTAAGTCCATTTTATTTTTATTTTTCATCTAACCAACATGAGTTGATATTAGTATCTCACTTGATCTTAGTATCTCACTTATTTACATATACATCTTTGTGCCTATTGTGAACGGTTATCCTTTGTATTTTAATGGTCACTAGCCACTTAGTGTCTTTTATATGTAATTAATATGCCTCATGTTTCCTAAGGTCTTCTCATAGATTCCTAAATTATTCTTTTTACAATTCATCTTTCATTTTAAATAATTATAATATTTCCCCTTGAGAAATATTATTTTATTAATTGATCATTCCCCTAGGGATACCATTTATGAGTTGCATTGTCAGACCATAGGTAGGACCAGGCCTTCCTCATAAATTACCACATTACAAACATCTTTTAAAATCATTTCCATAATTATTTACACTTCATTGGTGTTCTCTTTGTGAGTTTTAGTGTAAGACCATGGATAGGACCACGAATTCCTAAAAAAATATTTCAATAACCAAGTCATAATGAAATTACATGAATCAAATTTGAGATAACTAGTGATTGACTATAAGTTAAATTTCATTGACATACTTCCCATCTTGATATAATATTTTTAAAGCTTACTTCACTGATATTTCAATTTTATATTCTTATTTTCTGATTGCTTGTATACTTACAATCATTTTATTAATTTTTTCATATTTCCTAGCTTAAATTAGTGTGATCAATTTAATTCCAGTTTCTAATTTTGTCTTCTCTTTTATAATTTACAATGTGATTTAGTATGATTGATTGACTTAATTGTTTTGTTTTTATACCATTGGTTTTTCATGTGCCTCCCATTTTATTATTCTCATACTTCACAACGTGATATAGTGTGATTTTATTTATTTTAACTTGGTACAAATATTTTATATGGTTTTAAAAAAAATTGTTCTCTTTTTACCATCTTTGGTTTCAAAGATTTGATGCGTTCACAGTCCATATGATAATGCTATTTTTTTTTTTTGGAAAAACTATGTATGAGTTTTTAATTTTATCAACATTTTAGATCATCTTCCATGATCCTTCATTAGGATAAATTATGATGAAGGATCATGGAAGATAATCTAAAATGTTGATAGAATTAAAAACTCATACACATTTTTTCAAGAAAATTTTTAGCATTATCTTTTGGTTTATTATATTTAATCATCTTTTGTTATTACCCATTTCCCATCATGATATAGTATGTAGTGTATTTGTTTTTTATTACTTATACTTTTCCAAGTCATTTTTTGTCTTTTTCATTTTTACCATGCATGTGTATCACATAATGCTTAAAAATAAAACACTCAACTTATATTTCCCATAACATATATAACATAAACCAAATACACGTGCTAGAAATAAATATATTTATGCATCAACATCTATAACCAAATATAACTCATGAGACCAAATCCAATTGTCAAAAACAATACACACACACATATCATGTGTTTTATATAATACAAAATACATGATAGCTCCAGCTCTAAGGTTGAGATCCATCATGCCTATCATGTAGCCTATACATATTTCCCATAGATGCTAGGGATTTTCCCCTTTAAATGGTACATTATAATGAGGTAGTTCAAGATCTTAAACTTGCTATTTGTCCCTATAGATTGGTCACTTAGGCCTGCACCTATCCAAGATAGATAGCGGTGTCCCTATGTGCCTCTCTCTGTTAAGCCAAGGCCTACCACGTAGGTACCTATCCATCTCACACCCTGGCCTAAGGATGTAATCCATATTTGCATGCTTGCAACTACCTCATAACCTCCCCTACCAGTCTAAACCATCCTATATGGGTTGGGGAAGATAAAACCACATGATCATCTAGTATGGTGGGGTTGTATAGAGCTAGCACCCCATCTAAAATCTCATGGTGCAGAACCATAACTAGGGATCCCTATCTATTCTCCTTCATCACAAGATCTACAAAACACAAACTAGATAGACATAAAACCACATAGATATCTAAAAATATATCTACTATAATAAAATGCAACTGGTATCCTAGATAAAAAATTAAATCAAAATTAAAACATTCCTCACTTATGTTGGTGTCACCAATCACTATCTCCCCATCTACTCACCTGTCAAGCATAGTCTCTCTATTCACTCATCCACAGAGCACCTCCTCTGTAGGTCATCTATGCACCAAAGAAAATCTATGAGACACCATTCAAGCACATCATGTTCCTCTCCTTAGAGGTGCATTTATAGACTAACTATGTCCTAGAATGGCTATTGGGTCCTCTTGTATCGTAGCCCTCACCTATGCCTACTCTTACTAGTGGTGCATCTATCTATATTGTGGTTAGGGTGGTCACTACTATGACTACTATTATGGTGCCTACTATGGGCCTGCATCCATGTCCATGTGATCTCCCCTTATTGTCCTTATTATCGACTATTGTCATGTTCAACTAGTCTATGGTCTAGTACTTCACATCCTGTTCATAGGTATATTGATTGGTATTCCTCTTCCTCCTCTCCCCTTTAGCTCTCTAGCATGCCATACCTAATAAGTAGGCATGACTAGAGGGGTCATTAGGTGTGGGAGTCTAAACTACCCTAGCAAGCATGCCATCAAATGAGACTCTATCCATAAAGTGTAATGGTATATGATCTACACCCATGCTAACCCAATAGCAACAGTTAACTAACTAGGCCATATTGTAACAATGTACATATATAGATAACACATGATCTCTCCTCATGTGAAGGTCTATAGAGCTAGCATATGGGGTAGAAACCAAGCTATATGGTCTTACCTCCATATCATGACTCAAGGTAACTTGTTATTGACCACATGGGGCAACCCAACTGGCTGATACATGGAGAACCTCTCATATATCCAAGCACTTAGTAAAATAACATGATGAATGGTATTTCTTCTTCTCGACAACATATCATAAATATCTTGCATGAGCTAGACCCAGATAACAACCCCAAAATCCTAGAATTCGCCCTAATCTAATATTGATTAGCACTAGGCTATTATGTATAATGATACCTTATCATCTGACTTGTGACATAACACTCATTTTGTCACAAGTCTTATCATGGCCTTTTGAATGTATATAATGTTTTTAATATAGACATAAAATAAAGTCACCCTCAATCTAGGGTATATCCTATCTAAGCATGTTACCTATTAGTATAGTGCTCATCTCTCCTCTAAATAATCTAGTGTACTAGTGATCACTGGTGTCCCTCCTATCGATAGTCCCAAAAACACATGGACATCTTTTAGTATGATACCCTCCTCAATGGTATCCCCATCCACCACCCATCAAAAAGTGTTGGTCAAATGTTTCCATGCTCCAAATAACATGACAACGAGATCAACACTAAACAAAATCTACGTCATATCCATGATGCCTCCATAGCCCAATGTGACTAATCATGTGTTTCTCTCAAATTTTGATTTTATCTTTTTATAGAAGAAAGATAAAAATAAAATATGGGTAGAGGTTGGTATAACCTAGATGGGTGTGCGCTTCATATTCTAGATGGTTGTAGATACTCTTCTTTGGCTTGAGAAGATGACCTATAATAAGAGAGAACTAGAAAAGGCCTGATTAGTTAATTAGGTTGGGTGGATTACCTAGCAAGCTAGATCTAAGAAGTGTGAGCTATCTAGGAGGCTGTCAATCCACCTTTTGATATAAGTTAATGTGGAAAAAAAAGGTTGCATAACATAAAAGTACTAGATCTAAATAAATAAATACTTTACAAATGAGTGCTAGTATTCTAACAAAATAACATTTAGGTGAATGCTAAATTATTAAAGAAATGGTTCAGATTAGGTTAGATTATTGTTTTTGGTATGTGAGGTGATAGGGGCTAAGAAATTAGGGTTTAGTTGAGGTTTGGGATTGGTTGATGCTTACTAGTTTTTGGTCAAAAGGGTTCACATAGTGACCATCGATAGTTAAGGTGATCATCTATGGTTACTATTGATAGGTCTATTTCAAGTAAAGGTTGATCTATGGGAAAATAACAAACAGGCACAACATGTTGTTTGGGGTCAGTTAATTAGTTGAGAGGTTAGAGGTAGCTAGTTAGAAATGGGTTGGTTCAGATAGAGGTGTTAACATAAAACAAAGTAACTGAATAATTCAAAATAGATACTTAGTTTTGTTGTTAAAATTTGTTAAAGATATTAGTGAAGCTTAGAGGAATTTTGGTAGAGTGTTAGGTATTTGTTATACTAGATGGTTAGCTAAAAGGAAGGCCTATAAAATAAAATCTCAATAAATCAAATCATAAATTCCTTTCTTGGTCCTGCTCTCCTTTTTTTATAGGTAAGGAGAGATGAAGGTAGAAGGTTCCATATGAGGTTTGGTTGATGGTTTTGATGCTTCATGATGCATTAACAACTAACTAATTTAAATTTTGATGTGTTAGCTTAAACATGGATTGAGTTTGAAGGTTTGGGAGGTGAGGACTTGATTGTCGATGGTCAACCTAACCATCGATGGTTAGGGTGACCATTAGTGATCGAGTGTTTGAAGGTGAAGGGTCAAAAAAGGTTAGGTTGGGTCAAGGGACAAAGGTGAATGGTTGAGGTTAAAGGTGAGCTTATAAAGGTGGGTTTAGGTGGGTTGGGCATCTAGGGGTACTTTGACACTTAGAACCATCATGTGGGGTTTTTTAGTGTCTACATTTTTCCCCTTTTTGTTATGAAATTTATATCAACAAGCTGCAAAACAAAAATGGATTATGGGTCAAAGGCTTAGTTGCCTCAAGTATAAGAGGAGGTGATCCCCCTCAAATTGAGAGTTGATGAGGTGAAATAGTATTAATTTTGGGTTTGATGAGTGCTTAAGTGGATAAAAAGGTTGGTGACAAGGGTGGTAGGTGAGGTTGGGCATTAAAGTGCAAACATGCACACAAAATATGACTAAGTACAATAGTCGAGATCATGCATATACTAAGTTGTCAATGTTGGTTAAAATAATTTTGGTTCTAAAAGGAAAAGTGACATGGTAACCAAGCCCCAACATTAGGCATAGATATTTAGGTTACTCTATAAGTCTCCTAGACAAGGTCAATGCCTCATAGGTATCCAAGGTAGGAAGTGTTCCTGAGAAGACACAAAATGGCTAGTTGTGCATGAGATGGTATAAATTCAAATGTTCAACATGTCAAGGTAATTGGTATGGTCAAAAGGACCAAGGCAAGGTCATCACAAAATTTGGGAATAGTTTGGGCTAAAATGGCCAATGTCAAGGTAGACATGGTTGGATTGTTGGTTAGTTGGTTAGAGAGGGTGTTCTTCAATGGTTCATGGTTAGTTTTTAGAGAATAAGTTCTCTCTGAAGGTTGGTTAGTGGTGTTCAAATGGGTTACCCCAATTTGATGTACCACTTGGTTTAGTTAGGTAAAAGGTTTGGTCGAAAAGGGTAATCTCCAATGGTTAGGATTGATGGAGGAGGTGCTTCTAATAGATCATAGTTAAGGTAAGTTGGGTTGGTTGGTAGCATTCAAATGGGTTACCCCAATTTGGTGTATCACTTGGTTTAGTTTGGTTAAAGGTTTATGAAGAAAGGTAATCTCCAACGTTTAAAGTTTGTAGAAAAAGTTAATCTCCAAAGATTAGGGTTTGTAAAAAAAGGTAATCTCCAAAGGTTGGGGGAGAAGGTGACTTCCAAATAGGTTTACTGATTGGTTAGTTTGATGGGTTGGTTTCAACATTCAAAAGGGGGAAGAGACATATTACTAAGTGGTCATGAAATTACAAGGAAGAGGCTAAACACTCTGATTAACAAATACCATGATGGAAAGATGGGTGGGATTATGACATAAACCCCTATCATGCTTTTATTTATTATTAGTTTGATGGTTAAAAAGAAAGGTAGCTTGATCACATGGTGTCAAGTAAGCTAAAAAATTCTTTGATTTGTGGAGGACAAAGGGGATGTGGATGATTGGTAGTGGGTCATAGGTAGGGTAACCTTATTGTGGGGATGGCTTACCCCTTTTGTAGATGACCTAGGAACCATGATATACAATTCCATGCCATATGCTATGTGTAGACTAATTAATGCAAGAAGTCTATTCATGTTATTGTGAAAGCTGACTATAGCTTTCTTGGGATTGATTAGTTTTGATTTTGATATAGGTTATGTTACTACTTAGTTTGATATGTTTGGGAAGTTGATCAATGTGGGAAGCTTCAACTGATTGCTTTTGAAAAAGTTGACTTAGCCATCTTTCAAGGGAGTGGTCTAAGTTTAGATTTTTTCACGTTTGATATTTGTCCTTCAAGGGGTAAATCTACCTTATATTTAGTAATTTGATTTTTTTAGTAGCTATTCTTTAAGGGAGTAGTCTGCATGCTAGAGATGTTGACCCAAGTGATATTTTGGTATCCCAAATTGTTTATACGCTGGTTTAGACATGGATTATCTATATAGGACTAATGTTTTCCTTTATGGAGGTAAATCCATAGCATAAGGAGGTTGATGATGGATAAAAGAGGTGTTTTGAGTGATAATGACCATGAGAATACATCCTAAAAAGGTTGGAAATTACCATGAGGATCATGTCATGGGTAGAGCCATGGTATCCATGCTTAGGATTAGGCTAAGTCTGTGATGGATAATCACATGATCCTATTTTTAATTAATTTTCATTAAAGGTAAGGAGATGAAGGTGATTAAAAATAAGGGATGAAATTAAGTTAGACACAAGATGACAAGGAACTTGGTTTAACCAAAGAACATGCATGTAAATGCCAAAAGCATTTGAGGAGGCTGAGGTTATAATATGCCCTAGATCCATGTTTATGTAAATGGTTGATGTCAATCAGGAGAGTAGATGTCCCCCAATTACTTTTTGACACTTTATTAGACGTGGAAAATATTTAGATTGACAAAAAGGTGAGGTTGGTTAGGTGATAGTTTTGTGGAGAAGGGTAATCTTCAATGGTTGGGGGAGAAGGTGACTCCTAAATAGGTTGGGTGGTGTCCAAATGGGTTGCCCCAATTTGATGTACCACTTGGTTCAAGTTTGATTAATGGATAAGGTGACTCCCAAATGGTTGGTGATCATAAAAAATGTGAAAAAAGTGGCCCAAAATGACTAAGGTTAAATTCATTTGGTTAATTGGTTAGTTAATGAAGAAGGGTAATCTCTAATGGTTACATGGTCAAGGTAAGGTGGTTGGTTGGTGATTTATCAAGTATCCAAGGTAGGATGTGATCTTGAGAAAGCATAAATGGTTAGTAAAGTGGAGAAGGGTAATCTCCAAAGGTTAAGTAGGTTGGCGGAGAAGGTGACTCCACTAGGGAGGGGGAGAAGATGATTCTACAATAAGTTTGATTAGGTGAAGGAGAAATCTAATGTCCAATAGTTCAGGGTTGGTTGGTTGATAAGTTTTTTTGATAGGTTAAGGCAATTAAATTCCAACGGTTAGTTTGGTTAATTGGTAAGGTATGGGTTGGATTGATAAATGGTCAAAGCCTTATGAAGGGAAAGTTCCCCCCAGTTTGCTCTTTCCATGGATGGTTGAATATGGGGAAAAGATCCCAAAATAAAGGTGTTGGTTAATAAGAGGGTTTAAGAGGGGTGAAGATGACTTCATCCACCTTAAAAAAAGGGTGTTAGTGGCTAGTGGTTAGTTGGTTAAAGTTATAGGTGGTGGTTCAGGAGGGATTGTCTTTATTGCACCAAGGTGAGGAAAATGTAGTTGGATTTGATTTAGGTAGGTTTGATGGGTTGATCTTGGTTTGAGTTGTTAGATAAGTTTGTTATGGTTGAATTAAAAGGTATGTTTATTATGGTTGATTGATTTGGTGTAGAGGTTGGTTTGATTGGTTGAGAGAGGTAATATAAATGGGTGAGTTAGTTTATTGGTTGGGCTAGTTTGGTTGTTTGGTTTGGTGGGTGAGGTAAGGTTGGGTGGATGGTTATAGGTAAGGTTAGGTCGATGGTAAGCTTGGTCAGGTTAATGTTAGGTTTGGTTTGGTTTATGGTAGGTGAGGTATGGTTAATGGTTGTTAAGGTTGGTTTGATGGTTAATAAGGTAGGTTTGATGGTAGGTTCTACAAAATTGGTAAGTGGAAGATGTAGGTTGGTTGGTTCCACATGAGTGAGTGGAAAAGGTTGGTTGGTTGGTTCCACATGGGTAAGTGGAAGAGGTTGATTGGTTTGTTTCACATGGATAAGTGGAAGAGGTTGATTGGTTGGTTCCACATAGGTAAGTGGAAGAGGTCAATTGGTTGGTTCCATATGAGTGAGTGGAAAAGGTTGGTTTATTGGTTCCACATGGGTAAGTGGAAGAGGTTGATTGGTTAGTTCCACATGGGTAATTGGAAGACATAGGTTGGTTGGTTCCACACAGGTGAGAGGAAAAGGTAGGTTGGTTGGTTCTATATGGGTGAGTGGAAAAGGTAGGTTGGTTGGTTCCACATGGGCGAGTGGAAAAGGTTGGTTGGTTGGTTCCACATAGCTAAATGGAAGAGGTTGGTTGGTTGGTTCCACATGGGTGAGTGGAAAAGGTTGGTTGGTTTCTTTGATTATGGATTTGAAATAAATTTGAGAAGGTTCCACTTGGTTAACAAGTGTTTTGGTTAAGGGTTAAATTATGTTTTTCTTAGTTATAGGTTGATTAAGAACCAAATCTAATGGATGGAACTCATTATGTTGATGTCTTTGGTTATTGGTATGCATAATAATGGGTGCAAAAAGAGGTTTAATGATGGATTTATCTTGAGTTTGTGCAATAAACAATTAGTTTGATGAGGTTAGTTGGTTTGATAGGATTCGTTGAGTTGATAGCGTGGGTGGATTGGTTTGCTTGGGTAAGGTTGATAAGGTGGGTTAGTTTGATAGGTTAGAAAAGGTTGATAAGTTGGTTTGATAGTTATTAGTTGGATGGCAAAGAGGATAGACCAAATATCAAGGTTGAGATAAAGAGGGATACCTCAAAGTGAGTTAGGGTAGTTGATATGATGGTTTGGGTAGCTGACCCAATGGTTGATGAGGTTGGATAAGTTAAAGTTGAGGTTGTTTATGACTGTAGACACCTAAATCTGGCCATAGATAACCTCCAACTAAGATTTTGACCAATTTCCACCCAAAATGCATAATTTGGCCTAAAAATACTAAAACACACAAAATTATGTGAAAACGTCATATTCAAGTGTTGATTTTGGCTAAGGTATCCCTAAATGGGGCAATGTAATTTATGGGCCAACTAACTTTGATCAGTTCATTTCGAGTCAAAATGCCAAATTTGCACTTGGATGCTTTGGATTGCTCTTCCCTATCAAATATTCTGCACAAGACATGTGCCTTTATTATTTGTTGTTGGAAAAATCCTAAATAGGAATATGGTTCCAACATATCTGACATTGCCTTCTAATTCCAATCCAGTCAAATTTTGGACCAATAACAAGACATTCTGATCAATTTGAGTAATTTGTGCACAAAGTGCTTAATCATGCTTACGAGCTAATTAACCCAAATCAAGGCCTAATTAATAATTCCATGAAAACTTGTTGAATACTTATTTTTATAAATGAATATTAAATATCTACATCATCATGTGACCTCATTTCTTGGGAAGACATCCCTAATCCATAAATACCACAAATATCAGGATTCATGCCTCCCATGCCTCATCAATGCCTTCCATGATGCCCTCCATGCCTCTTAATTGCCCCTTCTTCCAATGCCATGATGAGGATAATTGAAAATTTAATTCCAAAAGTTGAATTAATCCTCAACCACACATCTCAATCTTGAGATGGATGGTTCAGGTTGATTCTAATCATTTTTAAAAATCTATAAATAGGAGGCCTCACAACATCATTTATAAGCTTTTTTGATACAAAGTTATAATGCCAAATGGGTTCCAAAATCTTAAATTAAATAGTGTTATAATGCCAAATTGATTCCAAGCCAAGCCAAGACATAAGCCAAAGGTGCCAAGGAGACATAGAGGTAGCCAAGCTTCCATTTCCAAGGACTTCATGAGCACAAGTTGAGCAAGCCACTATAACAAACATTTTGGAGCATCCAAGGGAGGTAAAAGAAAGTTTTCTTTTGAATTTTAGTTGTGTGTTTCATTCATGATTATTATCTAAGCTCTCCCTAGTGTCTAGGCCTAGATATGTTATGTTATTAGTGTGTTTATTTCATATTGTTTTCATTTTGGAACTAACACCATACTAACCATCCTCTCTTGAGTCAAATTTCTAGATCACAAAATGGCACGCTCAGTGGGACAAGATGCATCTCACATCTGAAGGAAATCCTTTTGTAACTCTAAAATATTTATTTGAGCTCTTAAAACTATTGCAAATTGATTTTCTAACTTTATTTTGCCATTTTTGGTTACCATGAATTTACACATTAACCAACATCGATAGGAAATACTGATATCAATTACCTAAATTAACCAACATTAGTCACCAAAATTGATATTGATTAGATCTTGATTATCTAGAATAACTAAAATTGGTGTTAATAACCGACGTCGGTCATTGTGTTTTTTCAAAAACACAGACCTAAGAGCTAATTTTTCAAAGTTTATTGTTTCAAACTCAAAAGAGCTTCAAAGCTAAAGGATATGCTAACAATTTTGGTATAAAACAAGTTTAAAATTTGCTCAAAACATGTTTAAATCACTTTTGCATGCTTATAAATCAATTAGGAACCTTGTTTTGTGTGTTTAATAAAGAATTTAGATGTTTTGGTGAATGTTTTCAAAGTTTGAAACTAAGACCAAGGGGTTAAATGAACACCACCAATCATTACATTTGGGTTTTAAAATTGAACACACTTATAAATTCTTGTTTGCATTAGTTGTTTAATTAGATTTTTTTTGGAAAAAAGAGGAATGTTGCATGTATGCTCTTCCATTTATCCCCTTTAGGAAACCCTTGGAATCAAAAACACCATTCCTATTACAAGTAGCTTAGTCCAAGGCTTAGAAAGATTGTCATCTAAAGCACTCCCCAAAAACTCATCAAAGTTTGGGTGACCTTGAAAATGACCCTAAAATCTCTCTACTTTCATGCTTTCTTTATTTTTTATGCATCTTGTCTTGTGAGGGGGATGTCATTACCTCCCACAAGTTCTCTAGGGAAGCTTTGACCCAGGGTTTCACCACCTGACATTAACTTCATTTAGCTCCTTTGGAGTTGCACATATTATGTATTTGCATTTGGACATTGCATTACACTGAGCAAATATCAGAATGTAGTGGTTATAAAAAAAACTAGACCTTTTTATAACTAGCCAATGTTGTGCTCACCCAATTTCTATGCTTGTATCTTACATCGTTTGACATGAAAGTCATTATGCAATTGATTCCCCTAGAATGATAAAAAAATTTCTTGTTTAATAAACCCCATTTTGCCATACCCTTGCTAGGATTTGGACGATTATACTTAATGTATTTTGATCATTTTTACTTGGTATGTTTTGAGACTAAAACTTGTTTGTTTGTTCATAATCCATGTCAAAAAATGCATTTGAGTTGTGAAGGGTAGTGTTATGCTGCTCAAATCATGTCAAAAAAAATTTGAGCCTTTTTAGTCTTTGAAACATAACATTGATCACATCATTTGAGTATGCTTACGTTGTTAGGTTACTCAATTTTTTTCAAGCCTTGTTTACCATTGTATCAAAACAATTTGTTTCAAACCATTTTGTGTATACCATTTGGAACTTTGTCTTGTGATGTCATGTTGTCTGATCTTGTCTAGCTTATTTAGTCAAATCCTAGTTTTCAACATTGAGTTTTCAATTAGCCTTGTCAAGTTTGGATTTAAACATTGATTAATTTTTGTGTAGGCCTCAATTCATGGAGCTGATACATAGATCTTTCTCTTTTGGGTTGCATAACTTTAGTTAATCAATTACCCAAATTTGAAAACTATTAATTTTTTGTTTGTTTAATGCCTATCCTCATCATTGTTTGTGCTTTTATTTGGGATAACACAACCTTTCTCAAAGAGCCTTTTGTCTTATGCCTTATGCTAATTGATCATGTTTATGTTTGATTTTGTTTGCCGGGTCTATTTCAAAGTTATTTCCAAACTCATTAGATTAAATCAAATCACATCAACCTTTGTTTCAAGTCTAGCTTTTGACACTGTTTGGCCAAAAGTCCTAACATGCCTATTTGTTTGATCCTAGATTTTGACTCCATGTTTGGACTAAAGACCTATCAACTCAACTTTTCCCTTTCCTAGTTTAGACCTTGTTTGGAACACTTTGACCTAGACTTTTGACATGCCAATTTTTATTCAGACATGACCCTTGTGCATGTGACATTTGACATTAGATATTTAACATTAAGCTATTTTATGCCATGTATTATCACAAATTATTTTGGAGATACAGCTCCACTTTTGAACCACATTGGAGATACAACTCCACCTTTTGACCAAGTTAGACCAAGTTTGAACCATTTGTCCTTTGGACATAGTTTTTTAGAGTTTGTAAAACTCAAGTCTTTTTATTTTTAGAGCTTTCATCATTTACGCGAATATGTCTCACTACACTTATGGTGGAGTTACTTACAATCCGACTTATGATATAATGGATGCACAAAATGACTTTTATGGCTTTTTTCAAGAACCCAATGATGCAAATATAGTTTGTGAGATAGATTTATATCTGCTTCATATTAATCATTCATGGGAACAAATCCACGAAGCAACTTATGATCCAAATCGAGACCTTTATTGGTATGAAGAGGCTTGTGAAGAGGAATTCAAAGACCCAACTATAGATAATATTTTTTAAGATACAAATCCATACCCTATTTTTAATAATCAGTACATAGAACATAGCCAAGAACCAACTTATGCTCTACATCATGATTGGGATGATATGGTTTATGAAGAAGACTTGGATGATTTTGCTTGTACAAATAATCAAGTTTCATGATGTCCTTTTGCTATCTGATCATCAACTGCCCTGAATCCTCCTTTGGATTATATGATCCATCAAGCTCCATAATATCCAAGGAATACCATTACCATTCTTAGACCTAGCCCTTTGGCTTGTGTGAGTAACCAAGCTCCATAATGCCCAACCATTTATATACCAAGACCTCATCCTTTGGTTTATACAAGTAACCAAGCTCCACAATGCCCAAACATTTTTGTACCAAGACCTCATCTTTTAGTTTATGTGAGCAACCAAGATCTAAAACACCCAATGATTTATATACCAAGACCTCATCCTTTGGTTTGTGTGAGAAATCAAGCTCCATAATACCCCTTCATCATTCTAGGACCTAGACTTTTGGCTTGTGCGAGTAATCAAGCTCCGTACTGCCCTATCATTACCATCTCAAGACTTTGTCCTTTAGCTCATGGAAGTGATCATGCTCCCCATGCCATACCATTATTTGATTGTAAGTCATTCCTCATCTAGTACCAGTCTTAACCAAACTTTAACCCATAAAATCATTCAAAGACTAAGTTGTGCTCAAAATTGGTATCTTCCAACTCATTGGAAACTAAGGCCAAGACAACCAACCACTTTGAGATGTTTTTGTTGAATTAATCATTTATGATAAGTCAACCTATGATAAATTTCTTATTGAACCTATACTAGTTGTCAAGGAGTCTCACTCGAATAAGCCAGTCTTTATTGAGTCACTTCTTAAAGATTATAAATGCCTTTGGGCAAATCATTATCTTGACCATGTACCTGTTTTTCAAGATCCTCTTATTAACAAGCTAGTCTTTGAAGAGTTGTCTCTTAACCTATTTTTCATCCTAGATGAGTTTCACTTTGACAAACCAGTCTTTGTGGAGCCTATTATGCCATCAAAAGCCATTACTTATCCAAACCTAAATATTCAACACGACATCATTGTAATAGAGTACATGTTAGATGAATAATCAAAGTTAGATTTAGGTTTTATTTTTTAACCAACATCAAATTTAGCATCAGAATCAAAATCAACATTAGTTGTGAAATCATATTCAGATTCCTTTGAGTTAGAATTAGATTCAAAAGAAGAATATGTTCATGGTTATGCATGTCTCATGGATTAGTTTGAATACATTTGTGATCCTTCTATAGTTTTTGAAGATGATTACTTCAACATCGACACAAGTTCAACTAGTATATTTTATAAGGATTGTGTAGCCAACACCCATTTCATTACCATTCCATAGGCCATTACCATCAACCAAGATAGCCATATTATTAACCTTACATCTCCGATGAGTATCAAGTGGGATATACAAAATCACACTTTATTGATCTGCATCTATGGTGACATATCAATTGAAGAATAACAAGTAGGCCAAGACCATATTCATGTAGCAGAAGAGCACTCTCTTGGTGAAACCTTTTCAAAGGTGCTAGGGGACAATCAAAGTCAAAACTCAACATCTCCTAGTGAAACTTTTTAAAAAGTGATAGAAGACAATCAAAGTTAATAGTCAACATTCCTTAGTGAAAGATTCTCAAAGATGCTATAGGATAATCAAGATAACTTCATTGGTGAAAAACTCATTGAGGCACCGATAACTAAGCACAAAAGTTCTTCACTAAATGAAGACAAAATCAAAGATCAAATCAAAATAGCTTCATATCTACAACCTAATCAGACGGTAACTACTCTTAAGATCAAATAACAAAAAAAATTGGTGGTCCTATTAAGAGAACATGTCTTCGGCCCTGCCACAACTAAAGTTATATCAAATCTAGCATCAACAACATTACGTGTGACTAAAATTCTTAATCTTCATTTGTTTCCCCACCATTCCACATTCCATTATCATCAACCATTCCATTTCACAATCAAACCTACCATCCATTATTTGTCTTTGTTTACCATCCATGACTGTACCTTCCTTTGCAGAGGTTACAAAGATATCTTATCTCGATGCTTGAAGAAATCAAAATTAATGACCAATAAAGATCATAAAAGCATTCTCGACAGCCAAATCTATAGGTAGTTATTAATGGAGTAGTTATTTAGATGAGGTTTAGACTAGCAATTAACATAATCAAGTATTATATTTGTATCATTTGTTGATTAGGATGTGCATCTCCATCTCAATAAGAATAATAAAATCAAAAACCACACCTAGGCCAACAACATGTACTATACCATTGACATGCCATTACCATTGTTACATATCCATTTGCCATTATTGTAGATCCCAACCATTTACCCCCATCATGTAGGGGCAACCCTCTTACCATTTTTTTCAATCTATCTAGACCATTTATTATCCTTAGTCAAACCATATCATCCTATCATTCCATTCCTAACTAGACTAAAGCCTATTTTTAGTCATCCTACCCAATCTTGTTTTGGCCTTGGTTCTTTTGATTCTTCCCACACCTTTGTGGGTGGATTCTGATGAAGTTTCAACAACCAATCAAACCATGTTTATAATTATAGTCTATGGAAGTAATGTGATAGTTGATCTAGCAAGATATCTTTCATATTATATCCATATTTATTTATGTGAGCTTGATTATAACCACCTATGGGTAAATCAATGTTTCACCAATCTTGCTACTAATTATAATCACCTATGGGAAAATTAGTAGCATTAACCTATGTCATTGTATCCTAGTTATAACCACCTATGGGAAAACTAGGGGCAACACTTATTTATCATGCATTGTTACATCACCTTGCCATCATTATTTTCATTTGACTAGCCATTTGCCAAATTTGAGAACTTGTTGGGGCTTAGTTGGTTTTTCTCCACTTTTTTGTGTGGATGGAATAACTATGACTTGAGGTCATTTTAGGACTATGTGGGTCATAATAAATTCATGTTGAGGTCACCTCAGTCCCCCTTTCCATAAGCTCTCACCATTTTGTGAGCAACCTAAGCTAAATGCTATTGCCATTTTGAAAGAAGGTATCTTGTCATTCTCTAACAAGTTAAGATACCTTAAAATTACAAAACATTCAAATAATTCAAAAATTTAAAAATATTTGTCTTATCTAAGCATAGTCAATTATCCTCAATCTGCCTCACTGGGGCATGGTCATTATTAGGATGTTTTCTTTTGCTTTTATTTTTAGGCTTTTTATTTGTTTACTGATTTCAGGTTGTTTGTTTGTTTTTGTATTTATTTATTTGTTTATTTGCTTTCTTGTTTATTTTCTTTTAGTATTGTTGCCTCAACTCAATATATATGTGTTCATTGGGTGATTACTCAAGCATATTATTCGAGTCCATCTCTATTCATATGTCAACATTGTCATCATGGTTTTTTATCATTAGTGCATTATTTTTGAGTGTTTATTATTTTGGGAGTCAGTTCTTATGCATTTTTGGCTAAGTCTTCATGGTGTTCTATTGTGAAGCCTACCATCACATGCTATAACAAAAATTAGCTTCACAAAGGTCTACAATCAATGGAACCACAAAAGTTTCTCCTTGGCACCTTGGAAAATCCTTCCATCCCACCCTTGATTAATATAACTCATTTGACCATTCTAGTTGTATCATTGTTAATCAGGATGAGCATCTCCTCATAGACAGGTATAACTAAATCATTCTATTGATCAATCTCATTCCTCTATCCATCTCTTTCATCATTTTGTGCCCTCTCATATTTAATCTATATTTTAGTTTATATCCTTGAGTTATGCTTGCTAATCAACCCTAACTGGGGCACCATCATTTTTAGCTAATCTAAGTCCACTTAATGATTATAACTACCTATGGGCAAATCATTATTTTGATTTTTATTCTTGATTATAACCATCTTTGGGAAAATTAGTATTCTTTTTACATCAATGCATGCAAGCATTTTTTCATTTAGATTAATCTCAACCACAGGTTAATTCTACCTTTCTTCTTATTTCTTTTTTAGGGATCATCCATCAACAAATGTGATAGCCACTCCCTTAAGGGGGAATCATCATAGGCTTCCCAAAAACCATTTAGAGCTTTATTCTTCAACCATCATCTTCTTTTTGGTATACAAACCATTTCTCATTCTTTGAGAAGACATTACTTTGCCTTATAGTTTGCAATGCCTTCCCAAATAGGGGCAAACTGTAGACACCTAAATCTGGCCATTGATAACCTCCAACTAGGCTTTTGACCAATTTCCACCCAAAATGCACAATTTGGCCTAAAAACACTAAAACACATAAAATGATGTGAAAATGACATATTATGTAATGAAATTACTTCAAGAATAAAGTATAATAGCAGAATTAGATCCAAATATTACTGAAATATATCCAAATATATGAAATAGATAAGCCACTTCGAGGGGGCAACCTCCACAAGCTTTAATAAGAGCAGAATTCACAATATGATGCCAAATAATTACCCACTACCTCTTATATATAGTCTATCTAGGCCATGGTTACTCCATAGGCTGACCTACTAACCAAATGAATGCATAGAGAAATGTGAAATAACATCAAATAATGATAAGTAAGCCACAAGTTGGCTATTCCTATTCTTATACATGTGATAGATTAGGGCCATATCATGCCCTTCCCCTTCAAACCAATGTTGTCCTCAATGTTGAACAACTCTGGATGTTGTTGTAAAAAATCTTCACCTTCCCAAGTTGCATCTTCACTGTTCAAGTTCTTCCACTTGATCATATATTCTCTAATATCTTTGGTTCTCAACCTCTTAGTATGTGTTTGGAGGATCTTCTCTGGTTCCAAAATGACTCATCCTTCTTCATCTAGTTCTATCAGTTCTATTTGGGCTGAAACTGTCTGTCCAATGACCTTCTTCAAAAATTAAACATGAAATACTGGGTGTATGTGAGATGAATGAGGTAACTCAAGCTTATACATCACACTTCTAATTTTCTATAGAACCTGATAAGGGCAATAATACTTAGGAGCAAGTTTGTTGTCCTTTTTCTGTTGCTTCAAGGACATCTACTTATAAGTCTAAAAACATACAAATACCCAATCACCCACCTCAAAATTTAACTCATTACGGTGTTGATCTGCTTGTTGCTTCATATTATTTTGTGTCAAGGCCAAATTCTCTCTCAAACTAGCCAAAACCTCTTGTTGATGTTGAATGTGCTCCTCCACATTTTGAACCTTGGTTTGCACCTTTAATGAAGAATTGATGGAAGGTGGATGGTAACCATATAGTGCTAGAAATGGATACATTTTAGAAGAGGTATGGAAAGATGTGTTATACCACCATTCTGCAAGTGGTAGCCATTTAACCTAATGTTCCTATTTATCTGATATAAAACAATGGAGATACCCCTTTAAACATTTGTTAACCACTTATATTTGTCCATCAGATTCAGGGTGGTAAGATGAGTTATGAGCTACCTGAGTACACAAACAAGAAAATAGTTCAATTTAGAAATTACTAGTGAAAATAGGATCACTATCACTTACCATTATTTTTGGTGTTCTGTGTACTTTTAGAACCGCATCCAAAAAAATAGTTGCTACTGTACTTGCTAAAAATGGGTGTGAGAGAGCACAAAAATGGGCATATTTTGTAAGCCTATCCACAATGACCAAGATAACACTCTTACCTTCAGAACAAGGTAACCCTATGATGAAATCCATGGAAACCTCCTCCCACCTTTGACTAAGAATTGATAATGGTTATAACAGACTGGGGGTCTTAACTGTCTCACCTTTATTTTATTGGCATATTAAGCATTGTACCACAAACTTTTGTACATCTCCCTTGATTCCTTCCCAAAATAATTCTTTCTTAATTTTGTGATATGTTTTCAAGAACCCTGAGTGTCCCCCAATTGGAGATGCATACAACTCTGCAATAATCTTATGCTTAAGCTCTAAATTTTTACACAAGTATAACCTAAGCTTATACCATAGGACATTACCTTTCCATTCAAATTTTTTAGAGGCTAAAGTACCTTGCTGGAGATTTTGAATCAAAACCTATGTATCCTTGTCTTGCTCCCATTCTAATTTGGCTTCATCCACCCAATCTGCTTGCAATATGGATATTGAACAAAGTAATGCTTCTGTGGATGTATCTCATCTAGATAGTGCATCTGCTACTACATTATCTTTACCTTTCTTATAGATGATTTCAAAATCATAACCCAACATTTTGGTTACCCACTTTTGTTGTTCCTCAGATGATAATCTTTAATCCATAAATTATTTGAGACTATCATGATCAATTTTCACCTTAAAGTGTCTACCTATCAGATAGGGCCTCCATTGTTTAACTGCATGAATAATAGCCATTATTTATTTCTCATAAATAGGTTTTTTTAGATTCTTACCTTTGAATTAACAACTCTCAAATGCAATGGGTCTTCCTTCCTACATTAGTACCACTCCCAACCCAGATCTAGAAGCATCACTTTCAATAGTGAATGTCTTTAAAAAGTCTGGAGTAGCCAAAACTAGAGTGGTGCACATAGCTATTTTTAATTTCTCAAATTCTTTGGTGGCGGCATCATTCTAATGGAAGGAATCCTTCTTTAGAAATGCCGTGAGTGGAGCTGCTATGCTACCATAACCTTTCACAAATATTCGGTAGTAACCTGTTAGTCCTATGAACTCTCTGAGGTTTTTGAGAGTTTTTTGCAAGGGCCATTCCATCATAGCTTTGATCTTTTGGGGATCAACTTTGACACCTTCATGGGAAACAATGTGACCTAGGTACTCTACCTCTTATACTCCAAAAGCATATTTGGATGGCTTTGCATAAAGCTAATGCTTCACCAAAACTATCAACACCTGTTTCACATGTTGCAGATGTGCCTCCCATGTCTGACTATAAATCAATATGTCATCAAATAAAACCAACACAAACTTCCTTAAAAAAGGCCTAAAAATAGTGTTCATCAAGCTCTAAAAAGTAGATGGTGCATTTGTAAGACCAAAAGGCATTACCAAAAACTCATAATGGGCCTCATGTGTTCTAAAAGAAATTTTATGAACATCTTCATCCTTGATTCTAGCTTGATGGTACCCTGAGCGAAGGTCTAATTTTGTGAAATAATTATTACCATGTAACTCATCAAGTAAATTATCAATTATGGGAATAGGAAACTTATCTTTGATGGTGTACTTGTTGAGTTCCCTATAATCTAGGCACATCTTCCATGCGTCATCCTTCTTTCGCACCATAACCACTGGTGATGAATATACATTTTGGCTATGCCTGATGATCCCTGCCTCCAACATCTCATGGACCATTTTTTTATTTCACTCTTTTGTGCATATGGATATCTATATGGTCTGATATTTGGTGGTTGACTCCCTGGAAGTAGTTGAATGGCATGATCATGTTCTCTTTTTGGTGGTAGTCCTTTTGGCATGGCCCTAAAAATAGATGGGTGGTCATCAAAAATCATCTGTAGATTAGGATGTGTAGATGTGTGAGTGGGTTGAACTTCTATGGAACATAATCATTCAATAATTCCCTCTACCCCCTTTTTTAGTATCTTGGTCATTTGATGTGAACTAACTAATTATGGAGATTTTGCTTGTAATCCATGTAGTTCAGTTTTCCTACCTTTAGAATGAAAGTGCATGAATAGTTCCTAGAAGTTCATCTCAATGGTACCCAAGGTTGTGAGCCATTAGACTCCCAAAACAATGTCTGTGTTACCCATGGGAATAACAAACATAGGAGAATATAGATTGTACTCACCCATAGTAAGCTTAATACTATGGCATTTGCTTGAACAATTAATTATGCCACCATCTGCAATCATGACTTGAAATTCTGGTGTTGGGTAGATGAAACAGTTCAATCAAGTGGCCAACTTATGGCTGATGAAGTTATGTGTGCTTCCTAAATCAATCAACACTGTCACCTTTTATTTCTTGAGGAAACCCACCACCTTAAGAGTTTGTGGAGTGCTAATACCTGCAAGTTCATGAAAGAGATTATAGGTTGGGAATTTTTAGGTACCTCCTCTATCTCTTCCTCATCATCATTGGAGGCATCATATTCTTCTTCATCTTCATTAGATCCCTCAATGTAGAATAACTTCTTCTCAGCACATCTATGTCCTTTACTCCACTTGCTTTCATAACTGAAACATAATCCTTTTGCATGCTTCTCTTCAATTTGTTGTGGGGTCAATCTGGTAGGTGGAGGAAATGTTGGTGTCAACATGTTATGCTCTTTGAAGTGAGTGAATGGCTTCTTCTTGTTGGCTATGAATTTTTCCTCAGCTCTGCATGCCATGATAATAGAATCATAAATCTGAAGTGGATTAAACATGCGTACCTCATGTTGAATGTGGTCCTTGAGTCCACCCAAAAATAGGTCATTCAAGTTCTCCTCAGAAATTGTCTCCACACGTAAGGATAGGTTCAAAAAATGATAAATATAATCTTTGATAGAGCTTGTCTATTTCAATTTTTCTAGTTGGATGAATTAATTCTCTGTCACACTATTACCATAGTGTAATTGAAGTTCCTCTGTAAAAATTGACCAAGTGACATTGAGAGTCATCTTTTTCTTTTGAGCACACAACCATCGATACCAAATGAATTGATTAGGTTCAAGATACAAGGATTCCATGGTAACCTTCTATCCACTTGGGATCTGATGTAGATCAAAAAAAATCTCTATTTGGTTGATCCAATTGAGTGGATCTTTTCCATCAAATTTGCGCATATCCACCTTTGGTAACAGGTTCCTCTATGGCACTGTAGTTAGATTTGAAGTAGATTGGTTGGGAGAACCACCTTAGTGGGGCTGTGTAATAGGATTAGTTGGATGATTTGATTGATTATTTTTCAAAGCCATTATGATATCTACCAAAATATCTTGTATGGATTTCATATTAGATTGTATGCCTTGCACCTCTCTCTGAATGCCTTGCACACTATAGTCAAGCTGGCTCACTTTATGATCTATGTCAGAGAACCTTGGTACAAAGGATCTAGTACCTCCCCCTTCTGAATCCATTTCTTCCTTTTTAGGAGTTTTACCTGGAGTTTCAGCACCCTTTCCTTGGCCTTGAGTTTGTGGACTTGTCATAAAAGGGCTTTATGATGTCGACCCTGATTGGCACTTTTGACCCAACTTTGATCAAGCACTTTTGGAATTATGTCAACCTAAAATAAAAACATACAAAGAAAAAACCCTATCCAAATTTTTTTAATATTTCCAAAAATGTAAATAACTCATAAAAATTCTTTGAACTGCGCACTATAGAGCAATTTTATGAAAAACCATAAAATGGAGATAGCTTTTGTAAAACAGATCTAAATGATCTTAAATTTTAATGGAAGCTTAAATTAATTATTTCTCACCTACAGTAAAAAATTTTAGAGAAATTCACAACCGTTTTATAGATATAACCAAATTTTAAAAAATTAGGGTTTCACCCACAAGATTGCACAAATCACAGCTCTGATACCACTTCTAATGAAATTACTTCAAGAATAAAGTATAATAGTAGAATTAGATCTAAATATTATTGAAATATGTCCAAATATTTGATAATAGATAAGCCACTTTGAGGGGGCAACCTCCACAAGCTTCAATACGAGAAAAATTCACAATATGATGCCAAACAATTATCCACTACCTCCTATATATAGTCAATCTAAGCCATGATTACTCCATAGGCTGACCTACTAACCAAATGAATGCATAGAGAAATGTGAAATAGCATCAAAGAGGGATAAGTAAGCCACAAGTTGGCTATTACTATCCTCATACATGTGATAGGTTAGGGCCGTAGCATATTCAAGTGTTGATTTTGGCTAGGGTATCCCTAAATGGGGAAATGCAATTTATGGGCCAGCTAACTTTGATTAGTTTATTTCAAGTCAAAATGCCAAATTTGAAACTGGGTGCTTTGGATTGCTCTTACCTATCAAATATTATACACAAGACATGTGCCTTTATTATTTTTTATTAGTAACATCCTAAATGGGAATATCATTCCAATGCATCTGACATCACCTTCTATTCTAATCCAGTCAAATTTTGGACTAATAATAAGACATTCTGATCAATTTGTGTACAGAGTGCTTAATCATGCTTAAGAACTAATTAACCCAAATCAAGGCCTAAATAATAATTCTATGAAAACTTGTTGAATAATTATTTTTGGAAATGAATATTGAATATTTGCATCATCAAGTGACATTATTTCTTGGGAAGACATCCCTAGGCCATAGATACCACAAATTTCAAGATTCATGCCTCCCATGCCTATTAATTGACCCTTCTTCCAATGCCATGATGAGGATAATTGTAAATTTAATTCCAAAATTTAATTAATCCTCAACCACAAATCTCAATCTTAAGATGGATGGTTCAGGTTGATTCTAATCATTCTCAAAAATATATAAATAGGAGGCCTCATAACATCATTTCTAATATTTTTTGATGCAAAGTTATAATGTCAAATTGGTTCCAAAATCTTTAAGAAAATAGTGTTATAATGCCAAATTGATTCTAATCCAAGCCAAGGCATAAGCCAAAGGTGCCAAGGAGAGATGGAGGTAGCCAAGCTTCCATTGCCAAGGACTTCATGAGCACAAGCTGAGCAAGCCACTATAACAAGCATTTTGGAGCATCCAAGGGAGGTAAAAGAAAGTTTTCTTTTTCATTTTAGTTGTGTGTTTCATTCATGATTCTTATCTAAGCTCTCCCTAGTGTTTAGGCCTATATATGTTATGTTATTAGTATGTTTATTTCATTTTATTATCATTTTGGAACTAACACCATACTAACCATCCTCTCTTGAGTTATCTTAGTATCTTCTATGAATATTATACAACCTTTACCCATTCCATTACTATTTCACATGCTATTACCATCAACCAAGATATCCATATTATTTACATTCCATCTCCCATAAGTGTCGAGTAAGATTGACATAATCAAACTTTATTGGACTACATCCATGGTGACAATAATTGTAGAAGAGAAAGGAGGCTAAGACTAAATTTATGTAGTAGAAGAGCACTCTCTTGGTGAAACCTTTTTGAAGGTGCTAGGGGACAATCAAAGTCAAAACTTAGCATCTCCTAGTAAAATTTTTTTAGAAGAACTAGAAGACAATCAAAGTCAATAATCGACATTCCTTAGTAAAACCTTCTCAAAGGCACTACAGGAAAATCAAGACAACTTCATTGACAAAAACCTCATTGAGGCACCAATAGCTGAGCATAAAAGTTCTTCAATATTTAATGAAGATAAAATCAAAGATCAAATCAAAATAGCTTCCTATCTATATCCTAATCAGATGGTAGCTACTCTCAAGATCAAACAATAGAAAAATTGGGTATACCTATTGAGAGAACAAGTCTTCAACCCCACCACAACCAAAGTTATGTCAAATCTAGTATCAACAAAATTACGTGTGACTAAAAGTTTTGATCTTCATTTGTTTCCCCACCATTCCACATTTAATTATCATCAACCATCCCATTTCACAATCAAACCTACCATCCATTATTTGTCCTTGTTTACCATCTATAACCACACTTTCCTTTGTAGAGGCTACAAAGATATCTTGTCTCGATGCTTGAAAGAATTATAATCAATGACCAGTGAAGATTACAAAAGCATTCTTGACAACCAAATCTATAGGGGTTTATTAATAGAGTAGTTATTCAAACAAGGTTTGGATTAGTAATTAACATAATCAAATATTCTATTTGTATCATTTGTTGATTAGGACATTCATCTCCATCTCGACAAGAATAATAGAATCAAAACCACACCTAGGCCAATGACATGTACTATACCATTGCCATGCCATTACCATTGTTACATATCCACTTGCCATTATTGTAGATCCCAACCATTTACCCCCATCACTTGGGGGCAACCCTCTTACCAGTTTATCCAATCTATCTAGACCATCATTATCCTTAGTCAAACCATATCATCCTATCATTCCATTCCTATCTAGACCAAAGCCTATTTTTAGTCATCTTATCCAATGCTATTTTGATCTTGGTTCTTTGGATTCTTCTCACACATTTTATGGGGGGATTATGATGAAGTTTCAACAATAAATCAAATTCATGTTTATAATGACAGTCTATGAAAGTAGTGTGACAATTAATCTGGTAAGATATCTTTCATCCTATATCCATGTTTATTTATGTGAGCCTGATTATAACTACCTATGGGTAAATCAGTGTTTCACCAGTCTTGCTACTAATTATAACTACCAATGGACAAATTAGTATCATTATGCTATTGTATCCTAGTTATAACTACCTATGGGAAAACTGGAGGCAACACTTGTTTATCATGCATTGTCACATCACCTTGCCATTACTATTTTCATTTGACTGGCCATTTGTTGGATTTGAAAACTTATTGGGATCTAGTTAGTTTTTCCCCATATTTTGTGTGAATGGAATTACTATGACTTGAGATCATTTTAGGACTATGTAGGTCATGCTCAATTTATGTTAAGGTCACCTCAGTCCTCCTTTCCATATGCTCTCATCATTTTGTGAACAACCTAAGATAAATGCTATTACCATTTTGTGAGCAGGTATCTTGTCATTCTATAATGAGTTAAGATACCTTAAAATTCTAAAAACATTAAAATATTTCAAAAATATCAAAATATTTGTCCTATCTAAGCCTAGTCAATTATCCTTGATCCACCTTACTGAGGCATGGTCATTGTTAGGATGCTTTCTTTTGCTTTTCTTTTTAGGCTTTCTATTTGTTTGTTTTTTTATTTGCTTGCCTGTTTGTTTGCTTTTAGTACTATTGCCTCGACTCAGTCTATATGTGTTCATTGGGTGATTCCTCAAGCACATTATTCTTGAGTCTATCCATATTCATACATCAACATTGTCTCATCATGGTTTTTATCATTAGTGCATTATTTTTGAGTGTTTATTATATGGGACTTAGTTCTTATGCATATTTTGGCCAAGTCTTTATGGTGTTCTATCATGAATCCTACCATCACATGCTACAACAAAAATTAGCTTCACGAAGGTCTATAATCAATGAAACCATAGAAGTTTCTCCTTGGCACCTTAGCATAACCTTCCATCTCACCTTTGATCAAATTAACTCATTTAACCATTCTAGTTGTATCATTATTAATCAAGATGATAATCTCCTCATTGGTAGGTATAACTAAATCATTCACACTGATCAATCTTATTCCTCTATCTATCTCTTTCATCACTTTACATCAGCTCATATTTAATATATATTCCAGGTTATATCCCTGAGTTATACTTTCTAATCAACCCTAATTGGGTCACAATCCTCTTTAACTAATCTAGGTCCTCGTAATGATTATAACTGCCTACAAGAAAATTATTATTTTGACTTTTATTCTTGATTATAACCATCTTTGGGCAAATTAGCATCCTTTTTACATCAATATATAAAACCATTTTCTTATTTTAATTAATCTCAACCATGGGTTAATTCCACCTTTCTTCTTACTTATTTCTAAGGGACCATCCATCAACAAATGTGATGACCACTCCCTCAAGGGGGAATCATCATAAGATTCCCAAAAACCATTGGAGATTTATTCTTCAACCATCATCTTCTTTTTAGCATACAAGCCATTTTTAATTCTTTGAGAAGACATTGTTTTTCCTATGGTTTACAATGCCTTCCCAAATAGGGGCAAACTATAGACACCTAAATCTAGCCACCGATAACCTCCAACCAAGATTTTGATTAATTTCCACCCAAAATGCATAATTTGGTCTAAAAACACTAAAACATGTTAAATGATATGGAACTAACATATTAAAGTGCCAATTTTGGCTAGGGTATCCATAAATAGGGCAATGTAATTTATGGGATAGTTAACTTTGATTAGTTCATTTCGAGTCAAAATGTAAAATTTGCACCTGGGTGCTCTGGATTACTTTTCCCTATAAAATTTTTTGCACAAGACATGTGCCTTTGTTATTTATTTTTGGCAACATCCTAAATGGGAATATAGTTCCAACACATCTGATATCACCTTCTAATTCTAATCCAAGCAAATTTTGGACCAATAACAAGACATTCTGATCAATTTGGGTAATTTGTGCACAAAGTGCTTAATCATGCTTAAGAGCTAATTAATCTAAATCAAGGCCTAATTGATAATTCCATGGAAACTTGTTGAATCCTTATTTTTCGGAATGAATATTGAATATATGCATCATCAAGTGATCTCATTTATTGGGAAGACATCCCTAGGCCATAAATACCATAAATATTAGGATTCATGCCTCCCATGCCTCATCAATGCCTTCCATGGTGCCCTCCATGCCTCTTAATTACCCCTTCTTCCAATGCCGTGATGAGGATAATTGAAAATTTAATTCTAAAAATTGAATTAATTCTCAACCATACATCTCAATCTTGAGATGGATGATTCAGGTTGATTTTGATCATTCTCAAAAATCTATAAATAAGAAGCCTCATAACATCATTTCTAAAATTTTTTGATGAAAAGTTATAATGCCAAATTGATTCCAAGTCAAGCCAAGCCATAAACCAAAGGTTCCAAGGAGAGATGGAGGTAGCCAAGATTATATTTCTAAGGACTTCATGAGCACAAGCTGAGCAAGCCACTACAACAAGCCTTTTTGAGCATCCAAGGGAGGTAAAAGAAAGTTTTTTTTTTGCATTTTAGTTGTGTGTTTTATTCATGATTGTTATCTAAGCTCTCCCTAGTGTCTAGGCCTAGAAATGTTATTATATTAGTATGTTTATTTCATTTTGTTGTAATTTTGGAACTAACACCATACTAACCATCCTGTCTTGAGTCAAATTCCTAAATCACAATGATAATTGTTAAATTGGTGTTGATGGGTTATTGGTTCGGTATGATGATGGTTAAATGGTAGTTGATAGGTTGTTGGTTGGTTATAATTGAGAATTTATTAGTTTTAGGTGAAGGTTTATTGGTCATGGGTACCAAAAATATATAACTCTACTTTGATTATCTAATCCATTAACATTGTAACTAGCTCAGATGGTAGTTGACAGTTAATTGTTTGGTTGTAGTTGAGGTTTGATAGGTGATAGGTAGGGTTTGATTGATTGTGGGTGAGGTCAGGTTGGTTGTTTATGAGATTAGGTTGGTTGTAGGTGAGATTAGGTTAGTTGTAGTTAAGCTTACGTTGGTTGTATTTGAGGTTAGGTTGGTTTTACGTAAGGTTAGGATCATAAGTGGCTTGTGATGCAAGGTATCACTTTAAATTGAGATGGTTATTATCCAAGATCCTAGCAAAGTTAGGATCTCCAGGAGAGAATATAGGTTGGTTCCCCATTGGAAAATACAATGGAGGAAAGATGGCGGAAGGTAGGTTTATCACAACTCAAAACAAAGAGCAGACAAGAAAAATTCAATAAGGCTAAACACACACTAAAGTACGTTACCTCCTAGGGTTATTTTTATTCTCTCTTATGACTTATGCCTTAAGTTAGAAATAATATGTTGGAAGACTTGGCTTGTAGATTAGGTACTAGAAGAGAAGTCTATGGTTGGTTTTAAGTTAGTTATGGCTCTCAAAATCTGTATTAAAAGTCAATATGTGGTGTAATATTGAGGCCTAACCCCTCACTTCACACACCACAACAATAAGTGTATCAGGTGCTTAGCCAAGATATACTAATTTTTAGAGTTTAGACTCAACTAGAAAGCTGAGTTTTGGTTTCTCTTCTTAGTAGTGAAGTCCAAGTAAGATAGCCAAAGGGTGAAGGTTTACCATTAGGTGATGAAATCTTATTTAGGCCTTATGTCAGGTGTTAAGATGTGTTGATTGATAAGTGGTTTGGTATGGTGTGTGATAAAGAGGTGAAGCTATGATTGATTACTTTGATTTTAATTTAACTAAATGATTTAAACATACAAGCAATCAATATATGTAATTAATTTTATACCCAATTTTTTTTTTCAATTTTATTGTATGAGTAGAGAATAAAGAATAAAGGGGGACTAGATGTAACTGGGTCCCATCGGGCATGCCAAAATGTTTCTCTCAAATTTTGATTTTATCTATTTATAGAAGAAAGGTAAAACTAAAAGAGAGGTATAGGTTGGTAGAAATTGGATGGGTGTGCACTCCATAATCTAGATGGTTGTAGATACTCTTCTTTGGCTTAAGAAGATGACCTGCAATAAAAGATAACTAAAAAAGGGTTGGTTAGTTAAGTAGGTTGGGTAGATTGCCTAGCAAGCTAAATTCAAGAAGCATGAGCTATATAGGAGGATGTCAATCCACCTTTTGATATAAGTTAATGTTGAAAATAAAGGTTTCATAACATAAAAGTACTAGATCTAAAGAAATTAATAGTTTACAAATGAGTGCTAGTGTTCTAAAAAAATAACATTTAGGTGAATGTTAAATTATTAAAGAAATGGTTTAGGCTAGGTCAGATTGTTATTTCTAGTCTATGAGGTGACAGTGACCAAGAAACCAAGGTTTGGGGTTGGTTGATACTTACTATTTTTTGGTCAAAAGGGTTCACACACTAACCATCGATAGTCAAGGTGACCATCGATGGTTAAGGTGACCATCGATGGTTAAGGTGACCATCGATGGTTAAGGTGACCATCAATGATTACAATCAATTGGTATAGTTCAGGTAAAGGTTGATTTATGGGAAAATGGTAGATATGCATAATAGGTTATTAGGGGTCAATTAATTAGTCAAGAGGTTAGAGGTACCTAGTTATAAGTGGTATGGTTTAGATAGAGGTGTTAAAATAAAACAAAATAACTGAATAATACAAAATAGATACTTAGCTTTGTTGTTGAAACTAGTTAAATATATTGGTGAAGCTTGGAGGACTTTTAGTAGAGTAACAGTGTTTATGGTTGAAAAACAATTTTGGTAGAGTGTTAAGTCTTTGTTATGATGGCTAGTTGGTTAGAAGGAAGGCCTAAAAAATAAAATCCTAATGAAGTAGATTATAGATCCTTTTCTTGGTCTTACTCTCCTTCTTTTATAGGCAAGGAGAGATGGAGGTAGAAGGTTCCATAAGAGGTTTGGTTGGTGGTTTCGATGCTTCACGATGTATTATCAACCAACTGATTTAAGTTTTGATGTGTTATCTTACACATGGATTGAATTTAAAGGTTTGATAAGCGAGTACCTAACCATCAGTGGTTAGCCTAAACATCAGTAGTTAGGGTGACCATCAGCAGTTGAGTATTCAAAGGTGAAGGGTAAAAAAGGCTAGGTTAGGTCAAGGGTCAAAGGTGAATGGTCAAGCTTAAAGGTGAGTTTAGAAAGGTGGATTTTGGTGGGTTTGAAATCCAAGGATGCTTCAATACTTAGAATCATCATGTGTAGTTTTTTAGTGTCTACATCATGCTCTATCCACATCAATCAAATAATCTAGCATATTTGACAACCATGACCCATCTATCAAGCACCAATACCTCTAATATCTCTAAAAAATATCAAAAAACAAAGGATGTATCATATCTCCATGTCATAAATAATTGAAATACATTATAAAAATTCATAAATTAACTACATAAATTAGTTGGTTTGATTTAGTTTCTCATGTTCCTAATTTTTTTTATAGAATCGGCCCATTTAATTCTAAATTAGAGTTGTATATTATTTTTGATACTAAATCAACCATTACCATTTCCAATTAGATCAGCCCATTCAATACTAAATCTACCATATTCTTACTTCAACATACTAAATTGGCCCTACAATACATAGTTAGTCTCATTCTTTAGACTGTATTGGCCCTCTTCTATAAACCAAGTCAACCCTCTAACACAAAGTTGACCATATCCTCATTAAAAATTAATTTGGCCTATCGCTACATAGTCAACCACTAATTAACTTACTAAATCAGCCCACAACTATGCAGTTGGCCCTATGTTTTTGGGTTTCCTTATGAACTAAATCAACCAAGTCAACTTTGTTCTTCTATGACAATGACTTTTTGACAATTTACTATAAATTCCTTTAGCATTCATTGATCTAACTTCTTCCTACTCAGTATCTCATTTACCTAAAAATTAATTAGGTTCATTATAATGCCTAGATTTTTCCTAACAATAAATTTTATATATTTAGCTCAATTTCAAATAAAAGTACTAAAAATTTGATTACCTATGTTATACTCATTGTGAAATCTATGCATCCTCCCCATCTTAGTTGTTGTCTCCTTACCATGATGACTCTCTCATCTCACACTAGGTCTCTTAGAGCTATGTTTTCTTAGAATAGTAAAAATAACAAATGAATTATTTTTCACCCTATTTATATTTACTATTTAAAATTATTTATCTTCTAAAGATTTATTTCTAGATTTTGTATTTTGATAGTATCTTTGTTTCTACTAGATATTTTTCTAAAACGTAAGATGTTTTGTAATCTTGACATTATAGAGAATATTTTCACATGTTATATGTATATTTTGTAAAATATTTGATTTTTCACCCTTTTTCACTAATTTCTATAGGTACACCTAATGTTCCCTACATCAGATACCTTCACATTTCTCTCATCTTCTTCTTTATTTACAACACTAAGGTAAGTTAAGGTATGTGTTTTTTAATTCTATCCTTTAATTTATCTTGTTTGATCCTTATTTTAATTTATTTATCTTCAAGGTTGTGTGTTTCTATGTTCTTTTCCCAAAGCACCATCTCATGTTGCACCTAAGTGACACATGATGAGATTCAAGTGGGGAATATGTATACACATAATATTTTCAAACTTTATCAATTACTAATGCTTTCTCTCTTGTATGAACCTATTGAGTCTCAATCTCTTTGAGTGTATGCCTTAAGGGGTGTACTGGGAAAGGGGTGGGCAGACCATTAGTGTTTCTCAAAAAATTTATCCCTTTATTACTATTTATTATCAATCCAACTTTCTCTAATAACACTCCCTTAAGCTTTGAATCCTATTTTTCACCCTCCTCTAGTCATTTTATACCTTCATTATCCCTTCCCTAGCCTAAAACCCTTTCCAATAATTTATAATACACTATCAGCCCCATCAACTCTGTACTCTAATTGACAAAAATCATTTAAGGTCTAGGTCAGGCCTTAACCAACCTAGACCAAGACCTAATTTCTAAGAAATAATATATATATATATATATATATTTCACATCTACTTATCCACCATTGTACTTGAGGAACATAACTTAGGGATTTAATACTTTCTTTGGAGATATATATTTTGTGTTGTGGAGAAGTCTTTTAGATGCATAGATAGGTTGTGTAGCCTATAGTTGACTTATCATTGTCATCCTTACATACCACAATAACATCTTGTGAATCACCTTGGCCAAGGGAGAGATTAAGGCTCGACGAGTTCATAATCAAAGGTAAGTATTCTTAACTTTTTTATTCCTTTATAAGAATAGATAGTTGACATTTGTAATTCTCTCCCATGTATTAGGATTTTGTATATATTTATGTGATTATATGCCTTCTATACATGTTTATTTTTTATGTTTATTACCCCCACTTTGTGTGACAAGCTTTGGTGAGCACTAGATTATATTTTATTTGTTTTTATCATTTACTTTGCGAATATGAAAACATAGGACTAGTTAGGATTATTGCATATTTTTTCTTGACTAGAGGCTTTGGAATCCTCCCTAGTGATTTTATTATGGTAAGAGATACCTTGGTTAGGTTTAGTGTATCCATATTTTTCATAACCCTAAATATCTAATGTATCAACAATCGTAAGTGTAACTAGGATTTATCTTCTTTGAGCTAGGATTGATTTAATAGATTAGTTGCATTTACTTTTGCATATAGATTATAATAAAAATATACATAATTGATTAGTTCACATTAGATGAAAAAGATGATAAAAAGGGGGAATAATAATTTATATCATGATTATGTTTCATATAACTTCAATATATAAAGGCATCTACACATCCTGATTTATAAATGATTCTTGATGACCACCCATCTATTTTTGGGGACATGCAAAAAGGACTACCACCAAAAAGAGAATATGATCAAGACATTCAACTACTTCGAGGGAGTTAACCACCAAATATCAGACCATATAGATATCCATTTGCATAGAAGAGTGAAATAAAAAATATGGTCCATGAGATGCTAGAGGCAAGAATCATTAGGCATAACTAGAGCGTATATCCATCATCAATGGTAATGGTGTGTAACAAGGATGACACATAGAGGATGTACCTAAATTATAGGTAACTCAACAAGTATAGCATTAAAGATAAGTTCTTAATTTAGTAATTTATAATTTACTTAATGAGTTACATTGTGTTTTTTATTTCATAAAATTGGATCTTCATTTGGGGTACCATCAATTTAGAATCAGGGATGAAGATGTTCATAAAACCACTTTTATAATTCATGAGTGTCATTATGAGTTTTTGGTAATGCCCTTTGGTCTTAAAAATTGGCCATATACTTTTCAAATCTTGATGAACACTATTTTTAGGCCTTTTTTATGGAAGTTTATCATGGTTTTCTCTTACAACATATCGATTTATAGTAAGACATGGGAAGTACACTTGTAACATGTGAAACATGTGTTGATAGTTTTGAAAAAACCTTAGATTTATGTGAAGTCCTCCAAATGTGCTTTTGGAGTACTTGAGGTAGAGTACCTAGGTCACATTATATCCCATGAAGGTGCCAAAGTTGATCCTCAGAAGATCAAAGATATGGTGAAATGGCCAGTGCCCAAAACTCTCAAAAAGTTCTGAGGGTTCCTAGGACTAACATGTTACTACCAAAAAATTATGAAATGTTATGGCAACATAATAGTTCTACCCACTAAATTTATAAATAAATATATCTTCCACTGAATGATGTAACCACTAAAGCATTTGAGCAATTGAAAGTAGCTATGTGCACCACCCCAATTTTAGATACTTTAGAATTATCAAAGATGTTCATTATTGAATGTGATGTTTATTTATTAGGGTTGGGAGTAGTAATAATCAAGGAAAGAATAACTCTTTTATTTGAGAGTCATCAATTCAAAGGTAATAATCTAAAAAAACCTATCGATGAGAAATAAATGATGGCTATTCTTCATGTAATCAAACAATGGAGGCCTTATCTAACAAGTAGACATTTTAAGGTGAAAATGGATCATGATAGTCTCAAATACTTTTTGTATCAGTGATTATCATCTGAGTAACAACATAAGTGGGTAAACAAATGTTGGGATATGATTTTTAAATCATATACAATAAAGGTAAATATAATGTAGCAATAGATGCACTATCCAGATGGGATACATCCACATAAGCATTACTTTATGTAATGTCCATGTTGTAGGTAGATTGGGTGGATGAAACTATGTTAGAGTGGGAGTAGGATTAGGATACATAGGTTGTGATTTAAAATATCTAGTAATGTTATATAGCCTCTAACAATTTGAATGGAAAGGTAATGCCTTATGGTATATAAATAAGTTATACTTGTGCAAAGATTTAGATTTGAAGCATAAGATTATTATAGAGTTGCATGCATCTCCAATTGGGGGAAACTTTGGGTTATTGAAAAATTATCACATAATCAAGCATGAATTATTTTGGGAAGGACTCAAGGGAGATGTACAAAATTTTATGGTAGAATTCTTGATATGCCAATAGAACAAAGGTGAGATAGGTAAGACCCTGAGTATGTTACAACCTTTAGTAATTCCTAGTCAAAGGTGGGGGAAGTTTCCATGGATTTCATCATAGGGTTACCTTATTTTGAAGGTAATAATGGAAATGATTACAAAATAATCCCATTTTTGTGCCCTCTCACACCTATTTATAGCAAGTACAGTAGTGGCTATTTTTATGGAGGTAGTTCTAAAATTACATGGAACCCCAAAAATAATTGTAAGTGATCATGATCCTATTTTCACTAGTAATTTTTAGATTGAACTATTTTCCTAGTTGGGTACTTAGCTACCTCATAGCTCATTTTACCACCACAAATCTGATGGACAAATAAAAGTGGTCAAAAATGTTTATAGGAAGTATCTCCATTATTTTTCATCAGATAAGTAGGAACATTGGGTTATATGGATACCACTTAAAAATGGTGGTATAACACATCTTTCCATACCTCTTCTAAAATTTCTCCATTCTAGTACTATATGGTTACCATCCGCCTTACATCACTTCTTCATTAAGGGTGAAAACCAAGGTTTGATATTAGGAGGAGCACATTTAATGTCAATAAGAGGTTTTTTCTAGTTTGAGAGAGAATTTGGCCTTGACACAAAATAGGATGAAGCAAAAAATAGATTAACAGTGTAGTGAGCTACATTTTGACATGGGTGGTTGGATATTTGTATGTTTTTAGTCTGACAAGTAGATGTCCTTGAAGCAAAATAAAAAGGATAAAAAATGTGTTCCTATGTATTATGGCCCTTATCAAGTTCTTTATAAAATTATAAGTGTGGCTTATAAGTTGGAGTTTCCTCATTCATCTTGCATACACCTAGTATTTCATGTTTCCTATTTGATTAAGGTCATTGAACGTAAAGTTTTAGTTCAGATAGAGCTACTAGAACTAGATGAAGAAGGATGAGTCATTTTGTAACTAGATAAGATCCTAAAAACACATACTAAGTGGTTGAGAACTAGAGATTAAAAAATATTTGATCAAGTGGAAGACCTTGAGTAATGAGAATGCAACTTGGGAGGATGAAGATTTTCTGCAATAACATACAAAATTTTTCAACACTGAGGACAATGTTCGTTTAAAGGGTAAGGGCATGGTATGAACCTAACATATTGAATGTATTGGGATAGGAATAGCTGACTTGTGGCTTACTTAATCCTCTTTGATGTTACATCACATTTTTATGCATACATTTGGTTGGTAGGTCGGCCTATGAAGTAACCATGGCCTAGGTGGAATTTAAATATGAGGTAGTGGGTAATTATTTGTCATCATATTATGAATTATGCTCTTATTGAAGCTTGTTTAGGTTTCCCCCTTAAAATGGCTTATATTTTATTCATATATTATATTTTAGTCATATTATGATCTATTGTTGTTTTTTTGTATTATTATTGAAGTAATTTCATTACACCTAAGGAAGGAATTAAAACCCACGTATTTCTCCCACATAGAGTGCTCAGTGAAAATTTTATCCTTTGTACATGTATGAATCTTTAGATGGATTGAATACTTGATAATGTTTTCCTTTACTTCGATATAATAGGCTTGTGACTTGGTTAAACTATGCTTCAATTAAATAGAATTGAATTTGGAAAGAATAGGGAATCATTTCTCAGTGTGAAATAGTATAAGTGTGCCTCAATAATGAACTTTAAAAGTGGTAGAAATGGTGGATTATATGTGCCTTTATAGCCATCCAAAATCTGAACCTTACACTACCTATCATTAAAATACAAACCAACCTATAAGGGAGGGTTTAACATTAAAAAAAATCATTGTTGGGTGAAATATAAGATCAACCCATTAATTTTAGGACTAATTACCACTCACAACATGTGTGGGTTGATTCTAATCTAGGAAGGGTGATGAATTTGAAATGTTTGTGTAAATGCTTAGAGAGATTTTTAACAATTTATAATATTTTTTAGGTGTAAAACAATAATTTATAGGGGATGGCTCTGTACAAGTACTTATGATAGAATTAGGTGGGGAAATAAGACCAATTTAAATACACAAGTCAATTAAGTTAAAAATGGGTCAAAATTGACATTACCAAGTATTCATGTCCAAATTTAAGTGTCAATAATCATATAGTCACAACTAAGTACACATGGCTAAAAATTATCTCAAATTATATCCTTAATTGAATTGATCAAATAATTATTTCAATCAATTATGTAGTTGGGTCCAAGTGAGCCTCTATTAATATTTTATTATCTTAATTGGTTTTATGGAGTATAATTTGGCCCAAATTATATCCTTTATTTAACCAATCTATTAATTAGTTTAATCAATGATGAAATTGGATCTAACTAAACCCCAAATCATATCTTAAGTCAAAATTAGGTTTACAAGGCTAAAAATTCCATAAGTTGTGTCCCTAATTTTATAATTGAGTAATTATTCCAATCAGTGATAAAATTGGGTCTAATTGAGCTAAAAATCATAACATATAGTTTTAATTTAGTTCACAAGGCACAAGTCAACCCAAATTATAGCCCTGACTAATCTAATTGAGAAACTTATTCAATCAATTATGAAATTAGGACTAATTGAGCCCTAAATCACATCAAATAGTTACATTTAGGTTCACAGGGATAAATGTTTTCCAAATTGTATCATTAATTTAAGGAATTAAAAAATGTATTTACTCAATGATGAAATTAAGGCCATTTGAGCCCCAAAATACATTGTATATTTGTAATTAACTTAAAGTGGGATTAAATTGACACAAATTACATCCATAATTGAATAAATCAATTAATTAATTCCTTTGGTGATGAAATCGGAGTCATTTAATACCAAATCACATCGTATAATGCCAATTAGCTATACATGACTCAAATTTTCCCAAATTATGTCACTGATGGAATCAATTGAGTAATTACTTCAATCAATGATGAAATTTGGGAAAATTAAACCCAAAATCACATCAGATGGTCAAAATTAGTTTCAAAAGGCTAAAATTGGCCCAAATTATGTTTCTAAGTGAACATATTGAGTAATTAGTTCGATATATGATTATATTGGGTTTAATTGAGCTCCAAATCACATTATATAGTCATAATTAGGTTCATGAGGCTCAAATTGGTAGAAACTTATGTTCCTAATCAAACCAATCAAGTAATTGATTTAATTAGTGATGAAATTATTGATCCCATAGTCACAATTAGGTTCATCAGGCTCAAATTGGTCCAAACTACTTCCCAGATTAAACCAATTGAGTAATTGATTTAATCAATAAATAAAATATGGCTAATTAAGCCCCAAATCACATCATCTAGTCCCATATAGGTTCAAAAAGATTAAAATGGCCTAAATTACATCTCTTTTTGAACTAATAGGGTAATTTATCTAGTTACTAATTAAATTGGGATAATTGAGCCAAAAATCATATCATATGGTATTGATTAGTTTAATGGTTATAAAATTTCCCAAATTACATCCTTAACTGAACTAATTTTATTATTGGTTCAATAATGATGAAATCTAGTCTAATTGATCCCCAAATCACATTATATAATCCAAATTAGGTTCACAAGGCTCAAATTGGCTCAAATTAGTTCACTAATTAACCATTCAAGTAATTAGTTCAATCAATGATGAAAGTAGGGTTGATCAAGCCCCAAATCACAATATATAGTCTCAATTAGGTTTGTGGGACTTAAATTAGCCAAATTATGTCCATGATTGAAAAAATTGTGTTATTAGTTTAGTAAGCAATGAAATTTGGGCCAATTGAACAAACAATGATATTGTATATTCATAATTAACTTAAAGAGGCTCATGTTGGCCCAAAACTACATCCCTGATTGAACAAATTTGGTAATTATTTCACTTAATAATAAAATTATCATTAATTGATACCAAAATCACATTATATAGTTCTAATTACCTTTATGGGGATCAAATTATCCCAAATTACATCCTTAATTTAAATAATTGAGTAATTAGTTTAATTAGTGATAAAATTAAGGTAAATTAATACTAAAGTCATATTTTATATTTACAATCAGGTTCATAGGGCTCAAATTGGAGAAAATCATGTCCTTTATTGATTGGATTGTGTAATTGTTTCAATACATATAAAATTGAGGCTAACAGATCTCCAAATCCCATTGTATAGTTGCAACTAGGTTTATAGGGCTCAAATTAGCAAAAACTATGTTCTTGATTGAACTAATCAAGTAATTATCAGTGATGAAATTGGAGGTAATTGAGACCAAAATCACATCTTATATTCATAATTAGATTCATGTGTCTCACATTGGCCCCAAATTATCTCTTTGTTTGGACTAATAGATTAATTACCTGAATCATTGATGATATTATGATCGATTGAGCCCCAAATTACATCATCCACTCCCAATTAGATTCAAAGATATAAAATTGGCAAAAATGATATCCTTATTTGAACCAATCCTATAATTAATTTTATTAGTGATAAAATTAGGGTTATTTCAGTCCAAAATCACATCATGTAGTCCCAATTAGGTTAATAGGGTTCAAATTGGCTAAAATCATGTCATTGATTGAGCTAATTAAGATAATAGTTTAATAGTGATGAAATTACATTTAATTTAGCCATAAATCACATTATATGGTCCCAATTATCTTCACATGGATTAAATTAACTCAAATTACATCTCTATGTGAATTAATTAACTAATTGGTGCAATCAATTATGAAATTGGGGCTAATTGAGCTCTAAATCACATCATATAATTGAAATTAGGTTTATGAGGCTTGATTTTGTCCAAATTATGTCCCTAATTTAAGCATTCAAGTAATTGGTTCAATTTGTGATGAAATTGATGCCATTTGAGCTCCAAATGACATCATATAATAAAATTTAGATTCCCTAAGCTTAAATTGGTCAAAATTATATCCCAAATTGAACCAATCAAGTAATTAAATCAATTACTATTTTTTTCTAATTATTTTATGTGAGCATACATCTAAAATGAACTAAAATGGATCTATGGTCACTTAGCTTAGGAGATTGACTGTTCTAGTAATGCCCATATACATTTAATGACTATATTTGTTTATTTTATATTAGAAATGTTTTCTATGTTTTTTTGGTCTATCTACAACATGTTTCTATGCCTTCTTATTAAAAACAAATATGTGAAATTTCAGATTTTTGGTCTTGTGCACAAATTCATGCCTATCTTCCTTCACCTTTAAACCCTAGCTCCACTTTTCATAATTGAATTCATTATAAAAATGGGTTTTAAATCTCAAACCACACTTCACTAAGTGGTTAAGCCTTTTTGATATTCTAACACTTTGAATAAGGATCAAACCACATTAGTTATCCCACTTATGTTTATGTGTGATCAATAGTGATCTGCTCTAATGCAATGTAACTTGTTTGGACTTTAAAACTTGATAATATGTAATTTTGACCTTATTTTATGTGTTTTGACTTGGCTTATGGATAATACATAAACCATGTGAAAATGTATTCCTCAATGTGCAAGTATTTTTTAAGTGATATCTAAATATGAATAGCCTTAAGTTTATCTTATATAAATAGATGACTCCTTAAGTAATTTGCCTCTGTAACTATCATGTGAAACATGTGGGACAAACCAAGGAGAGGGTTTGAATTTTAAAAATAGCCATTTAGAGAACTTGGGACATTACTAGTGAATTTAAAAATTTATAGTATTTGACAACATCTGACTATTTTTGGTACTCTCCAACATGAAGGAAATAGTGATCTAGAATATGGAGGTAGTCTACATAGGATAATATATTAGCTACACACAAATGAGGGAGATATTTAATATGAATGACAAAATTTTTGGCAAGCCCATAGATGGATAAATAATTATAAGAGAATGTGAACAAAAGTCAAATATGTATGTACATGTCATGTATGTCAAATAGAGGTTGAAACTAATATTATCAAGTGTATAATATCAAATTTAAGTGTATAAAAATTCCCCCATTCTAGTCTACTATTGAAAATTATAAATTAAAAGGATAAAGAAGTAAATTTGCTACTTAAGTGTAATAACATTTTTTGTTTTCAGGTACACCCTAAATATCTTGCTTACTTCATGCAAAACCTATAATGAAACAAGTATAAATCAATGCCCACTTATGATAAAATATATGAACCAACTTAGATAATTAATTTTTTTAATTTTTAAAATGTAAGGAATGAATACACCTATGGGTATGCAAACCAATATGCCCTCTAAAGGCATTGGAGAATTGTATGATTATGATCCATGGAGATGCTAAATATAAAAACTGTGTATTGAGAATAATATTCCTTGACCTTCATTGGTGACTGAGAAGTGATAGCATTTGAGTGTCATAGAACCTCAACTATACTAATCAAAATATCATCATAACTATTTTTGGTGAAAACTTGTATGAGGTTCATATGTAAGCAATAGAATCTCACATTAGGTTTGTATGTGAATTTGAAAAATTCAAATCAATTTCTATATACATATTTTATATTTAAGGTGATTACATAGTTACCTTCATTACCATCACATAAATCTAAGCATGCATGCATGAACAACATGTTAGAGGTAAATCACTGAGAATGGGGGGTGAATCAGTGAGCCTAGATAATCCAATTTCAATTCCAATTCCCTCAAGATCTTAATCATTCAATACATACATTCAAGAGGCATACACATAATTCATAGCAATGAATAGGAAAGATAATACAAGATTAATCGCATAACACATGACATACATGGGAAACCCTCTTGGGGAATAAAACCCACTAGAACCTACAATTGGACTATTATCTTATAATAACAAGAACCAATTTAGACTAGCTAAAACTGATCAAGGAACTACCATCCCTTATTTAGTGAGACTACAATCCCATAAGGTGCTACAACACCTATCTAGCTAAGATACAATAACAACTATACCTATAGAAATTTTTACCTTGAGACTACAACCCCATAGACGTTGAGATACCACAAAAACACCTAAGAACACCTCCACCTATGAACTGATGTCTTCTAAACACTTGATGATGGACCTTTGATTATCACTCTTCACCTTCACTCACACTCAATCTACAAGAGCACTATTCTGCCAATATAATTATGACCTATAGGTCATACAAATAGTCCTCAATCTATTTTTATCTTCAAATAATCTAATGGGCACCCACCCTTTCCTTTTCTTCACAACACTATACTCTTAAATGTAAATTCCACACATAAGTCACTCTCAAATCTAGAAACCATCACATTTAGTTTCATTATTTATAGAGCATTCACGATCAACACCATATTAGTCAGCCAATAATCATGCATTAACACTTAAGGCATCTATCTCATCATTACATAACTCAATACCATCCACATAGGTCGGCCATAGTATTCATGGGTCACCCTTAAGCAACTACACCTTTCAATTAGGCCCTTGTATCTCTTATAGGTCTCATGGAGACCTATTCACCCATTTAGCACATCATAGGGGAAAAAAGAACATAAGAATACTTATAAATATAGGTAAAATATAAATGACCCCTTAGTCATCCTCAAATTCTTACAATCATCATTTCACTCTTATTTCCAAGCTCAATTAACTCAAACATTAGCCTTGTTTATAAGGACACCATTATCGAACACACAATCAACTTATTAAGTATTGTTCATAATAAAGATAGATTGATCACATCTCTAAAAATCCCAAATAAGGTCTGCATGGAGTATACAACACTCTCCAATATCTAATTCATCATGAAACATTGAAACAACATCAACACAAGCTCAATTATCCTTCTCAGGTCATTTGTAGAACAAACACGAATACACAATCAAATTTGAACTTCAATATCTTTGAATATACACACTTTTAGATATTGAAATCTATATTTATAGATTTATCTTGTAGCCTTATATAAATTAACTTTAAACATCATCTATAAATTCTACATGGATCAAAAGATATGGCCCAAAAACTAGACACTAGTCATTCCTTTTTTAAATTCAAATATTTGAATTCAAACAGTCATAGTTAAATCTTGAACACCATGTCCTCATCTCATGTCCTCAATGATTAGATAAATCACACACCATTGATATTTTTTAAACTTTAACTCATATTTTTCCACTACCCAAAGATTACAATTTGAACACTTGGCCTCATCTCGTGCAATCTTACAATCTTGATTACACACACTCCGTTGATCTCTTCGATACTTTAACAATGATAGACAATTGTCACTTTGACCTCTTGAATTTAAATGCACCATTTATATTTATTAGTACAAATAACCACTCATCATTTATCCTTGGAATAATATCTATCTTTATCTTTTCTCAATTTTAAACACTGAACACTTGGCAACATCTCATTACATCCTGACATCTTGGAATGAACATGCTTCATCGATCCATTTATAAGGAGATCAATATTTAAATTCATTAACCAATAAAAAATATGACCTATTTGAATTGATATGTATTGTATATATTCATTTTATGACATCCCATGATCTATTATATCTTTATTTGGTCATGATATTTATCATTGTGCAAAATGGATTATGGGGACCATTGCTTATCTACCTAGAAAGCCAACTTTGGACCTCAGTAACTTTTTTTGCACTCAGATGCATGATCAAAAATTTAGACCATATTATCTCCTCATATATGAGTATATAACCATGTGTCAAAATACTCCTAAAATCTTCATACAAGTGAGATATAACTTCATTAATCTTGTCACTCAAATTTCTTTTGCGATAGATCCAACTATGTCAAGAACTATCTGGGAGGCCAACTTTGAACATGCATATATTTTGTCATGCTTCATCTCTTATCTAAAATGTAGTGCATGTAAACTAGGGAAAAAATTTAGTGCATATTTTGTGGTGTTGGCAGTTGTTTTACTTGACCAACGAGTCTGGTGGGGGTTTGGCCGCGGGGAGGGCCTTGAACGGATCCCCGTGGTGGTAGGTGTTGTGTCAAAGCGGATCAGGAGGGGCTCTATTTCTGTTGTTTCCCTAGGGGCATGATTGAAGATGAGTTTTTTGGGGGTGGTTGCCAGATCCAGTTTTTTGCCTTTGCTTTTTGTCTATGGGGTCGTAGCTCATGATGAAGTGCTTCAAGACGTCATTTGATAAAATTTTGATTGCCAAGGTGGTGTTGCCTCTGTGTTTTGTAGAGGGGGAGAATGGGTTGATGACCGGATGGACGTTTGGGGCGATGGCGGAGCCGATTTTGGGGTTTGGTTCATTGTTTGTTTGGTTGGGGATGGGGTCTGAAAGTGGACATTAAGGTGGCTCCCAATAACCCTTCCTCGTGTTAACATGGTTCTAAATGTGTAGATCTTTTATTGTGTGGATTCTTTAAGGTTACAGGTCCTTGTAAAACCTGGGTTCTTATTTCAGGTCGTAGTACCTGGTTTTATTGTTTAGGTTTTAGGTCCTTGTAAAACTTGGGGAGCTTTGTTTGGTTTATATTGGTGGTTTTAGGTCTAAGTAAAACCTGGTTTTTTTACTGATTTTCAGTGGGTTGCTATTGCTTTATCTTTTTTTGATTTGTAAAGGGTTTTGGGGCCCCTTCAAAACCTGCTTTTACCTTAATCTAAAACTAGGGAAAAAATTAAAAAAACCTATATTATCACATTCTCTTGAAACTATCACACGTGTGAAATATGACTTCATCAAAATGCTTACTTAGCTATTTCTTATGACATGCAAATTTGACTATGGAAAAACACTGCCAAAATACCTAGGAGCCCAAATTTGCACTTGCATATATTATATTGTGATTTATCACATGACCTCAAATTTAGTGCATATCAACTAGGTACAAATTTTATCACAACCATATGACCAACTCTACCTGACTTATCCACACATGGTAATGGTAATGACAACATATTACCTACTCAGATTTTATACCATTTGACCCAAAATGTCTAGATGAAAACTATGGACTACTAGATAAAATACAATCATGCACAAAAGCACTCAAATTATTCTTTACTTATGATAGGACCCTTTTCACATGCTCAAATAACCATACACATCCCTAAACATCTCTATCCATGCCAAAATTAAAGATCAACCAATCCTCCTTCAAGCATACTAGGATAAGCAGATTGCACACTTTATCATTATCACTTAGACTATCAAGGCACTTAATTCACTCACTATGAAATATCCATGACATCACCATTACATTATTTAAAACTATCCAAAAATCTCTCTCTTTGGCATTGATGTCAACACACATCACACAACTCATCTTCCTTCTCTCTCTTTAAGCACTCTCACAATAGGAACTTTCTCCCCCTTTGACATAATCACAAAGTGGGCACCAACTGATCTTGAGGACATAAAAATACTATCAATAGGAGAGGACCATCATATAAATATGATAAAAACTCCCCCTTATCTTGTGCCTACCTCTTATTACCTTGTCAACTTCTTTTTTCTCCATGCTAACACTCTCTTCAACCAAGTACTACATGTAGACACCGAAATCGTGTCGACTCCCCTGGTCACTCCCCGTCTTATTCTTCTTCGCCTATTTAACCCTTGACGATCACTTGTTCTACCAACCTTGACCCTGGCAGCATGTAACAATGAGCAGAGAACTAAAAGCTAGACTCTGTCCTCATTGTGCATCTGCCGACGACGGTCTTTACCCGGCCGATGTTGCCGACGTCGGTCACTTATCGGCCGACGTCGGCAATCCTGCTGACGTCGGTCACCATCCCGTTATCTATTATCCATTACCATTCGGTTCCCAATCGGTTTTTCGAAACGGTTATCGAACCATCTCTCGAAACCGTCCCAGGGCCTTCATCTCCCCCCTCCCCGATCAATCAATCAGACTCCCATTTTTCCGACATCTACAGGCTCTCCAGCGTTCGAACTCCAGCATCCATCAACTCCAGCATCCATCAACTCCAGCGTTCGTTCTTCCGGCACTGCACAAGCAACTTCGACTATGGCTTTCATTACGCCTTCTGACAGGTAAGTATCTTCTGTGTTTATTTTTTTTTCTTTCTGATTATTTATTCCCTATTTCTGCCATCCTGAAGCTTCAAACCCCCAGACTCGACCAAAAACCCCATCCCGACTCTGTCTAAAATCTTGTCCCGACCCTGTCAAGACCTTCTGCAACCTGTTCAAACTTTTCCAGAACCTGCCCCTACCGATGCCAGTCACTACCCCGACCGATGACGGCACCTTAACCGACGTCGGCACCTTTCCAGACCGACGCCGGCACCACAGAGACCGATGCCGGTGACTGTGCAGAACAGTGCCGCTTATTAGGTATGCTCTTTTATTTTTTGTCATTTATTTCTGTCATTTCATCTTTTATTATCTACTTTCGTCCAACATTACACTTTTTATCAGTGGATTGATATCCTTTTAGGGAGTCTTTGTACTTTCGGGATCGGGCGTTCCCCTGACAATCCACCATATCTTTGACTAACATCTTTCCGTGTTTTAGTCTCTTTTTCGCAGGTGTCATTCCTCCACAACCAAAGAGGAGAATCTTCCAACGTCTGATTTCGGTGCGCTCAACTTTATCAGGTACTTCTAACCTTAACCTTTTATTTCAGTTTCTTATTTCTTCTTTGAATGTAGAAAGCAATTTTGCATAGAAACATTCTGGCACGCCCGGTGGGACCCTAGGTCCTCCTTGGGTTCTTTCTTTCTTTCGTTCATTTAGGCGCATTAGGTTTCTTCCTTTTCGCCTCCTTTCGTCTCTTCTTAAATGACATCATAAGCAAAACTAAAATGAACATTTCTTTCTTGCACTTCTAGACTAGCTAAACTCATATTCTTCGACTCTTTCTCCATTCGTCTTCATACGAACAAACATTTCGACTTGGACATTAAAACACTTTGCATTCATTTCTATTTGCCTGCATCTCTTAGACCACACATAGTAATTAAACCACATATTGAATTAATCTAGATCACTTCATGTTACACGACCAAACCACCTGCACAAAACAAACATTTTAACTTACCTGAGACAAGGCCCGACTGGGATTTCATCCCCCAGCGGATACCTTACCCGTCCCAGTGACCCCACTTGGATTTCATCACCAAGGGGGAAGCCCACTCCGTTCTCTGGCGGAGTATAATCTCTAGGCGAGGTATATCTTGGCTAAGTGAAACCAGCTAACCACTGGAATCGTGAAGTGAGGGGAGCTTGCTCCTTAGCACCAGGCCACGTACTAGACCCTAACACAGACTTCTTGAGCACCATAACAAAACCCAAAACCATCCATAGACTTCTTCTAGGACCTGACTCACAAAGCCAACCTCCCCAAACACACATTCTAAGGCATAAGCCACTATAATCCTAAAAATTTTACTTCTAGAATTTTAGGGTCTGCTTGTGTCTTCATCTTTTTAGTTCTTATCTGCTTGTTTGAGCGTGTAAGGACGTTCTCTCTCGCCTTTTATGGTTTTGACACACAGTCAAACCAAGGCCCTTTTTGACCACTCTGGCCGTCAACTACTTTCGTCTACCTCATCTCTAACCCGTCCTATCATGGAGTTCCACTCGGAGACTGAAAAAACTCCTACAGGACCGACCCTGACCCCGACTCAACTTCCCATCATCCCTGAAGGGGACCAGGATTTTAAAAAATTCTTGGACCTCAATACCGCAGCCCTCCATAACTATCTCACGAGAAACCCAACGCGAGACCTTTCGGGTGACATGGCGACGACATCGACACCATTCGCTACCCAACCTTTTTTGACTCAGCCTTTCGCCTCAACCGTTAACTCAACCATGGCCAATACGAAAAGTTTGGCTTCTTCGTCTATTTTTAGACCAACCTCCATCGGGGTTTCGTTACCCCCTCAATCACTTGCAATTCAACCAAGTTCTACATCATATCAGAACTTGATTGCCTCGACCCCTTACACTCTTGCGCCCACAAATGTAGGAGTGCCAACCTATCCCTCTACCAGTGCCGCTATTCAACCACCTTTGGCGGTGCCTAGTCAACTTATACCTTCGACCTTCATGACACAACCACCTCTAGCCTCCACTTTCGCCCCTACGACTAGTCATCCGTACATTGTACAACCGACTATGTCGCATGCCTCCTTTAACCTCTTCCAAGCGCCTTACAACTTAGGGGGCGCTCAACCCACCAATCCGTCAGCAGATCTCATCAAGATGCTGATGGATAAAATATCTAGTCTTGAAGCTTCTATCTCCAGTTCAAATAATATCTCTTCATATGACCAGATTTATAACGAGCCCATTCATCCTTCTGTCCCTATTCGACCATACCCCAACCATTGGGAGCTTCCTAAATTTACTCGCTTTCAGAGTAAGGAAGACCCACAACAACATCTACGGGCATTCAGACATGCCTGCTATCTTTTTGCCCACGATGATGCGTTACTTTTACGCACGTTTCCTATGTCTCTTTCTGGCCCTGCCCTTGACTGGTATTGCTCCCTTGCCAGACATTCTATCTTTTCCTTCATTCAACTCGCTCAATTATTCATTGACCATTTCTCAATCAATATCACTAAACAAGTCTCGATCACAGACCTTTACTCCATTAGGCAATTTGACGATGAATCAGTAGTTGATTTTGTCGCCCGTTGGAGAGACTTGATTAACCAGCTCTCCTTCTCCTTGCCTCAACCCGAGCTCATTGAGCTCTTTTCCCGAGCATGTGTCAGTCACATCTCATCCACCTTGCGAGTTCAAACATTCCACACTTTCGACGAGGCCTTCACCATGGCCCGAAAGCTTGAACTCTGTGCTATTGAAGAAGATAAGGTCAAATTGTGTAACACTAACACAAGAACCAATGACCATTCTTCTTCCAGACCTTCTTCTGCCCACTCTCAATCTAAGGGGTCGGCGAACACTGTCATCTTTAGACCATCATCTTCAACAATAACTAACCGACCAACATCTTCAACATTAGACTACATCAATAAACATTTTCAACGTCAATCCATACAGCGTCAATTCACTCCAATTGGAGAGTCATATGCCTCTGTCTTGGATAAACTCGTCAAGCAGGGGGTCCTCAATCTCCCTTCAATCCGACCACATCAATTCGACCCCTCAACACCTATCCCTGCATGGTACAGGGAGAATCACTTTTGTAACTATCACCGTGTCAAAGGCCATGATACGGATCACCGTCAAACTTTTAAAAACCTCATCCAGAACATGCTAGACAAGGGCGATCTTATCTTGGATAACCCGAACGCACCGCCCGACCAAAACCTCGACATCTTCAAACAACCTTTTCCTAATCACCCGCCTACTCAAGACAACATCCAAACCATGATCAATGACCCTCAAGACCATATACACACCGTCAACACTATCTTACCTCTTGTCCCTGACCAACTTTCTTCACAGGATGAAAGACCCTCTTCTCCTATTAGTCCTCCATCTATTTCTCTTATATTGGAGGGCGCCTTGATCACACCTACACCATTAGCCCTACCTTCATCCAATGACCATACATTGCCTACTCCTCAAGCACAAGCAGAAAGCATGATCATCCCTACCCTCTGCCCACTTGAGGAGCCACCCTCTCCTATTTCTTCTCCGCCAAGAGAAGACCCTATCTCTTCACCCATTTCGATTGAGGAAGACCCAGTCACGGTTTCCTCTTGCCCTTTGCCTGAGATTGTTACATCTCGCTCACCTCCGTCCACATCTAAACTCAAACCCGTATCTAACCTCGCCTCGCACAATAGTGGCCCTCGACTCAAACTAACGAAGACCATTAGACCACATCGGAGGACTCCTCCCCCACCTTCGTCATTACCTTCAATCCTAGGCCCACATCCATCCACTTTAATAGGAGTACTACCTACTCCCATCCTTCACAGAGGCACATCGCCTCCATTACTCTATCAACCTGTCAAACATATATCTCCCTCAAATCATCAACCAAAGTCTCTTACACCTCTTAAACCAACGTCATCAACCCTCACTGCAATAAAATATCTAGACCCGTTAGCAGATTCTTATACCTTGTTGTTACGGCACTTATTGCAGTCATCTTGCCTCAACCTTCCGCCTCTCAAACCATATCATTCTCTCGGACCTAAACCACCTTGGTTCGACGACACTCGTATTTGTGCATATCATCGCACGCTTGGACACGACACGGAGCATTGTTGTGCCCTCAAGGTCGCCATTCGCCAATGTCTGGGGAATGACACCTCTCTTCTTGACCACGTTATCAAGCCTTCAACACCACCCCTCTCATCAACTCTCGGATCAAGACCCTCTTGGTTCAACAACTCTAAATACTGTCACTATCATCATACTCCGGGACATGACACTGAGCGTTGTTGCGCTCTTAAAGCTGTCATTCGTCACCAACGGAGAAAGGATTCCCTTCTCATCAAGGATCCTCTAGACCTTCCCTCCCACAAATCATCAACACCAACTCATACCTCTCCAACCTCATCACCTAAACCGGGATCTCCACGCCAGGTTCTGGTTCCTTTGTCACCTTAACCCCCTTATTCGACATTAACACCGTCCATCTGACCACTAAACCTCAACCGACCTTAACCAATCCATCAAACATTCTCCCTAGCCGCTGGGGGAATTCAACCTTCATCCAAACCTCGACCAATTTTTCAACACAGTCTCGACCACATATCAATCACTCTTTCAACTTAGCCTCAACCAGACTAGCAACCAAACATTTAACCCGACCTCAACCAAACATTCGACCCAACCAAAGACCAAATACCAACCAATCAACTCTTGATCAAACATTCGACCCAACCAATCAACCCTCGACCAACCATTTACAAACTATCAAATGACCAAATCTCAACCAAACATTGACCAACCTTTTTATCCACACATTCAACCAGTCTCGATCAATCAACGACCATATCAGTCAACTTCACATCCAATCATCCATCAACACGTGACCAATATGGAGCGAAGTAAATGAGGCAAGTTTGCTCTTAATTGGCTCGAACCTTTTATTATCACGCACAAGTATGGATCAGGGACTTATCGTCTGTCTTCTCTTGATGGACGCCCAGAACCTGAGCCTCTTAATGCGTTGCATCTGCGCCCGTTCTATTGCTAGTCGAGTACTCATCCACTTGACACTTAAGTTGAGCTCGTCCCTTGAGCAATCCTCATCCTCTTAATCCTACCTCCTTTCAACCCTATTCCTCTTAACAATTCCTATAACCCTTTTATGCGGTATGGATGCTTTGTCCTCATAAAAGGGAGTCCTTGACCTTCTATAATCTTGTCCATGACTCACATTTCTGTAAAAACAAATCAAGATGTCAAAACATATCCATGGTCACTATGTCAATATCAAAATCAAAAAGTAGACTGCTCCCTCGAAGGACAGCTGTACTATCATTGCTGTAATAAATAGACTGCTCCCTCGAAGGACAGCTATTCAAAAGCCTTTATATTAAACAAAAATCTAGACCACTCCCTCGAAGGATGGCTATGACTAATCTGGCAATAACAGCATTATTTTAGAAGCTTCCCGCATTGATCAGCTTCACAACCTGACCACCAAACAAATGACATCTCTATGCAGGCTTCCCGCATTGATCAGTCTGCGCCTAAAAAAAAAAAAAAAAAAAAAAAAAAAAAACGAGTCATGGACTTGACTTGTAGTTGTCTCAGGGTCTCCTATAAAAAGGGGCATCGTTATCTTTGCTCTTAAAACGGGTTACCCTTCTTCCTCCTCCTATCACCCGCTCAAGGGACTTCGAGCTCACTTTAATGTCTAAGTGATTCGATTACCGCTCTAACATAACCACGGTCAACGACGTCACGCATGAATGGGGCTCTTGGTTCTCATAACCCCTATCTATGCTATCTTTTTGGTCTTTGTCAATGAAAGAGCAATATGCTTTTCACTTCTTCTACACTTTGGTCACATTCACCTTCATCACTTGTCAATCGACTCAACTCAACTCTCTTTTCAAACCATCAACCTGACCTAGCCTATTCACCCTAGTTTCTATGGATACCAATACACATGGAAACTATCGACCCACCACAATTTATGTTCAGCATAAACCAATACTTGCTGAAGCATAAATAAACCTCAATTCATTTTTAGCATACATCCATCACGAATATGGAATATTGCTAGGGATGAAAAACCCCTCAACCAATGTTGCAGAATACACCATTTGGAAAAGGCTGCAACATCTTCTTGTTTTCCTCATCATTTCATCCAATCATCGACCAATCTATCAACCATTTTAACCACCTGTCTACCACTCAGACCCTTTGTCTGAACTACATTGGTCTGAGGCCCTATCACCAGGGCTATGTAGGCAGCACTCAGATGACACGACTGTCTTCTGGGGTTAGCTCAACCATTCTCGTTTGTTCGTCTCTCTGATGGACAAACCTTCTTTCCTTCTTTTAACCATAATCCTGTCCTTGACCATGACCCATTTTATCCCTTTGACCCTCCCTCCCTTTTAGGGAGAACTACATTGGCCTGAGGCCCTATCACTAGGGCTATGTAGGCAGCACTCAGTTGACATGGGGTCTTCTGGGGTTAGCTCGGCCACATCCTTTCATCCATTCCTCCCCTCAAACACCAACCATTGGAGATCATGCCTATCTCCACTGACCTCGACTACTTCCAAGACATTGTTGCCTTGGTTATTTTTGCATGTATGCTACCTCATGACTGGTTAGCAAAATTGTGCGCAGACCTTTTTGAACCCTCACAAGTATAGGATCGCAAACCGGTTGATCCGCACTACTTGTGGCTTTTTCGTGTTTCTAAGAGCACTTCCTGAGCCCGAGATACCTGGAACACGATGACCATTTGGAGCTTTAGCTTAGATTGAGTGACCCGATCAGTAGATGACTAAATGCTGGGGCCCGGTTACTTCAATTTTGGCACTCCTCGACCCTTGACCTGCGACACTTTTGACCTGACCATCTCGTGTAGTGGTATGCGCGCAATCACGACTTTTGCAGCGTTCACCCTCACCCCTTTTTCATCCACTCTTTGTCAAATCAACACCCGATTCTCGGTTCCCTTCCCTCGACTCCTGCTTTGAGGGGGAATACCTTATCCTTAATCGGGGCAACCTTTCCGCTTCCTATTTTTGTCTTGCAGTTCATTCGAACAACCAACAAGACGAAATCAACCTTATCCCTCACCTGGGGCACTCACTCCTATTTTTGTCTTGCAGTTCGTCAGAACAACCAACAAGACAAAAAGGGGCAAATGTAGACACCGAAATCATGTCGACTCCCCTGGTCACTCCCCGTCTTATTCTTCTTCGCCTATTTAACCCTTACGATCACTTGTTCTACCAACCTTGACCCTAGCAGCATGTAATAATGAGCAGAGAACTAAAAGCTAGACTCTGTCCTCATTGTGCATCTATCGACGATGGTCTTTACCCAGCCGATGTTGCCGACGTCGGTCACTTATCGGCCGACGTCGGCAATCCTGCCAACGTCGGTCACCATCCCATTATCCGTTATCCGTTACCATTCAATTCCCAATCGGTTTTTCAAAATAGTTATCGAACCGTCTCTCGAAACCATCCCAGGGCCTTCATCTCCCCCCTCCCCGATCAATCAATCAGACTCCCATTTTTCCGACATCTACAGGCTCTCCAGCGTTCGAACTCCAGCATCCATCAACTCCAGCATCCATCAACTCCAGCGTTCATTCTTTCAGCACTGCACAGGCAACTTTGACTATGGCTTTCATTACGGCTTCTGACAGGTAAGTATCTTCTGTGTTTATTTTCTTTTTCTTTCTGATTATTTATTCCCTATTTCTGCCATCCTGAAGCTTCAAACCCCCAGACTCGACCAAAAACCCCGTCCCGACTCTGTCTAAAATCTTGTCCCGACCCTGTCAAGACCTTCTGCAACCTGTTCAGACTTTTCCAGAACTTGCCCCTACCGACGCCGGTCACTACCCAGACCGATGATGGCACCTTAACCGATGTCGGCACCTTTCCAGACCGACGCCGGCACCATAGAGACCGACGCCGGTGACTGTGCAGAACAGTGCCGCTTATCAGGTATGCTCTTTTATTTTCTGTCATTTATTTCTGTCATTTCATCTTTTATTATCTACTTTCGTCCAACATTACGCTTTTTATCAGTGGGTTGATATCCTTTTAGGGAGTCTTCGTACTTCCGGGATCGGGCGTTTGCCTGACAATCCACCATATCTTTGACTAACATCTTTCCGTGTTTTAGTCTCTTTTTCGCAGGTGTCATTCCTCCACAGCCAAAGAGGAGAATCTTCCAACGTCTGATTTCGGTGCACTCAACTTTATCAGGTACTTCTAACCTTAACCTTTTATTTCAGTTTCTTATTTCTTCTTTGAATGTAGAAAGCAATTTTGCATAGAAACACTACAATCAATGAAGAAAGAACACATAAAAGTATTGAATCTAATGGAACTCACCAAGAAACATCTGAGAGGGAATCCTCCTAATATTTTTGAGTAATTTCACTTTTGAGCATCTTCAAATATCCACAAACCATGAAGAACCACCATACAAGCTCACTATCCTTCTCTATTAAGCCACCTCAAGGATCATCAATAGAAATTCATGCCACTCACCAAATAAGAAACATGCACTTGAACCAACTTGATAAATCAACTTGAAACATGCATACCTTTCTATTTTGGAAACACTGAGCAAGAACATCAAATCTTCATGTTAGGCATGTCTAAACTCCTTTTAGCCCTATCTATAACTTACAGAGCCCTTAAATTTTAGTAAACACATCTTCAATACCTAAAACTTCATATCTAGAGCACTCTCATATTCCTCCTTAAGCACACCTAGCTCAACCTATGTAACATACTTCCTTCACAAACCAACTTGCTAATTAGGCCTCCATATTGATAAAAACATGAATAATTTGAAAACCATAGACCTTAAAATATATGTGAAACATGATTCCCATTTTTCCTAATAAACTTATTAAGAAGCCTTAGACCTCAAATCATAAGGAAACCCACATTTTAAGTAGAGCCCAAAATCCCTCAAAACAAGCAAGGTCAACAAACCTCCTTCTAGTCAATGCACACCTCTAAAATTTATTACACCCTTGGAGACACCCATCACAAACTTTTGGACCAATATTTGAGTTTCCACACATTTGGGAACCCATAAATCCTATAACTCATTTTAGGTTTGCTTGTCCTTAAGCCAAAACAAAGAAAACCAAGAGCACTCAAAAAACTCCAATTTGACTTTAAAATACCTTTAGACTACAATACCACCTGAAGAATGATATAATAAGGTTAAAAAACCTTTCTATGTAAAATTATCATCTTATCAACTAATAAATCCTCCTTTTCCATCTGGGAACCTTCAATCTAACCCTACAAACTAATCCATAAATAGCTATCAACATCATGACATTACCACAACATATCTTCCACTTGGATATATATATTCCAATTGAAAAAACTCATCTCTATACTTCTAGGACCATCTGAAGAACACCACAACAACACTTACTTCTCTACTAAAATGAGTATATTAATAAGCATATATAGAGACATCCTTTACATCATAATGATCTAAAACAAAGTGAAGCTAGGAGTGGCCCACATCTCCTCAGTAACCATTGAAATCCTCTTATATCTATAAGAATTATTTCTCTTGTTCTTATTCTTCTTATTCTAAACTATGGCAACTAGTTCCTTTTCTAAATTAGTCTCTTCTTCTATGATTGGATTGAAAATACATGGAGACAACATCGATTCATGACATACCTTTTTCATCTATAGAAACTTCCTTATAGATTTGAACCTCATCACTAGGCACTATCAATTGATGTTATTTGAATGAATCTTTCTCAATAGTAGTAGGATGTTCACTTGGATCCATACTTCTCAGAAATAGCCTCAACTAGTACCTTGGTCTGCTCCTTGAGCTTGGTCTCTTCATTCATAACATGAGCAAAAAATGAGATCCCTTAGCACTCTTCAATTTTTAAAGCATTCTCCACCATAGAAAGAAGATTATTTAGACTTTTAATCTCATTATGACTCATACATACCACCTTTGGTTTTCATGAGTTGACTTGCCTTCTTCCTTTCACTCTAGGATCTTGATTAAACCTATTCTGACTTGTAGACCTTTGCTTGTAGAATCTAGCAATATGACCTCTCTGTTCACAGTTGTAGAAAATAATACTTTTTGATGGAAATATAGTTTGTCTTACCTTATTTGGATATAAACTTCAATGTTCCCTTTGTCATGACAAACAAAGCAACCTCCTCCTTTTGATAAGGACTCACTTTGTCTAATCTTATGTGGGCAATGGTTTGCAAAATGTCCCACAATAAGATAGTTGAAGCACTTAAGTTTGTTCACACTTTTTGATTTATTACCCCCATCATAGTTCCATGAAAAATCATTTATAATAGGTCTCTTTAATTCTTTATCTTTATTCTCAAATTGATTACATGTGAAACAGTAACCATTGGAACTTGCATACCTCATGGCATTTGGTTGCCTGATCTAATTTGTCTTCATACTATCAAAACCATTATTATTTATCTGATGATTTTTCTTCAAAGTATGATTTTCCTTGTTCACATTAGTATTCATCTTTTCTTGAGTTACATTCTTTTTTTCTTCTTCATATCCAAGACAAGTTCTATCACTAGCATGCTTTTGACCACTCAGTATATTGTCTAGATCACTTAAGCTCTTTTCAAATCTCACAAATGACTTCACCTTAATGTTGTCACTTGGATTTCCACCCTTGAGGAGATGCCTATCTATACTCACCCAAGTTTCAAAATGGAAACATCTCTCTTTCTGTGGGTGACAATTTTGTTGAGATGAATCTCTATAAGGGCTAGATCCCTTGATGCAATATTTAAAAACGCTTTCTTGCCTATAAACTTTGGATGAAAAGGGTCAAGAAAACAACTAAGAAAAATAAAAAAGGTGATGCACCAATAGTATATTTCATCCCATTGAATAAAATTTGACCATTTAGAGTCAAATAATACTTCTTTTACACAAAACTCATAATTCAAGTAGCATTGCCACATCAATGTTTCATAAGTTAGGTCCAAAAGGCATTTTGATGCTTAAGAGGGTGATGAAGGATTCCTTTTTAGGATAAAATCATGAACCACGTCTAATAAACCTATACACTTAGAAAATATCACTAACAAAGACCTATAATACTTGTTCTTCTGCACATTTGGTGAACAATCAAGGATAACATGTTAGAAAAGATAATCTTCTACTAGACAAGACCAACAAGATTGCATTAAAACTTAATTTAATAGAATGTGAGTATGAAAAATCACTTATTTATTTATTCAATATTAATTCAAGTACTAATTTTTCTAGATTTTCCCCATTAACCAATGGAGGCTACTGAAGTGAGCCAAAAAGTCCATATGTATAGCCTTTGAGAGAGAAACAAGGTAAAGGGAGTCCAAAGGTCACTTGGACATGTTTAAATCTCAAAAAAGGGTTTAAAATTTACATGATAAATAGTAATGAGTCAAACCATGCAATTTTAGGAGGTCCAATTGTCCATACAAGTCATGAAAACTATGAAAAGTGTCACAACATTCTTTATCTTGGCTTAGAAAATTGCCTTCACCATTTGGAGTTGTTTTAACGTCCCACCACTAACTAGGGATAGGTATAATTATGTTAATAAGATGTAATTCCTTAAATAATTCAATTCCATGCATTGGTTTCATTCTTACTCCTTTAGAAATTCTTAGAATGAAGTAATCACTGTTTGTAGTCTAAAAAACTCCTTGTTTCAGTCACCCTCACACTTGGCCTCAAAAATATCTTAAATTTTCAATGAAAATCCATGGGATGGAGTGAATGACACTTTTAAATACCATCCATGTCCTTATAATTCTTAGGTACACCTTAAAAAGGCCCATACTTGGAGTTTTCACCCTTCTCACCCTTTTGTTCACTATGCCAATTTTGACTAGCTAAAAGTAAGGTAATTTTTTGAATACTTATAAACTTTAATTAGGAAGGAAATTAATTTTTGAGGTTATAAACATTCTTAATACTTCACACAAACTTTATTTCATCCTTAGATCTTCTTTAGAGCTTGCAAAATACAAAAAATGGTGAGAAAACCCATGTTTTACATGTTGTCCATACAAGTCCATATAACAAATCATGGTGGTAAGTATCTTTAGTGATTATTATTCATGATAAAAAAATTTCCCTTTCCAAACTATGTCCTTAGATTATATTTTCAATCTCATTTACCACATCAAGTCTTTGCCAATGATTTGTAAGGGTTTTTGATTAGTTTCAGTTCTTAAGCTTTGTTCATAAATATTAGGCATTAAAGTTTCAAAAAAATGACATAAATTAGATAATATGGACCCAATTTAACTCCTATAAACTTATTTAGTTCCCATGTATATTCTCCAAGGAGATGTGAGCTTCACAAGTCACCCTATCGAGCTTATTTTTCCAATTTTACATAAGGGTGAGTGGTTTTGAGCTCAAATATGGATCTCTTGATCACTTATCTACACTAAAATAGATCTCACACCTATATTTTTACCTAAAAAACATTATTCAATCCTCTATATAGTCCACCAAGATTCAAAAGTGAAGATGGACTGCTATTTGGCATTAGGCCTTCTCAAAACCCAATAGGTCTACTAGGCACCTTGATGAATTTTGGGTATTAAGACTATTATATCATAGTTGCATTGGTGTATTATGCATTTTTAAACCCTATTTTACCTCACCAAACCATAATATATTCCTCCAAGCACCTTACTTCATCTTCTTTATGTACTTGCCAATTAGGCCTAGTGGAAAACCTACCTATTTAGACTATGTGCAAGGGGAAAATGGGTAATTTCAGGAGTTTGAGCCTAATATATTGTTTCTTATCCCCTAATTTCCTTATATACACCTCATCAAAGTTTTTTTGAGATCCAAAAGGCTTCACATCAAGTCCCATGCCCATTCTACATTCATTTGGTCACTTTGCCAAGTTCTAATTTTACTAGATTGGCTGACCTCTGAGACAAAATAGAGTGGTATTTCCCTTATCAATTGTGAAAAATGAGTGTTTTTAGAGATGTAAAAATTAAAATTTTTACCAAATTTTCTATTTTGATTCCATGTTTTGGATGATCAACCATCTCTAAATATCCAAAAAAGGGGCCAAAAACCCTATTTTCTTGCATTTTTCCCTAAATCCACTTAAAAGTCACTCTTCCAAGCCAAAACAATGATTCTAGGCTACCTAAACATGATACCCATCTACAATTAATTATTATGGATCTTTTAAATCATCTAAAACACTCCATCCCTTATATTCTTCATGCTTACCTAATGAACCAAGAGGTTTCCTAGCCTTCTTGTATGGACTATGAGACATTTGTTAAGTGAGAAAGGTATTTAAGAACTTTGGAAAGGTCCTTAGAAAGTTAGTATTAATTTTTATTCATAATTGATCCTTTTATAGTCACTATAACCTTCTACCTACCTCCTAGATGGTCTATGCTCTACGTACCCTTACTCCTTTGGACCCTACTATAGATGTGTATAGGGGCTTAGGATCATGTGTAAGCTTGTTTTATCCCTTCTCCATGAATGTTTAAAATTTTATGATAGTTACAGGAGGAAATTATAGTTATTAAATAGTGTTTTTTCTTATTTACCATTCCAAACTCCATGATTTCCTTTATTCATTTGCCTAGTCAAGACTAAGCATGACCTAACCCTAATTGTGATTGTATTGACTTCCATTGTCACACTTTTAGGTGTATATTGAATGATTTAGGCCTAATCATAGTGTAAAAAGGATATATTTAAAATAATATATGGTTACCCATCTATCATACAAGTTTCTCATCATTCTTATGCCCTTTGATGCACTTTAGCTTCAAATATGAGCTTACACCTGCTGACTGAGACAACCTTTTTTTAACTCCTAACTATATATCTCATTAATTATATCAACTTGATTATGGTGCCTATGAAATATTTTATCCATTATACTAGGTCATACAATATTTATTTCATTTTCATTCACCTACATGCCTCATTTGAACTCAAAATAGTGCCTTTCAACTTGACTAAGACACTTTTCTTTTTAGGACCCCGTTGTAGGTGAGATAGAGTCTCAAAAGGGTTGACTAGGATGATATAATAAGGAAAAAGGTTTATTATATTACTTTTTAATTATGTATCACTAATATAATCTCAAACTCACCTTGCAATGGGTGATCACCATGCAAAACATGCACAAATCATTTATTTCATCACACTAACTGTTTGACCCTTGTAGGTGTCATTCCCATGCTTGAGGGTGCCTATAGGTGATCTAGGTGATGTACACTACTTTGACTTAGTATTCTCTTATTGTATTTTATTTAATTTTTCCTCACTATGCTAGTCTAAACATCCCATTCATGAGGTTTCATTTAATATTGTTCTTTTAGGTAAAAAAAGGCCATCTAGTCTTACAGGCCTATATATAACATTACAATAATTTAGTATGTTTGGAAGAAAATTTGAGGCTTTTCAAAACTATCTTTCACCAGACATTCCTTCTTCAAACTTGGCATACTCCTTACCCATACCAAATTCTAAAAGATTCATCTATCTAGTCACTTTAAAAGCCTTGGGAAACATGTCATAGAAGGTGCACAAAAACCCCTTGACCTCTATTTTTTTCTTTGAGGGATTGAAGCCCTAAAACTTAGTCATTGACCTTAAAATATAATTCCATGCTTCTATTTGACTTATAGGAAATTTATATGGGTATGTCAAGGCCTTCTTATTATATAAGTGAAAAAGGAATCATGACATTGCTTTAGCCTTTCCGTACAAACCCTAACCATGTGCTCAACCACCTATAAAAGGTTGTTCTGAGAAGCAAACAGTGGATTGGGTGTGTAAAAAAAAAATCATGAATGTAAATGAAATTTTCATACTTTAAACAAATATTATAAGTGCACCCAAAGAATAACCAAGGATTTGGAACACACATACACCTTTTTATACACCAACATGATGTTATTAGGGCTGTAGTTGCATGTTTTGGGGTAGTTATGCAAGTAGAGAGTGGAAATTAGTCAAAAAATGATGGTATATATCTTCACAACAGCCCAAAAAACATTCTCATTAATTAAATACATTAATCTCATTCCTTTCAGCTTGGAACCAGATTCAAAACACCCTTTTCAATGAAGATCACTTATGTGCACATGAAATATAGCAAGCAAGAACATCACCTAACTATCTAGCATGGTGAATTGAGCATGTGACTATAATTTCACCTTTTCCGAGCACCTTAAATAACTTATTCCAACTCTTTATGGTTTGGACAACTGATATACTATGAATACAACACCAAGAACAAGATATACAAGTCCATACATATGACTGTAATTAGAAATGGGTATGGATTTGACCAAGGAGGCAAACAAGCTTAGGAGGAAACCAAGGAATGACATGATGAAAACCAAAACATGGAAATAGGTGGTCACATGACTTAGAAACCTATGAAACACCATTTTCCATCTATATGGGACCCCTATAGGAGAAAACACTTCAGTAAACAAAAGTACTCCAACTAAAACTATGCATGGTGACACCTCCTTGCATCATAGGTTAATGTACTCATCAAAATAGTATGAATCATGAAAATAAGAATGGATATAGTCTGATATGGAATTTAACATCCTCTAGAGACAAGATCACCAATTATTTTGTATGAATTTTGTAGAAATGGGGTAAAACCTATAGGGTATACCAAATAGCAAGTAAAAGAGCACAATTAACTTGTTAGTGATTGTTCATAAAGAAAATTTGATAATTTATCAAGTTATTTATATTTAAATTAAGGTATTTGAGTGTAAAACAACATCCCAAAATAATTTTCCTTGAAACTACTTGTGTTTTCCATACCAAGCAAAAACATGAAGGTCACTTCAGTCTATCTCGAGAAGCAAGAAATGTGTGGAATAGTTTTAGCATCAAAATGAATATTAAATTAAAACAAAGCATAGATATGAGTTTTATAAGGATGAGGATGCCCCCATGATATTCCACATGTGGCACACTTCCCCAAAATCCATACAAGTTCTATTTTATCTCTTTTTTGATTGATTTCTAAAGTTTCAGTTAGAGAACCTACAACCTTCTGATGTGACTAATAGATCTAAAACTCTTACTAACATATTAGATGTTTTCCATGAAATTAAGACACTTATTCACCTTGGGAAACATGCCATTTGAATTAATGACTCTTAAAGGCACAAAAAATGACCCCTAATGGATAAATTAACTAATGTAACTAAGACAAAAGCTTATATGACCTCAAATGATGTTAGATGACAAGTAATACTTCCTATGAAAATATATTATGACCCCTTAAAACATTTTAAATCAAATTTTTTTCCTAGGGGTGCGCCAATTTGACCAAAAATTCAAATTTGGTCAACACTTACTAGATGACTTCTCTAACTCAAATTTCAATGACTCATTTTCAATTACATACCTTAAACATTAATATTATTTATATTTTAGGCTTTTAGACATGATCTATATTTGAAAACTGAGATGCTTGACCATATCTTCATGTTTTTTGGTATCTTCATTCATTCTTGCTTCATAAACACTGAATTGCTCCTCATAGTCCTTGATTTGAGACTTCATCTTCTTTTTAATCTTTTTCTCAATCTCTAGTTCTTCAAAATAATTTGTTAATCCATTCTCATAGTCCACCTCATATTCATCATCATTTTAATCACTCCAAGTAGACTCCTTTTGATGTGAGCAACTTCCTTCCTCAACCACGAAGAGGGCTTCATCTTCAATAGGACCATCATCTTCATGATCACACTCTGAGTCACTATCTTCACTCTCATCTAATGAGCTATAGTCTTTATTAGTGTATAGACTTTTAATTTTCTTGAAGGACTTCTTCTTGTTGTCATACTTTTTAAAACCTTTCTTCCTCTTATCATACATGTATGTCTTCTTGTCTTCATCATGCTCTTCACTAGCATGCTTATGAAGGCACTTTTTAGAAAAATGTCCTATCTCTCCACAATTGAATCATTTGAAAGTTAGTTTAACCTTATATTTATGTGAACCTATTTTCAAATTCCTTGCAAACAAAGTAATCAGTTCATCCTCATCAATATCATAAATGTTATCCATCTTGGCTTTCTTGCATTGGAACTTCTTCTTAGGCTTCATTTACATCTTGAATGTTGCTTCCTTCTTCAGTGGTATATCATCATTCTTCCTCATCTCATAGGTAGTAAGTATGCCATGCCATTCATCCAACTTTAGCTGAGTAAGATCATGAGTTTATTTAATAACAAATACTTTAGGATTAAACTTGAGAGATAGGGACCTTAATACCTTTTTAACTACAATATCTTAATCAAGTTTCTCTCCAAGACCTCTGATGATGTTCAAAATCTCATTAACTCTTTTTAGAAAAGATACCACAGAGTCTTCTTCCTTCATCTTGAAAATTTCAAATTACCTTCTGAGTCTTCAACTTAGCAAGCTTGACCTTTCAATATCCTTCATAAATTATCTATATTTTGTCCCATATCTCCTTAGCATATTTGTAATGAATTACCTTGGTGAACTCAATCTATGTAAGACCACAAGTGATGGTACTCATTGCCTTAGAATTATTCTCAAACAACTTTTTGTCTATGGCACTATATGGAGTAGTAGGAACAACATAATCATTCATAGTAGATTTCCACACATCAAAGCCTAGGGACATAATTTATGTCCTCATCCTTGCACTCCAAAAATCATAATAAGATCCATTAAACATTGGTGCTTGATTAGAAGAGAAAAATCATTTATGACTACCCATATTGTACCTTAAGTCACCTTTAAGTTATTAAGCTTCCTCCAAAGGACCTACTTTGATACCAATTTTTATAGGTACAATATATGAGAGGGGGGAAAATTAGTGAGCCTAGATAATCTAATTTAAATTATAATTCATTCATGAGGCATACACATCATTCATATCAATGAACAAGAAAGATAATGCAAGATTAAGCACATAACACATGTTATACATGGGAAAATCTCTTGGGGAATAAAACCCATTAGAACATGCAATTGGAATATTATCCTATAATAACAAGAACCAATTTAGACCAGCTACAACTGATCAAGGAATTACCATCTCTTATTTAGTGAGACTAAAATCCCATATGGTGATACAACATGTGTCTAGCTGAGCTGTAATAATAATTAAACCTTTAGCAACTCTCACCTTGAAAGGAGTATCCAACCCCATATATGTTGAGCTAACAAAAACAACACCTAAGAACACCTCTACCTATTAACTTATGTCTTATGAACACCTGATGATGGACCTCTGGTTATCACTATTCACCTTCACTCACACTCAATCTGCAAGAACACTATTCTACCAATAGAATTATGACCTATAGGTTATACAAATAGTCCTCAATATTTTCTACTCTTAAACTCATCCACTAGGTACCCATCCTTTCCTTCATTTTTCAACACTATAATATCAAACGCAAATTTCACACATAAGTCACTCTCAAATATAGAAACCATCACATTTGGTTTCACTATTTATAGAGCATTCATGATCATCAACATCTTGGTCAACCAATAGGAATGCATTAACCCTTAAGGCATCTATCTCATCAAGACACATATCAATACCATCGACATAGGTCAGCCATAGTACTCATGAGTCACCCTTAAGCATCTACACCTTTCAATTAGGCCCTTGTATCTCTTATAGGCCTCATGGAGACCTATTCACCCATTTAACACATCATCAAGAAAAATAAGAACATAGGACCACTTCTAATGAATAGGTCCACTCTACATGACTCCTTATTCATCCTCAAATTTTTATAGTCATCACTACACTCTTCTATGCAAGCTCAAACAACTCAAACATTAGCCTTGTTTATAAGGACACCATAAACAAACACATAGTCAAATTATTAAGCATTATTCATACTTAAGATAGATTGATCACATCTATAAAAAAGCACATATAAGGTCCTCATGGATTCTACAACACTCTCTAGTATCTAATTCATCATGAAACATTGAAACAACATCAACACAAGCTCAATTATAGTTCTCGGGTCATTTGTAGAACAAGCACAAATACATAGTCAATTTTAAACCTCAATATATTTGATTATACACACTTTAATATATTAAAATATATATTTACATATGAACCTTCTTGTCCTCTATATATTCACTTCTTACATCATGAGAAAATTCTATATAGATCTAAAGATATGGCCCAAAAACCAGACACTAATCATTCATTTGTTAAATTCAAATATTTGAATTCAAATGGTCATAGTTAAACCTTGAACACGATGTCCTAATATCATGTCCTTGATGCTTAGATAAATCATGAACCATTGATATTTTTAAAAATTTAAATCATAGTGCACCACTTTCTAAATGTTAAACTTTGAATGCTTAGCCTCAACTCATGCAATCTTGTAATCTTGATTACACACGCTCCATCAATCTCTTCAAGATTGTCCTTGCTTTAAAAATGCTAGACAACTATCACTTTGACCTCTTTAATTTAATATAAAAAAATTATATCAATCAATAAAAACACCCACTCACCATTTATACTTGGAATAAACTTGATCTTTATCTCTACTCAATGTTAAAAATCAAACACTTGGCACCATCTTGTTGCATCCTAACATCTTGAAATGAACACACTCCATTGATCCTTTTGTAAGGAGCTCAATCTTTAACTTTATTAACCAAAAAAAACTTTGACCTATTTGAATTTATATGCACCATATATATTCAATGTACATTCACCTATGAGCCATTAGATCTTCATTTGGCCCTGATCTTTATCATAGTGCAAAATAGACTAAGTATGGGGACCATTTCTTATCTTTTTGGAAGGCTAACTTTGGACCTCAATAACTTTTGTTACGCTTAGATGCATGATATGAAATTTGGACCTTATGATATACTCACATAAAAGAATCCAAACATGTGTCAAATTTATCATGAAACCTTCATATGTGAGATATATAAATTCATTAATCTGTTCAATCAAATTTATTCTATCATAGAGCAAACTATGTCAAGAACTATCTAGGAGGCCAAGTTTGAACATGCATATCTTTTATTGCGCTTCATCGCTTGATGTGAAACTTAGAACATATAAACTAAGCACATAAATAAATAAACCCATATGATCATCTTCTCTTGAAACTATCACACATGCAAAATATGACTTCATCAAAATGTTTACTTAGCTGTTTCTTGCCACATGCAAATTTGACTATGGGAAATAACTATCAAACTATCTGGAATCCCAAATTTACACTTGCATATATTATGTTGTGATTCATTACATGAAATAAAAATTAGTTCGTATAAATGAGGTACAAATTTTATTATAACCATATGAAAAACTTCCTTGACTCATCCACAGATGGTAATGGTGATGTCAACAAATTGCCTACTAAGATTTTTTACTATTTGACCCAAAATGTCTAGATGAAAACTATAGACTATCATATGAAATCCACTCATGCACACAAGAAATCAAATCATTACTAAATTATTATATGACCCTTTACACATGATCAAATCACCATACACATCCCTGAACATCTCTAACCATGCCAAAACTAAAGATCAACCAAGCCTCCTTCAAGCATACTAGGATAAACACATTACACACTTTGTCATTGTCACTTAGACTATCAAGGCACTTCATCAAATCACCAAGGCACCTTCATGACATCACCATGGCATCATTTACAACTCTCCAACACAACACCTTACCCTAAAATAGGATCCATATATACCTCAATGTGATATAAAATTCCATACACCTATATGTCACTATGTCCAACTTGATAATACAATCAAATGTGATAACTTGATCCATGTGATATGTCTCATCATGTCACATAATATATCAATTAGTATTATTAAATGACCCCCATATGTAATATATATGTGTGAGTATATTAATTTTTCCTAATATAAATCATAACCTATCCCAATCTATCTCATATCAAACATGTTTTTAGCAAAGGTTCTTGATATTTCTTCAAAACATGCTAAAACAAGGATAATTGTGTGATAAATCTCATAGATTGTAGACCAATTTAGGTTGGTCATATAAAATAAGAAAAAATAGAACATTAGTATTCATTCTATCTTATGAATTCACACAAATGAAAGGCATAATAAGAATTATAATTCGAAATAGATAAATTGAATAAAATAGAATAAAGGGGATCATGATTACTCAAAAGACTATGCACACAAGAAACAAAATAAGGAAAACATATAGGTAACCATAACCAAATCTCTATATTGATCTATTATGATTGTGGAACTCTTTCTTATTATAATCATATGATATATATAGACTTTTATAAGCCTTCAACCCTTAGACCTCCAATCAAACTTGGCACTAAGAGAAGAATCTTCATCTTTTAGTCTATTGTAATTTCCATAAATGAGAAAATATGATTGCATTTTACACACATGGCACATACATATTCTCCTACCAACACTTTCCTATATTTAAAAAAGTTATCTTATCTTGAAACAATGTCGTAGGAGACTTGGTACTTGGTACACCTATAGGAGCTATCTAAAATTGGGTAGACTCAACATGAGTCATTATAGTTTTCACCCCTTTTACACTACTTAACTTCCCTTGCAAGTTTTCAATTGATTAGAGTACTGATTTACCACTATTTATAGGTTTTCAATAGATTGGTATAACTAATTGGATTCCGTTTAGGATTTTTTAACCAACCTAGCCCCATTTTTCATGCAAAACTATCCCATAGAAAAATTTGAGAAACACAAGTTTCAAAATTTAGTATTGTGTAACAATTAATTAGAAGATGGAGGAAGCATTAGTGAAGATATTGATGAAATTATCTACTAAATTTACATATCTTTACATTGTGTGATATATGGTTTCAATTAAATTGGAGGATGAATGCTGGAGTATTGATGATTAGTGCAACTAAAATATCCAAAGGAGACAAATCTGTCTTGTATGCATACCAATCTAGTATGTACTATTAGACTAGTCATATCAATGTGTGAAGTGTAGTTTGATTTTCCATCAAATATTTGATGTCATCATCATATATTATGAACATGTAATATTTGGCATTTTTAACCCTTGTCTTCAACTCTTTGCTTAGTTCCTCTAACTTATTCGCGTATCATTAATCCTGAACTCCTACTAATGCATTCCTTATGACCTAGCTCTTTCAATCCTATAATTTTTCATCGACAACATTCCTTTAATTTATGGATGTGTGGAGTGAAACATCAAATTTTTCCATATTATCCATGTGAATTTTCATTGTTACTTTGACAATGGTTGCCTTAGTAAAATCCACACCAGAATTGCTTTATGTTGTGTCCAATTATTAAATCTAGTTGAGTGGGTTTTTAGCAATGTGATTTATTTACATCATAATGGTATCTCGTATCACCAAATATTGCACCCTATGAGAGGGTGTTCAATCCTCTTCTATATTTGGGCATCATGGGAATAATTCTAGGCATGCGAGTGTACTTATAGGTAGAAGTAGACCTCTAGGTTTAAGGGCTAGCTCCTTGAATGTATCTTGAAATGATTATCACATAACTAATGTTTGATTGTGGGGAAAAGAGTTATAAATTACACTAATTTAAAATAATCTAAGGGGGTGATACACCAATATTATTTCCATAATACCGTCATACTTTTATCATAATGAAACAAGACCTACAAACTAGCTTCCAAGTCCTATGGGATGTTAACATCAATGTTTCAATATAGAGGTGGGGTACATGAAGCAATGTTATAGGTGAAGAAAATAGAGGGAATAATGCACACTCTATGAAAAATTACACACTTTAAAGGATCCTAACAAATTTTAATACTCTCTATATGACTTGTTAGAATAGGAACTCTTGCATAAACATGAGAGGATAAGGGAAGAAAAGATAGAAAATTATCACTTAACTCCACCATACATCACTTTGAAAAATTATAAAAAAAATTTAATTAACTCAAAACCAGACTTGAATTGATTTTTAAAATTCAAAATATAATTTCACTCCATTATGGCTTCACCATACATGGTGTGGTATTATTCCACAAGAGCCAAAATGGCTACTACTTATAGAATTAGAGAGAGAAGTGAGAACAAAGAAGTATAAGAGTCGTTAAAACACTTATAAATATGAGATTAGGAGTTAAAAATGTATAAAAATTAAATAATAAATATAAAATTAAAGATATGATAGGACAAATGGCCCTTAAATGCATGAAACTCTTGAAATGTGGCATATGACTCTTCATTGTTTGCTCAAAAAATTGCCTTCATCATTTGGCCCTTTTAGAACATATAAAAAATGACTAGGGATATAATTTATGATTTAATTAAGGATTATGGTTCTTATACATTATCTGCCATGCATTGGTTACATCCCTAATCATTAGGATTCTTCTGGAGATGAGTTATCATTATCTGTAATCCAAATAGCTCCTCTTTCACTCACCCCTCACACTTGGCCTCAAATTTGGATTTATTTTTACATGAAAATACATATATAAAATTTAATTAAAAATTTAAAAACCCACAATATCCTTATATTACTTAGGTACACCTTAAAAGGTCTCCCACTTAGCTTTTTCTACTCTTTCACTAGCTTATTTACTATGTCAGTTTTGACTGGTTGAGATGAAGGCACTTAAAAAATAACTTATTAGTTTTATTTATAAAATAAATAGATATTATAGGCCATATAAAGTTTAAATCCTTCTCCAAAATTTTATTTCATCTCTTGAAACCTTTCCATACTTGCATAACACCAAAATCAATCAAGAAAACCTCATTTCCCCATTATTTGTACAAGTAGGAATACCTCAAGTTGATGGTAAGGAGCCTTATAGAGTCCTAAAGAGCCTATAACCACTTTAAAATCCATTATATTCCATTTGGAAATCTTTCTTCCTTCATTTTATCCATTGGGTCATGAATCAGGGTTTTGGAGGGTTTTAGGCTCTTTCCACCCTTAGCCTTTATTCATAAAGTTATGACATTGAACTCAGGAACCAATTTTAAAAAATAATTTATTAGGACCCTCTACAACTTTTCTAATATCCTTGAGTTCTCATGTAAAGTATCCAAGAAGATGTGAGCACTTCAAATTGCCTTATCAAGCTTTGTTCTTCATTTTACATAGGCCTAATGTGGTTTTAAGCCTAAAAATGCATTTCTTGTGTTTTCATACAAGGTATAATCTTTAAAACACCTTATAACTCCCTAAAAACATTTTAAAATTCAATGGAGTGTTCAATTAAGGTTATAAATGAAATTGACCCTCTAGTTGGGCTTTACGCCTAGTTAAGCCCTGACAGTTTTACCTACATACTTGGATGTCTAGGACACCCTATTGAATTTATCACCTATATTCATGGTTTATAATGTTTTTCATGTCTTATTAAACTTTACAAGACCTCCTATAATTTATTTTCCACCCTCAACTCACTTTATTATCTCTTTCCTTCAAAGTTTGTAGGTTAGCATCCTAGGGGAGTACCCTTTGTTTGAGACAAAATAGAGGGTACTTCCCCTATCATCATAGGTAAAATGGATATTTTATAGGATTATCCAAGTGATATATACCTTATGTGATTAATTTAAAATCTTATTTTTATATTTATCACCTTCAACTCCTTTAAAACCTAAGACAAACATGTAAAAACTACTAACTATGTGCATGGTCCTATATACTCACTGTAGGTTGTCTTATTGGAGTCTATTATTACCTTGTTTGAATAATATGGAGGAATTTTTAGATTCATAACATCATGATTAAGGTGTTACAAAATTTTTTACTTCAAAAACCTTTTCAAACTCCTCACACATGCCTTGACTTTCAACTTGATTGGATTGTTGACTGTATATGTGTGTTTGGAAGAGTCACATGTAGGTGTATTTTCAATATTTATGCCTTGTATCAATGTTAAAATACATAATTATAGTTTTATTGACCATTTTAAATCAATTTAGATATGTCTAAGTCCTATTCCTATAATACAAACATCAAGAACACCATCTTTTGCTCACGATCCTTCCACAGTCAGCTACAATTGACTATGTAGGGGTCATATAGGTGAGAATATTATTTGTAAAATATGTAATATACCATTGAGATCATCTAAGATATTATATATCACTGGTGAAATTGTATTTGTTTCTATGTTTTTAGGTTTCCATGCTTGAACTCATATTATGGACTTGTAGGACTCCATAATCAACTGTAGATCCACTATCTTAGGCTAAGAACACCTGTAGGTGTTAATAGGGTCTAAATCATAGCTCTTCATAATTTATCAATTCATATTTGAGGAAAAATATCATCATTACCTTCATTTAATCATCCATAATGTATGCGTGTTCTCACTTTGCCATCCTTGGGTGTAGAGGTCTCTTGGAGCCAAAATCCTATAGATATCACTTTCTAAACTCAGTGAACAAAATCATGATTGGGGAGCCCTTGAACACTATTTTTATATAATCACATACCCTCCTTATTTTTAAAGGTTATAAATCTATGTGGGGGATATAAGATGATGAATTTGGGTTCATCAAGACTCATTGCAACACTGTTATGGGGCATCATCAAAATGCCTCAGACCTCCATTTTTGTGTTTAAGGGAAATGGTCCCTAATCATAGTCTTTCATCTTTGAAGATAGTTATTAAATATTATCTACCAAATCAATGTATAAAATATGTCTAAAATGTTATCATTCAACCATCCAAACTCCATAAAGTATTTCAAAACATGTCTACACACCTTGATCAAATTTTCAACTCTATGTCAATACCACTTGTAGGTGGACATTTTCATATGCAGGCAATGAGAATGAGAAAATTGGTATTATGTATAGTATATGAGATTCAATGAGGTTTTTACCCTCTCAAATACTCCCAATTTATCCTTCCAACCTTGAAGGGTTTGAGACAAGTCTCAATACTCCCAACTCAATGTTCTTAGTCCCTTGTAGATATGTTTTGATGTTGTGACTAGTCAATGAGTGTGAAGATGAACTATATGCATGGAATATAGGTTTTAAAATATTTTTATAACCTTGTTCAAATATGTTTAAATGAATAATAATGACCCTTTAATACTTTAAACAAGTTTAAATATACATTCCAATGTGAAATTTTCTCCATGGCACCTGTAGGTGCACATTCATTGCTAACTATGTGTAAATATAGCATTAGTTGTCACCATAGTCCTTATTATGAAATTTTGAGGGTATTAGTTGATTTATAATTCAATAATAATATTTAAAACACCTATTTGGCTCTCCAAATATCTACATGAACATTTTTAAACCTCAAAACACCATGACTGCAGTTGGGGACAAGCAGAAAGTTGATTGTGAGCTTGGTATGAATCTGTGATTAATCAATGCATGTTGTTGGGAGAATAAAAATGGAATTAAGGTTATTTTTATAACATTAAAATATGTATAAAATCATATAAAATTAATATGAAACCCTTTTAGAGAACCAAACCTTTTTCAAGTAGTGAAACCTGATTGAAATCTCACATGGTGGCACCTTCATTTAACCTAAGTTATTTGATCCATGAAAACATTTAAAAACATGAAAAAACATGTTAAAAATTATAGGATATAGTAAACATAATTTGGAAGAAAATTTGTAAGCTAAATTATATGGACTAGCTCAAACAAGATCAAAACCTGAAGGGTGTGGGAAATAATACGTAGAAAAAACATGATCAACTTGTTAAATATGGTTAATAAATTATAAAATAATATGATATACAATAAAATCATGAAATTTAATCTGAAATTTTTTTATATCACCCCCAAAAGGTATTTAATCTAAAACTTCTCCTACTGGATGTACCAACCCAAAACCTATTGACTAGTTTCATGTGCATGATAGAGCGATGGAAGAACAGAATGGTTTAGCTCAAATTTTTCACTTAAAAATAAATTAAATCATGGATATAAGTCTAAGTAAGTTTAATATCCATAACACAACCTTCTCCCATGTGACACTCTCTCTCATAGGTTGTACACCTTTGAAACTCCTTTGGACCTATTTTTTTATTTTCAATTAGGGACTTGTAAATTTTAGTTAGTCTTAACATCCCTAAAAAATAGTTTGAAACCTTGGATGTTTTAAGGTATTAAGTAACATATTAACACCTTTAAAACCATTCCATTTTCATTTAATTCTCATTTATGACCCCTAAGTGACTCAAAATGACATAAGGACTAATTAGACCATGACCAAGTCTAAAATGACATATAATTAACTATAACACACCCTATGACATTATATTAGACACCTATATAATTTTTTTACTATAAGGGGTTGACCTATTTTTGATTTGTGGTAAAAAATGGTCAATAATCCAAGAAATTTTTTAAGGGTGGTATGCTTGTTATGTCATGAACAGTTGCCTAATCATATCCATTGGGCCATGGAGTCACCCATACATAGATTTAATACACAATTTTCCTTTTACAAGACACCAAACATAAATAAAGGCTACCAAATAAGACACACTCAAAATAAACACACGTGTTTAACTAGAACACTTATAGAACACAACACAACTAAAAGAAAGACACACACACCTATTCTACTATTTAAAAAACCTCATCATTGAGGTAGAACATCTGGTCATACCTCAACCAAGATCAAATATAGTCCCCCTTGCATATTTGGCACTCCATGAAGGTAACCTAGCATGAGAAGCATGCTCATCACTAATTATTTGTATATGTGTATGGTCAAGAAGCTTAACAATTCTATACCTTCTCATTCCTACAAATGGGATATTTGGATCCTTCATGAATTCCCTTCCTTGATTTTTAATAACCTTGATTGGGGATACAACTAATGTGATTTATGTCATATTCATTGGATGCTCTCCAAAAAAAATTAGATTAGAGTGTATGACAGTCCTCTTAACCTTGTCCTCTTCTAGGATAGAATGTGCTTGATGTTTCAAATAATAAAACTCCTATTCTTCATGATCTAATACCTCTATAAATTATTCAACCTTAGATAAATCCCTTGACTATCCTTGAGGAACCTCAAATTATAAAATTAACCCCATTCTTTATGTCCACAACTTCTTTGGAGAAACTACATTAAACTCTTTCATGACTGCAGTCTCATGATCAGTAGAAAGACATTCACCTTCATGTTCTATAGGACACTTGAAAACATGATCATTACTCTCATTATCAGCATCAACATTAGATATGCAATCTCTTTGGGAAAAAGGAGACTTACCAAACTTGTTAAATTCTTTGTGTATGGCATTGATCCTTTATCATAGTTCTTCATTCATAACATGAATATCTTCTCCATGCTTGGTGAGATAATTAACATCATGTTTGTTATAATAATTAACCAAATAAGATGTAGACTTTTTGTGAGTAGAAGTAGCATTACCAAGATGATCAAACTCTTGACATATGGCATCAAACCTTTGCCATAAGTCATTATCATCTACCTCATGAGTGTCATCATCCAAGGCATCCTCATCAATAACAAGAATAAAGACATATTATTTATACTATGGTGCTCAATTAGATTTATCAACCTATCATCATCATGATCATGAATCATGTATTTACCTTCAGTAGTATGAGAATTTTTAACACTTACCTCAACTCCTTCAAATATCTCTTCATGCATGTTATAAGTACCAAAGTTAGTTTTCTCAAATTATGGATAAGGATCATTCCCATAATCATCTGCACCATACCCATCCAATAAAAAATAAAAAATTCCTTCAATTTTAGAGGATCCATCATCCACATTAGGCTCCTCCTTCTCATTGATCACATAATTCAAGTTAGAGCTTGTTTCAATGTAGGGTTCAATGTGGAACCTTGTAATAGGTTGAGTTCTTATGGTCACTTTGGTCCCTACCTTGTCCTAAAGGCCAAGAAATACCAATAAATTGAGAATTAACCCCCTATCTTGGCTATAAAGTCCCTTGAAAGATAGATTACAAAGTGAGCAGGAAGGTCTACAATAACTATATCTTGGACGATAAGAAAAATAAGACAGTCATGCAAGAAGACCTTCAATTTTTTGATCAACCCTATGGTCTTGGTAGGTATACCATATATTTGGAGAAATCCTTTACTATGAGTTTCATAATTGATGCCCAACTTATCAGCTACAACCTTAAGCATGACTGATGTAGAAGCACCACTATCAACTTGTAATTGTGTACCAATTTGTCACGCACTATGAGAGTGAGGTATAATGGTGGAGGTTTCTCATCTTTAGTTTATGTTTCAATAATGTTATTAGGGAAATTTTCAAGAACAACATGACTATGACTTTGACTGTAAGGAGAAGGAGTATAAGGAATAGTAGATAACTACTTTTGTAATAGCTCTTTTTGGCTAGGCATGTGAAGGACATTCCACAAAGAGATAATTTGGCACTTTTCAAATAATAAATTATGTTTAGGGTAGTATTACTCACCTTATCTTAAGTCTTTGGAGGCAAAGTATTTTTTTTAACTTGAGGAGTTGAGACACCTTGAGTAGACTTTCTAATGTTTTGACTTGAAGGAGGTGTAGGTGTGTTTGGAGTTGTCATGCTTATAGCCATGCTTTGATTCCTTGGAGGGAGATTAGATGAATTATTAGGCATGATATTTTCACTTCATAAAGCCTTCCTCTTGGCCCTTGGTTTGTCTACAATAGAGGCTCCTTGATTGAGTACAAAAGTGTCTTCTACCAAGAAGGTGGTGAAACTTTCTCCTTGAGGTTACCATGCCTCATTTTCTTACATCATGACCTCATTTTCAACTAATAGGAGAGGATTCAACCCTCATTGATCAAATATATCCTGATCTCCACCCTCATTTTCATCCATTAATTGTAATTATTTCCAATCTTCTCCTTTTACCAAGTTACTATGCACTAGTACCATTTTCATTACATTGGTGGTGGAATTAAGATTGTATAAATTGGTAGGCCTATTAAAATTAGGCTACCCTTGACCCCTTCCTCTTCCATATTGATGACCATATTATTTTTCATAAAAATAAGTATTTTTATAAGCACCTTGTTTCATGTTATATTTCCCAAGATGAGCTCTTAGCATTTGAATTTATGCATCTTTATCAACGACATTATCTTCCTTCTTAAGAACAACTATAGGTTTGGTGTTGCATTGGGAAATTGGGCTACACTTGTGTAATTAGCATAAGTATTGGGAGAAATAGAATAGACACCTTAAGATTGAAACCTTTTAGCTTTAATGAGACCATTTTAAACTTTAATGGTAAGTTCATGTGCTTCAAGAAGAGTGGAACCACCCATAGATTGAATCATGATAGAAATTTCAGTACCAATGGATCTCAAATAGTTATGAAATATAAAACTAGCAGGTGGAATCATAGGAGGAGGTAGTATATTCCAAGTCTTTTGAAACCTCTATTGAAGTCATGAATTATTTCCTTGGGGCCTCTCTTGATCACATTGAGATGATGGATGAGAGAGGTATGGTCAATTTCATCTTTAAATCTAGAAGTCAACAACACTCCAAAGTCATCCCATGATGTGATGCATATACTAATCAAGTCTTGTACCAATCAAGATATTTCCCTCTAAAGGACATGGAAAGGAGTTTAATGGAAATATTATCTTGAGTGAAATTTTGGAAACTACAAAAGTTAGAGATATCCTTGATATTTTCACTAGGTGTAAAATGACTCTCACCATTGAAAGTAGACACACTTTTTTTGGCATTAGGGATAATAAAATCATATGGTTGAAGATGAATTAGATTCTCAGTATTTAAGGAAGGAAAGGCATGATTTATATCCATGTTTTCTTCAAAGTCTTCAATTTCTTCCACCTCTTCACTTCCTTGACTAGCAAAATCCTCTTGGTCTTCAAAGGGTAGATTAAGATGAGGGTATTGAGCTTCAAGAGGAAGTTTAGGATGAATAGGTGGATTGATAAGATTGAAAAATCAACTACATGATGACCTAGTAATAACCATGAATCATGAGAGAAATTTTATGATAAAATAATGGCCTTGAACTAAATTTTACCTTGATGGAGTTGCTAAATGCTGAGTAGCACACTAATTTATAACTGATGTTGTCAAGACCAACATTCACCTTGACAAGTTATCTTGAAGACAATGGATCCCACCAAGCATGTTATAACTATTGTCACCAAATATTTCACCTGATAAGAGGGTGTTTAAGCCTCTTCTATATTTGAGAAACATGGGAATACTTATAAGCATGTGGGTTTACCTATAGGTAGAAGTAGACCTCTAGGTTTAAAGGCTAGCTCCCTAAATGTATCTTGAAATAAATATCACCAAACTAATGTTTTTTGGTGGGGAAAAGAGTTATAAATTACATTAATTGAAACTAATATAATGGGGTGATACACAAATATGATTTACATAAGACCATCATACTTCTATCACAATGAAACAAGACCTACAAACCAACTTCCAAGTCTTATGGGATTCTAATATCAATGTTTCAATATAGAGGTGAGGTACATGAAGCAATACAAGGTGAAGGAAATAGAGGGTAGAATGTGCACTCTAAGAACAATTTAAAACTTTAATGAGACTAAAATGTTTGACTACACTCTACATGCCTTATTAAAATAGGAACTCTTGTATAAACATGAAAGGATAATGGAAGAAAGGAGAAATAATTATCACTTAACTCCACCATACATCACTTTACACACTAATAAAAATGTTCATGAACTCAAAACCAAAATTACATTGATTTTTCAAAGGGAAAATACAATTTCATTATAGTAGGGCTTCACCATAAATGGTGTGGTATTATTCTACAAGATCCAAAATGACTACTAATAGAATTAGAGAGAGAAGTGAGAAGAGAGAAGTCCAAGAGTCATTAGAACACTTTTAAAGCTGAGTGGAGGAGTTACACATATAGGATAATTAAATAAGAAACAAACCATGGAAGTAATGATTAGTACAAATGGCCCTTAAATGCATAAAAATCTTGAAATGTGGTGTAGGACTCCTAATTGTTTGCTAAGAAAATTACCTTCATCATTTGGTCCTTTTGGAATGTCCCATAATTGACTAGGGATAGAAGTGATTATTAATTTATGGTGAGGGTTTATATAAATTCTCTACCATGCATTGGTTTCATCCCTAATCATTAGGATTATTTTGGAGATGAGCTATGACTACATGGTAGTCCAAATAACTCCTCTTTTGCTCACCCCTCACACTTGGCCTCAAAGTTGGATTCATTTTTCCATGAAAATACATATATAGGAGTGAATGACACGTGTCAATACCTCCCATAACCTTTTATTCCATAGGTACACCTTAAAATGTCTCCCACTTAGATTTTTCCATTCTCTCACTAATTTCTTCACTATGCTAGTTTTGACTAGATAAGATGAAGGCACTTACATAAGGACTTAGGAGTTTTCCTACTGCAATAAATGGATATTATAGGCTATATTAAGTCACAATACTTCTCCCAAAGTTTATTTAATCTCTTTAAACCTTACCATACCTACACAACACCAAAATTAGTTAATAAAACCTCATGTCCCCTTGTCTATACAAGTAAGGAACACCTTAAGTTGATGGGGAGGATCCCTAGAGAGTCCTCTATAAACTATAACCACTTTAAAAGACATTATATTTTATATGGATATCTATCTTTCTTCATTTTATCCATCGGGTCATGAATCAAGGTTTTGGAGGGTTTTAGGCTCCCCTTAGCCTTTGTTCATAAACTTGTGGCATTCAAATCAGGAACCAATTTCACAAAATGATATATAATGACCCTCTCCAACTTCTCTAGGATCCTTGAGTTCCCATGAAAAGTATCCAAGAATATGTGAGCACTTCAAATTACCTTATCGAGCTTTGTTCTTAATTTTACATAGGATTAATGTGGTTTTAAGCCTAAAAATGGATTTATTTTGTTTTCTCTATAAGTTAGAAAATTTACAAAACCTTATAACTCCATTCAAACATTTTCCAATTCATTTGAGTTCTCAACTAAGGTTAGAAATGAAATTGACCCTCTAGTTGGGCTTTAGGCCTAGTTGACATCTAATAGGTCTACCTACATGCTTAGAGGAGGAAACCCTATTGAATTTATCACCTATATGAATGTTTTATCATATTTTTTCATGTATTATTCAACTTTACACAACCCCATACAATGTATTGTCCACCCTCAACTCACTTTGTTATCTCTTTCCTTCAAAGTCTGTAGGTTAACATCCTAGGGGAGTACCCTTTGTCTAAGACAAAAAAAAGGTACTTTCCATATTTTCATAGGTAAAATGGATATTGGATAGGCTTATCCAAGTGATGGATATAATATGTGATGAATTTTAGAGCTTGGGTTTATCTTTATTACCTTTAACTGCTTAAAAATCTAAGACAAACATGTAGAAACTGTTGACTATGTACATGGTCCTATATACTAACTATAGGTTGTATTATTGGAGTCTCTTATTCAATTATTTGAATGATATGGAGGTATTTTTATATTTTAAACATAATTATTAAGGTTTTCCAAACTTTTTTGTTACACAAAGCTTGCCAAACTCCTCACACATGCCTTGCCTTTCAACTTGACTGGATTATTGACTGTATATGTATGTTTGGAAGAGGCACTTGTAGGTGTATTTTCATGATTTAGGCCTTTTATTAGTGTTTAAAGACATAATTAGAGTGTTATTAACCATTTTAAATCCATTTTTATCTATCTAAGTCTTATTCTTGCAATACAAATATCAAAAACACCATATTTTGCTCATTGTCCTTCCACAGTCAGTTATAGTTGACTGTGCAGAGGTACTGTAGGTGATAATATTATTTAGAAACTATGTCATATACCCTTTATATCATATAAGATATAAAAGAGGATTGGTTAAATTTTATGTATTTTTATGTTTGTAGGTTTCCATGCTTGAGCTCATATTATGGACTTGTAGGACTCTATAGTCAATTATAGGTCCACTATCTCAGGCCAAGAACACCTGTAGGTGTTGATAAGGTCAAAAAAATATCTATTCATCCTTTATTGATGTATATTTGAGGCAAATATATCCTCATTACCTTAATGGAATAACCCATCAAGTATGTAGGTTCTCACTTTACCATCCCTAGGTGTAGACGTCTCTTGGAGCCAAAATCCTATAAATATCACTATCTAAAATCAATGAGAAAAATCATGATTAGGGAGCCCTTAAATGCTAATATTATCTAATCACATACCCTACTTGTTTTATAGGGTTATACATCTATGTGGGGGATATAATATGAGTACATTTGGGTTCATCAAAACTCATTACAACACTATTATGGGGCTTCATCAAAATGCCTCAGACCTCCATTTTTGTGTTTTAGGGAAATGGTCCCTAAACACAGTCCTTCATATTTGAAGATAGTTCCTCAATCTTATATTCCAACTCAATTTCTCAAATATGTCTGTGATTCTATTATTCAACCATCCAAACTTTATCAAGGCTTTCAAAACATGTCTGCACACCTTGATCAACATTTTCAACTCTCTGTCAGTACCACATGTAGGTAGACATTTTCATATGAAGGTAGTGAGAATGAGAAAGTTAGTAGTATGTATAGTATATGAGATTAAATGAGGTTTGGACCCTCTAAAAAATTCCCAATTTATCCTTCTAACCTTTAATGGATTTAGACAAGTCTCAATACTCCCAGCTCATTGTTCTTAGTCCCTTGCATATATGTTTTGATGTTGTAACTAGGAAGTGAGTGTGAAGATGGATTATATACATGGAAGATGAGTCTAAAACTAGTTTCCAAACCTTCTTCAAAGGTGTTGAAATGAATTATCATGAACCTAACATACTTAAAACAAGTTTCAATATACATTCCAACATGAAATTCTCTCCATGGCTAACTGTGTGTATATATAGCATTGACTATCACCACAGTCCCTCTTGTGTGATTTGGAAGGGATTAGTTGATTGATAATGTAATAAGACTATTTAAAACACATTTTAGTCTCTACAAATAACTCCATGAACATTTTCAAACCTCAAGACACCATGATTACAGTTGGGGATAAGCAAAAAGTTGATTGTGAGTTTGATATGAATGTGTGCTTGATCAAAGCATGATGTTGGGAGACTACACATGGAATTAAGGTGATTTTTATGGCATGAAAATATGTAAATAATCATATCCCATTCATATAAAACCATTTAAAATAACCAAACCTTCTGCAAGTAGTGAAACTTGACTAAAATCTCACATGTGGCACCTTCCTACAACTTCAGTTGTTTGATCCGTGAAATAATTTACAAACATGAAACCAAGTATATGAAACATGAAAGGAGATTCAAATTCCTCTAAAATAAAATTCATAATCTAAATTATACAAAATAGTTCAAATAAGATCAAAACCTATAGGGTGTGGGAAATAATAGGCAAAAATACATAGTCAAGTTGTTATGGTTCATAACGTATAATCCACCATTATATGCACTCCAATGATGAAAGTGAAGCTGACCAAGTATAATATCACCCCCCAAAGGATTTTGATCTAAAACTTCTCCTAATGGTTTTACCAACCTAAAACCTATTAACTAGTTTCATGTGCATAGTGGAGTGATGGAAGAGCAGAATGGTTTTAGTTCAATTTTGGCACTTTAAAAGCATTTAAATTTTGGATATGAGTTTGAGGAGTTGAAGATCCATCCCATGACCTTCTCCCACATGACACTCTCTCTCATAGGTCATACACCTTTGAGACTTCTTCTTTTAGACCTAATTTATTGATTTTCAATTAGGGACCTAAAACTTTTAGTTAGTTCTAACATTCTTGACAAGTAATCTGACACCTTGGACATTATAATGGAGTTATGAACACATGGACACCTTGAAAACTATACCACTTGTGTTTAATGCTCATTTATGACCCCTAAGTGACTCAAAATGACATAAGGACTAATTAGACCATGACCAAGGCTAAAATGACATAGAATAACATCTAATTAACTATAACACACCCTATGACATTATATTATACCCCTATATAAGTTTTGACTATAGGGGGTTGACCCATTTTTGACTTGTGGTCAAATATGGTCAATAGTATCCACATGGGTTTGGTATTCCTCTAACATATCCATAATGGTTTGTCTTATCTTTGATAGCTTACCCCTGAGAGTGAAGCTATAATAATTTTTATGTTGCACACCACTCCTTAGTGAGTTGAGTAAGGAAGGTCACTAACTTGCACTAATCTGACATAACATGGTCACTAGTGACTCAAGTAACTAAAATTGGATTGTTATATGTGATTATTTTATCAATGTCTTGTAGCTAATTCTAGAACTCTATGTTGAAATATTTGGTTTGGTTTGCCTTTTATTCAAGTGATGCATCCTTTTACACAATAGACTCTTAAAATTTTACTGATCCCTTTAGTTGATTTTATAGTGGTAATCTACAAACATATAAATATACTTCATGTGTAACTAGAACTCTAGTCAAAGGTGATGTTAATGACATCATAGTTATTATTGGCATTGGTATGATTGGGAGGGAAATAATTACGTGCCTTATTGACACATATTGAACATCCCAAAGTCAAAATCCCCCTAATGGTAGTGAAAACTAAAGATCACTTTTAGCCTCTACCTCTATTTTTATGTACTACTCTATGATTTATTGCTCTTGATCTTGGTTCTACTCTTTCTCCTTTTCTTTCTCTTCTTGTTATGCTTCATTCTCCTTAGATTCTTAATTCTTCTTGCATTTTTATTTATCTTCTTGTTGTTTCACAATGGCCACTTGTTCTCTTGAGGCCTTCTTTTTCTCCTTCTCTACTTGTTCTTATTATTCTTTTTCCCTCCTTTGTTTGTTGGCTTATCCTTCCTCTTCTTTGTTGTGATACTCTATTGTTTCTTTGTCATTTTACTTCCTTACAGATTCATCTTATCTCTTCTTCTTAGTGGCCTCTTCTTCTTACACTTTCTTCTTTTTATCCTCCTCTTTAGCATCTTCTTTATTCCTCTATGTTTCAACTTTTGCTTATTTCTTATTTTGTTCTTCCTCTTCTAGTTTCTTCTTTTGTTCACCTTCTTCCTTATATTTATCAATTAAAACCTCCTACTCTTTATTCTTTTTATTGTCTTCTTTGTTATTATTTGATGAATGTACCTCAACTTTCTTGGCTGTATTCAACCTTTTTTTGTGTTTGTTCATATTCCACATCTTTATTACATAGATCCTCTACGTCCTCATCTCATTTTTTGGCCTTAGCTTCTTCAACCAGTTGTTTTTCTTGATTCACCTACTTTTGACATTATTCTTAGTGTTGATCATCCTATTTATTATATCTCTTGTAGTCCTTATGCACTCTTATTTATGTGGACTTTGTGTTTCCTCCTGCATAGCTTGTTATTCTTTAGTAGTTGGTTATTCCATCAATAGTTCCTCAATGTCTATGATTTTATCTTCCTCTAATGAATTAATTACTATATCCTACACCATGTCCTTGGAAACATATGACTTATTCACAAGGTTAACTAATTTTTTCTTAACTATCTATGTTATATCTATTGGAGGGTGTTGTACCTCTTATGTTGGTTATTGATCTAATGTAACTTACACAAGTTATCTTCCTTTGGCTATAAAATCCCTTACTTATTGTGCAATGGTAGGAGATAGTCATGGATTCATGTGAATTCTTATATGAAAAATTAGGGATTCAGGGGAAATTTATGGTAGTGGTGTAAATGCATCTAGTTGGGTAGGACTTGTAAGTTGATTCCATTCAAATAAATTAATTGTGATCTTTATGTGCTCTTCTTCTTGTCCTAATATATAAACTAAAATGGATGGATGATGGGTTATAATATCAACCCATAAGTTTACAGGTACCTACTTTCTTACTTTTACCATTCTCACCACTTTTTAGAGTAAAAATTCTTCTTCTTCTTTTGTTTCATACAAATTTACATCCATGTCTTCATGCATGATTTGATACACTTATTACTCATTTATCCCCATCATTGGTAAATCATAACTAGCCACAATACTTGGTACCTATGGGTCATCTGTCCATGTCAAAGTGTTTCATGTTTTTCTCCTTTGTGGGGGAGGAGAATGTATTTCTACTAGAGCTTTTCTCTTCCCTTTTCATGGCTATAATGAGTTAGCATCTAATGACTAATTTTTTTGAACTAGTACACTTATTAATATCATTTTTAGTGGTGTTATTTCTTTTCTTGATGTAAAAGTTTTCTATTTTTGACTTCGGCCTTTTCTATTTGCAAATTAAGGAAATATGGAAGAGAAGGAAAAGGTCAACTTGGTATTTCATGGATCCTGATGGCAATCCCTTTTTGTAACTTGGTCACTACTACATATTTTCCCAGATATTGCATTACATTTGGTGGGATTCTTAGGTGTGAGGATATCATCTCCCTTATTTCCATCCACCATTGGTTGAACTTGGCCTAGTGAATGAAATACCATCTCTCCTTGGTCTAGATGAGGTCATGGAATTTGATTACAGGCCAATAATCAATGTCAAGATGAACCTCACCTTCTAGTAATTTACCGAAGTATCAAAAAAATGATACTGGAATGTTTGGTGCATAGATGACCAAATGTTCTCAATATTTATGATTAACTATATGATGAAGAATTTTGGCTAATTGAATTCTTATTCCAAATGAATCATTTGGTATGCAATGTTGATAATACCTTTAGTAACTTGTTTCATAGCATTAGTCATTTGAAAAATTTGTGGGTGATGCATTCTATCAGAATCCTCACTTGATCATCCTAGATGGGTTCAAATGATGTTTCCATTGAACCTTAGGTATATGTATCTTTAAAATCCTATAGAATTAGAAGGACCTTTGACTTGTATGGTGTGATGGGCTTCCCTCTTATTGGAAACTTAGTTTCTCTTGTCATCACTTTAGTGTTGATGATGATGGTGACATCTTGTGATACGTAGATCTTGCCATCATTATAGAAACCAAATAATGTCTACATGATTTCATATAATTTACTAAATGTAGGTATTCAAATAAGTCACTCTACATCTATGTTATACAATCTATATGTATTTATGAGTGTTAAAGGTTGGGATCCTTACATGATGTCTAGAATGACCAATTTTTATTCAGTAACTTTGATGAATTCAAATGAATTTAGATCCTATAACTTGGTTTGTTGTAAGGAAAGACCAATTCCCATGTATTCATTTTGCATGATTGAAATAGGATTGATCACCTTAGAGTGGTCCATGATGATCATACACACTATGTGAATTTTATTGTTTTAATGGTATCAATATAGAATTTTTATTATGGTTCTTAGGTAATTGGATGATTAATATAAATTTTGAATATTTATGTGCACAAGTATAGAATGATCCAATTTATTGATCTTTTCCTTGCTTTTATAAGTTTTTGGCATACCCTTCCATGTTTCCCTACATGGAATGTGACTCATTATTAGTGAATCTTGCATTTACTCACTTTGAATATCAAAAATTATTTTTGATGATGTGGTTATCCTACTTATCTGTCAAATTATTGTGTATCTATTAGATGAGTGAATGTGAGCATTGTCATATTTCCCTTGTTGTAATTTATTATTTGTACTATGATTGTTACCTAGAATATATTTTGAGGATCTGACTAACATTTTCACTTGATTTTCCATTAATAGTTTAATGGTAATTATCTATACCAATTCATGTTACCCCTACATTTCCTAGACTTAACCATTGGTATATCCCTTCACATATTTGATGAGGTGTTCATGTGACACTAGCTTATTTTTCAGCTACATGATCTGTAACCTTGTTGTTGGTTCCACTATTTTTTGACTTTAAAAAATAAAACTCTAACATACACACACAACATATAGAAATGAAACACATCAAAAAAAAACATTATAAAAAAATAAACCTAAACTACATGGTTTTACTCAATACCCACTCACTTGCAAATAAAGATAAAATAGAGATCACTAGTGGTAAGGTTTAATCCTATAACCATTCAGTCACCTTGGTAAAATAGTTCCCTATATATCCTTCATAATTATATTTCCTTATTGTGATAACTCATGTATAATATATGGCCCTTTCCATTTGATGTTTAATTTTCCTAAAAATGATCTAAGCTAATTGTCATATAATAATACGAGTTTTTCCACTTGAAATTATTTTCTTTATAGGTTCCTATCATGCCAAGATTTCTATATATTATTATGTACTTATTTTGTCCAATATGATCTATGCTTATATTCTTTCATTATGTTTAATTCCATTGATTGATCAGTTAAAGATTATTTATTCTATAGTCTCATCACAAGAGCAATTTGCAAACTTGATACTCCATTGGCATTATTACTTCCAAACCATATACTAGTTTAAATGGCATGAATCCCATCACACACTTGTAATGTGTTCTATAAACCCATAGAATCATAGGAATGTGATCCTCCTAGTCATCCCATTTTACATGGCAGATTTTAATCAACATTTTCCCTAGTACCTTGTTATAAGCTTCAACTCACCCATTCACCTAAGGATGGTAGGTTGTAATCTTATGATGAAAAATTAAAAATTATTTAGTGATTGTTTTGATGTTATTATTCAATAAATTAATTCCCATATCACTCACTAACTTGATAGGACAAACAAACCTTGTGATAATATTTTCATAAAGAAATTTTATAGCATCTTTATCACTACAACTTGGCATCACAATAGCTTTAACCTAATTTATAAAGTAGTTACTTGCAATAATAATTTACTTTGTATGACTATGTTTATTGGATGAACTGATGGGGCCCAAAAAATTGATGCCCTATTATTCAAAGGGTTATTCTATAAGTAATAATTGTAAGGGCATTTCATCCCTTTGGTTTGGTTCTCCCATCTTCTAACAAACATCATAGTGCTGAGCTATTATGTGTGCATCTTGATATAGGTTTGGTCACCAAAGACCAATTTATAAAGGTTTCCTTTCATTGGATTCCCATAATTAATGACCTCATACAACTACCTAATGTTCTTATTTTAGTAATTAGGATCGTTCATGCTTCAGTGTAACCCTACACAACACTTCATCCTTCCCCATATGATAAATGAAGTCATTTAAAATATTATAAGAAAAATCTCAAGTAATGAATTACTTCTTGTCTCTCTCAAAATATTTCAAATGAAATAATCCTTATTTTAAAAATTTGGAAATATCCTTTAAGTGGTTTAGACACAAAAAAATGGGTGTCAGGGGACTCATCTTGGAGTTATTCTAGTTCCTCTCCATTTGTGATTTGGCTCAAATAATCTAGGACCACATTTAAATAATCTAGGACCAAATTTTATCTACCTAGTTTGACATTAATTAAATTTAAACTCTTAAAACAACATGAGACATTTATAAATTCTTTCTCACAACATTAGCTTATTCACCAAATATCACATAACTTGGTGATCTGTGAAGAGCTCAAATGGTGCTAGTAGAATATAGTGCCTAAAATTATGTAGTGAAAACACTATTTCCAATGCTTCCCTTTCCATTGTTGTGTAATTATTCTCTAGTGTCTATAAATTTATACTTGTGACTTGAATAGAGTGATCCAATCTACCATCTCCTGGTTGTGTTATCACAACACCAATTATAATACATGAAGTATCAACATGCACATGAAACAGTTTCTTCCAATCTATTAATACTAATATTAGCATAATAACCAATCAATATATCAACTCTATGAATTTAATTTGACATTGTTATGTCTAGACAAACTAAAAACCTTTATGCACTAAGTTTTTCAATGGGGTAGATATAACTGCATACCCTTTTACGAACTTATAATAATACCTTATATGTCCTAAGAAGGATATAAATTTTATTAAACATATTAGTGGTGTTATACTCACAGTGAATATGATCTTGGATTGATCCACTAAAATTTCTTCACTGCAAACAACATGACCTAACAAGACACCAAAAGGTGTGAATAAGAGACATTTCTTCAGATTCAGTGCAATGTGCAGGGCTCGATATCGATCTAACATCAACCTTAACTTTGATAAGTACTCCATAAACAAAGATAAAAAGACCACGTCATCCAAATATACTTCCAAAAAGTCATGAATGAAATCCTTAATGTAGTGACTACAGTGTGGGAGAATATAGTTATTAAATTTTTCAGCCCAAATGACATAACTTTATTTGTAAAGGATCCACACTCGGTTGTGAAAATGGTTTTGGCCCTATCCTTCTCTATGATAGGTATCTAATGATACCCATTGAATCCATCCATGAAATAATACACCTCATGTCCTATGAATGATTCCAACACTTAATTAGTGAAGGGAATAAGGAATGGATCATTTACATAAGCATCATTAAAAATATGATAGTAGCCGCATAGTTTGATTTCTCTTGACTTATTATGTTGGACTAATGTAGGGGTCACCCAATCTACTTTCTCTATCAAATAAATTATGTATACTTACTACATCCTATCCAACTCACCCTTGACCTTAAGTTTCATGTTGGGGTTTAGATTATAAGGCCTTTTATTTATGGGCCTTGTTTCTAGCATAAGTTTTTGAAGCATCAAAACATGTTAAGGATGAGGATAACTATGATATACTTCATGTGCAAAAAATAGTGTATTGAATTCATACATAAGTTATGATAATAGGAACATAATAGGCATTAATTATCCTACATTATTTAGGAATTAAGAACAACCAATGTTTCATAACTAAAAATAAAACATTTGAGTTAATTAGGAAAAAAATAACCAAACATTATACATGAGAATGCATGAAAGGAACGTAGTAATAAATCACATAGGTAAGCATAACTAGATGAATCTCTTCAAAAGTTGAACTCTATTCTTAGTAAAATCAAAAGTATATATAGATATTTTTAGTCTATTACTATTCATCTTCTTCTCATACTTGTTACCAAAAGCGGAGTCTATTCATATTAAAGCCTATTGTAAGTTGTGAAGATAGGACAAACTAGACTTATACACAACAAAATGAATACATAATGTATGAATATCAGACAAATATTTTGTGCAAGTTTACAATCCAAATTATTCTACCAACACTTTCTCAGACTTAAAATGTTTTCTCATCTGAGATAACATCGTAGGATCTCCTAAAATGCACAAGTGAGTAGAGGCTAAAGATATGGTTAGACTAGTAAGAGTCATAGTAATTGCTTAAGGCACTATTTCTGATTTTCACCTCTTATACACTACCTACTCACCCTTTTGGGTTTTCAAATAAGTAACATACTAACCTACCACCCTTTATACATTTTTAATAGGTGGGCATAACCAAGTGGTCACACTTTATGGGTTTTCAACCAACTTGGCCCTACTTGTCTTACTAAATTGATACCAATACAAAATATTATACATTTTTTTTCAAAATTTGTACTCTATGTAGTACTTAAATTTATGGTGGTAGCATAGATGTAGGCAATGTTGGACCTGAAGAGTCCTTGGACTTGGACTACATGGCCTTGTACTGAGTGATGTTATATTGTAGCTCTAGAGTTGGTCTATATGTAGATGTGTTGATAATATGTGTGACTGAGATGGAAAAGGGAATCATGTCCAATTGTAGGCATGCCAATATAGCATCACTTCTTAGATCAACTATAGTAGGGCACACAATAGATCATGGTAGCCAATGATCTAATTGAGATCTACATCATCAGTTATGCTCTAGGTTTCCTATGTGTTTGTGACTCTTGTCTGAATCTTACCACTCAGCTACTGCATCTTATCTACATGTCATTGAGCTTGGAGGCTAGTGAAGGAACTATATAAAAGCTATATCTACCAATTCAAGAGGTTATCATCCACATTTTCCTTAGCATTGAGTGACTCCTAGAGTGATCCATCCTTCTCCTCCCTAGTGGTAGTATGGATGACCATGGTTACTTTGGTGGTGGAAGCCTTTACAAATTATATGCTAGAGTTGGCTAAAGAAGTATCTAGTTGCTACTTCTATCAAGCTATGTATGACCTATTTTACTTGAAATGTAATAATATAAATAATTATTTGACACTCCTCTAGAAGAGTGATGAGAGTTTTAACTTTGATCTTAACATCCTACCCCAATGTGCTGACTACACATAGTTTTTGTGCTACTCACCAGTCCTTGGTTAACTCAAAGACAAGTGTCTTGAGTTTACATTGATTAGAAATGACTTAGTCCCCAATTTATTGAGTGAACAACTAAGGACAAGTATCTTGGATAATATTGGAATATTCATGTAGGCGAGCCTTCAAATCAATGTTCTTAGCCTTGGATTGATCAATTTCTTATTCCATAGAGGTGAAATTTTGCACAATAGACTCCTAGAATCCTATTGTTACCTCTAGATATTTGTTCAATGGTAATTTGGAGACATCTAATGATGATTCCTACTAGAGGAGGAATGTTTCCAATGTGCTTGTAGTCATTAAAGGGCCAGGTCATGGCATGGTTGAAAGTGGAAGAGAGAAAGTGGTGTGTCAGGTATCTAGAGTTAGGCCATCCCATATCCAGACTCCTCCCAAAGGTAATGCTAGTTGTTATAGACCAATTAGGGTTGCATATGGTTCTTCTTATTCTAGATACTCTTATCTAGCTTGTTTTTGTGTAGGCATTTATTTTACCATAGTGTCTACTGTAATCTTGAGTTGTTATGCAGCATCATCAACCTATTTTCTTTTGGCATCCACCTCTACTTTCCTATTAGTCTCATCCTACAAAACTTTATTTTTATCTTATGATTCCTCATATAGTTTTTGTACACATTATTCTTCTTTTTCCTGGTCCTCAAGTGTAGTATCCTTGGCTTGTTTAGCTATAGCCTATGCATGTACTATTTGGTCAACCTATGCCTTAGTTGTGCTTTCTTGTTGTTCCTATACATGGGCCTGTTATTTATGTAGGGATTCATCTTCTTCTTATTTATTATTCTTTGTAGCTTACTTGGCTTGATATTGTACATGAATGACATCCTTCATATCATATTTTACCTATGTTGTTGCATTCTATTATTGATTTTCTTATTCAACCTTGGCCTTGGTAGTGAGCACAACATTTTTGTTCTTTTGATCTTTAACCATCTTCTTTTGATGTGCCTCCTATGCCTTCTTGGCTACATAGATAGCTTCTTATGCCTTTTTGGCTACCTCAAGAGCCTTATTTTGATCAACCTCTACATCATGGGCCTTTTATGTGGCCTCAACTTATTTAGCTTGCTAAATTGATTATTGAGCATGTTGTTGTTGAGCCTATTCCTTATGGCATTTCTTCTCCTATTTTATGACTCATTATTCTAATGAGTGATATTTTTCCTCCCATGAATCCTATTGTTATATTATTTTAGGTTTTTCTAGTGTGTGATCCTTGACCTTCGGGGCTTTTTATGAAGGTGATAAATCACTTAGTTGGACCATGGAGCTAGAAACATGTGATTTATTGCACCTCAGGGTAACCAACCTATGTTTAGGTGGTGGTGAAGTTAAATATGGAAAAGGATATACTTCCTATGACATTTCTATTTGGTCAAATGTGAATTCTTTGAGGGTAGGTGAGACCCTAACCTTGCACCTAGTTCTTGGCCCGAGTACTAAGGATTCCTATGGGATTTTTGGTAGTGGTACAAAGATGTTCATGGCTAGGAAAGTGGTCTAAGGTTGATACTAAAAAAATTCAACCATTCACTACATTTTCTCAGCTTCTTTTCACATAGTGTCAACCATGATGGATGTACGACACAGTGGTAGTTCCACCCAAAGACTCAGAGGAACCTTCTTGCACACATGGACTATGTAAAATACCTTCCATAAGAAGAATTCCTTCTCCTCCTCTCTATCATAAAAATCTCATGCCATGTTTGCAATCATTACCTAGTAAAACTCTTACTCATCAGTGCCCATCTGAGGTACATCACCTAAACTTGTAATCTGGGGTGCCTTAGGGTCATCGAGCTAGGTTGCAGTGCTCCTTATCTTGCACTTTAGTGGGGAAGATACTAATTTTTGATCAATAGAGAGCTTGTGCTTTCCTTTCTTAGCTTTGAATTGTTGGCTTATTGTTTTTGTTTTAGTGTAGGGACTATTGTGCTAGGTGGTATAGTTTGGAGTGGTGTCGCATGTCTGGCTATGTAGGCTTTCTACTTGGTGACTTTGGCATACACTATGGACATGATAAAAAAAAAGTGGGAGAGGTCCAAATTGTAACCTTAATATCTCATGAATATGGATGAACACAACTTTTGGTACAAAGTGACAACAACATGTTGTCCTAAGTATTGTATGATGTCTGACAACACCCAAGGATGTGTGGTGATCAACTCCAAACACTCCAAACACTATGTCTTAAATTCAATCTAATGGGATAAGTCACTACACTCAAGTGTCCATATCAAGTTACAAAATTGATGTGTTGACCAGTATTCAGTTTCAGGGTGTACCTCTCCTTCAAGGGAATTTTATTGAGTGAAATAAAGTAAAAAGATTAGGAACTAGTACTAAAATGTATACTTAGAAGTCATGCAACACTAGTCAATATTTTTCAACAACTCCTAAAAAAGTATGTAGGCCAATTAAAATACTCATTATGGTGGATCATGTAGTGTAAAATTTCCATTACCCCATTTTAAAATTTGCTTTGTAGACTTGGTGGTCTACTAAAACTACCATGTGATGCATTCTACTAAGATATGCACTAGTTCATCTTGAATTTATTTGATTAGGGTTCCTCTAGATCCCCAAACTTATAATTCTTTGACCTCTTAAAGAATAGTAGGCATTATTGTCTTGTATAAGGAAATATAATCCCTCACATACGCATGCCCAAAGCTTAGGCCATGGCTTCTATTTTGACGACCATTTTGGTGTTGGGGCCAATGTATATGTTGTCATCATTATATTGGTTGAGAAAGACTTGAAAAATCTCCACCAAGTTGCCAAAAGTTGATATGTAAAGTAGGCACTCAATGTTTGTGTTTTATATTGGTGAGGGACTATAAGAGCCAATGGTTGTACAACATCAATGGGATCTGGTCAAAATAATTTTTGTTGTGCCACTCAGAGGTAATAGAAGGTCTCTAGATTAGTAAATTTTATCTACTAAATCACCAAGTTGATACCCATTGATTATTTTTGAGAATATATCAAACTCCTAATGATTTATGAAGGATCCATGGTCACTGAGTGATGAAATTGAAAATATTTTGGATCTTTATGTAGTAAAAATTAGCTCAACTCTTGAAATTTTCGGTCATGAAAATATTTGCAAGGATGAAATGCATACTTGGTTTAGAACCTTATGTATTTATAGATTTTTACATAAATGCCATGCTAAAATATCTATTTGACATCAATGTAAATGTTGATGTGTTAAATCTTATCCAATCTGGCAATTAAAATATTCATTGGTACATGTGTGGAGATATGTTTTTATGTTATTTATTGTCTATATTAGAGTACAAGTAGATGATGTTGAATGGATGTCAATTGGTTGAAGATTAGGTCAATTGAACCTTAGATCTAGCATTACCTACTTGGGTATGATTGTTATATGCCAAAAATCTTGGTTGATGTGTCTTGACAGTACATTTCCCAAACTTAATTACTTTTTTTTATCTTTTTAATATCCATGATGGCACACTAAAATTATTCTTAATACATTTGGCACACACTATACTTGTTATTCTGGTTCCCAAAAGCTACTGAAGAGATCATCTACAAATACACACATGCACATATAGAAAAATAAACACATAAGAAAACATACAAAAATTATAAATCCTAATCTACTTTGTGCTACTCAGTACCCACTCATTTATTAGAAAGAGATAAATTAAGACTATTGGCAGTGGGGATTAATTCTATATCCATTCACTTACCCTAGAAAAATTGTTCCTTGTTGCAATATTTCATGTATAACCTAATACCCTTTCCATATTATTTTTAATTTACTTGGATATAATCTGAAGTGACTATCATATAAAAAAATTGGTTGATATTTTTGAAATTCCTTATGGTACAGATTCATATCATTCCATGCTTTCTATCTTTGCTTATGAACTTACTACATCCAAGATGCTTTGCATTGATACTCATCCATCCTATTTAGTTCGATAAGCCTATTGGTAAGAGATTTATGATCCCCTAGTATCATGACCATTGTAAACTATAGACTAGGTACTATGTATTCCATTGACATGATTTCTTCAAGACATAGACCAATTGGAATGGATTAAAATATGTATCCCTCTTATAGTGCATGTGATATGCCCAAAGAATTGTAGGAATGTGATCTTCCAAATCATCTCTCTTGACATCATAGATATTTGTCAACAACTTAACCAACACTTTGTTAGAATCCTCAACTTGACCATTATCTTGTGGATGGTATGCAATATTTTTATGATGAGAAATCATGAATTCTTCAATAAGGGCTTTGATGTTATTGTTCAGGAAGTGTGTCCCTCAATCGCTAATGAGCTTGATGGGGAATCCAAACCTTGTAATAATATTATCATAAAGAAAATTTGATGCATCCTTCACACCATAGATAGGTATCATAGTAGGTTCAACCCATTTGGTAAAGTAATCTATCATAGTGATAATATACCTTGCTTTACTATGTTTACTCAGTAAATTGAAAGGTTTAACAAAATCAATGCCCCACTATTCAAAATGTTGTTTGGATAACAAAATATGCAAGGGAATTTCATCTTTTTGTATTGTTTTACCCATGCATTGATAGCCATATAATGTTACACTACTTTATGTGCATCCTAACAAAAGGTTTGGCCACCATAGCCCACTCTATAACAATTTCCTTGCAATAGCTTCTCTAGAAAAATGTCCTCTTCTTGTTTCTTGGTGTGCCTCTTATAAGAGTTGTGGATGTTCATGTTATAGAACTACCCTACACAGTACTTCATCCTTCCCCAAATGATACCAAAGCCCATTTATAATGATATATGGAAAAGATTTGGTGATAAACTACACCTTGTCTCTTTCTTAGTAGTGTGTAAGGAGTACTCCTTATTCAAGGAAGTTAGCAATTGATGCAAAAATTTTGAGAATCACATAAACATGAAAGAGATGGGCATCAGGAGATTATTCCTACAATTTTTCTATTTCTTCACCATTTGGGATGCGATCAAGATGATATGGCCCCACATGTTCTCTTATAGGCTTGACAATGATGCAAAATTAGAATTATTGAAATAACATCAACTATATAGAAATGCATCCTCCAAACATTAGCTTATTGATAAGGTAGTGTAAAGCTTGATGATATATGAAATATTCAAATGGTGTCACAAGAATATAGTGGCATAATTTTTGTAGTGCAAACACAATAGCTAGTTTTTCCCTTTCAGTCATTATGTAATTATTTTTTACATCAGATAATTTTTGGCTTGCAAAATGTATGTGGTGGTCTAGTCCACCATCTCTTGGCTGTGTAAGCACAACACCAAATGTGATACCAAAAGTGTCAATGTGAAAATGTAAGGGCTTGATCTAATCTATAAAGATGAGAATAGGTGTAGTGACTAGTCTCTCCACCAATTTTATGAAGGTTGCCTAACACTCAGATGTCCAAACAAACTTTTCACCTTTACACAATAAATATTCCAATGGAGAAAAAAATAGATGCATATCCCTTGATAAATTTTTGATAGTAAATTATATGACTAAGAAAATATCTCATTTACATGGAGCTGATTTATGGAGGCATACTCAAAATGATTGAAAGTTTGGCCTAGTCCACCAAAATGCCTACATTTCACTCTATGTGACCTAGTAGGACACCAAAAGGTGTAAAAATAAGAATTTTTTCAAGTTAAAGGCAATTCATAGATCTCAACAATGTTATAACATAAGTCACAACTTGGATAAATGTTCTTTAAATAAAGAAAAGGCTTCACAATCCTTGAGATAGACTTCTATGAAATCATGAATGAAATATTTGAATGTAGTCACCACTGCTCGAGAAAATATCGTAGGTGAATTCTTAAGGCTAAAAGGCATTACCTTATATGTAAAACATCCCCATTTTATGGCAAAAGTCATTTTATCTCTATATTATTCTATGATGTGTATTTGATGATAACCACTAAAACCATCTATGAAAGAGTAGACTTCATGACCTGCAACAGATTCCAAAACTTTATCTATGAAGTGAATTGGAAATGGATCATTCACACATGAATTATTAAAAATTTGATAATCACTACATACTCAGATCTCCTCTATTTTATTATGTGGCAATACCATGTGACTAACCCAATTTGCCTTTTTTATGGGATAAATTATACCTATATCTTGCATTCTATGGAGTTTAGCCTTTACTTTCAACTTCATGTTTGGATAAACTTGTAAGGTCATTTATTTATAGGTTGTACACACTCCTTGAGTTCAATATGCATTTCTCCTAGGGATGGATTGACTCATTTAACCTCTAAAAATTTAATGGGAAACACATCTTGGTAATCCCATAGAAGTTGTATGGCTTCTAAAACTTTAGATTCAGTCCAATAGTCACCTAAATGTGCTAGTTTGGGAATATTCTCACTTTCTATGTTTGCCACATGCTTTTTAATAGGCTAATAATAAATCTTACACTTTTCCTTAGCTATAGATTCTTGTATCATTAATTTACCTTCTTTTTTTGGAATTTGTATGTTGCATACCTTATATTCTTTAGTAAGTTTTGTGATTGGGTCCTTTACTAGTTCTACTAGCCATTTAGGTTCAAACAAAATAGTCAGATTGATATCACCATTAGTATCAAAATCATCAATTTCCTCCTCTTCATCTTGTATTTAATGATATGACTGCATAAGATATTGGTGTTCCATCTTGGTAGCTTTATATATTTGTAATGTTGTATTTAGGTCATAACCTACATTATTTTTCATAGTAGATTTCATCATGGTGTTTAAGTATTTTGTGCATCCATAGCATAAGAAATGTTTAATTTTTAGTAGCACAATGTGAACTAGAGTGTTCTCATATTCAAAAATAAACATCTATATGAAGTTGCTCTTCACCTACACCTGATGCTTTATCTTCATCTTGCATTCTTGATACATATACCATGCTGATGGTAAAGGGGCAAGTGTGTAATAAAATATGTAAACGTAGTACTTTGGTGCCACATGTTCTTTAGTCTAGACTTTGGTGCCACTCGCATGTTTGGAATAAAGGCCTATTACTTATGATGACCTATGGTAGTTGAAATCTACTAATCATGAGTTCAGATGCACCATCCTAATTGAGTTGATCATCTCTATGAATTACCAACATATCACTGTAACCCCCTTTAAAGCATAATTCAAGGCACTGACCCACTAAATAATTGTAGGTACATGAACTTATAGGTGTAGAATGAATTGATTGATATTTTTGGTCACATAGTATAAACTAAGTTGTCTCTCATGGGTGAAAAAAATTCTCATAAGTCAGAGTTCATGATCACCATGAGCCCAGTTGAGTAGATGCATATCTAAGTCTCCACTAAAATATGAATCTATTTCCTAAGGAAAACTGCATTCTCTGGTTGGCTATATATAGTCTTTCATATGATCATTTTATTAGTATAGGAAATCAACTTTTGAGTGAGTAGGGGATTTAGTAGTCATAGATGCACAATCTTCTATGATAAACTGAGGTGCCAATGGTTGAGTAACTACTGGTTTGGGCTTCCATTAATTTGATGTATTCAACTATTGAGTGAGTAAATATTATACCTAAGGTTTAGTATACTCATATAAAAAGTTACATTTAATTGTGTGCAGATATTTTGGGTTCTCTTAAAATTTTACTTTCATCTAGATGGTTTCTTGTGAAACATAAGTATAGTCTAGTTTAGTTAGAATTATGTAGGGTTTTTTCACCTTATTCAAAGGGATGACAACAATCTTATCTCTTGATGTGCCTCTAGTTGATTTTGCACAATATTGATATTAATCTAACCATCATATGCCCATTTCTTCCCAATTAGTGCAGGGTAATGCATTGTTGTTTTCTTCATATTGATGACTTCAAAGTCACCTCACAAGCTCAATTCTGCACTTTGATCTCAACATCTTCTAATATGCTAATGGTTTCAACTCTTCTATAGTCTGTTAAACTCAGATTTATTGGGTTGTAACTTAGAATTGGCCATCTAATAGACTCACATGTAGACCTAGGTATTATGTTGACCATGATGCCAAAGTCAAAGACAACATTTGGATTTTTATATCTTACAACTTCAATGTCAATTTTTGCATCTACATCTCATGGATTCCTTGTTTTGACAAACCAAACAAGCTTTTTTGTCTTCTATTACCCTCATTGTGCACACTCTAGTAAATTTTGTAGAAAGTTTGTGATGTTCTAAGAGATGTATTAATTATGTAGTGTACTTAAAATCTTCAATAAATCTATCAAAATAGTAATAAATCCATCCTAATGCATGATGTACATGATTTGGCCATATATTTGGGCATCTATTACTGCAACATTTCCTTTAGTAGTGTCTTGATGTTGAATATTTTTCAACATCTGTGCAACTTCATACATGAGCCTATTTTATATAGATGGGTATGGGTATGGGTATTATTTTACTTTCTAAATTTCTTGGTCTTGAGGCATTTCAAGAGGAGGTAATCCTCTCTTTGCATGTTGGTGTATTGTAATGGCATTTAGGAATGTGTCCTCCTTATATTGCGCATTCACCATGTTAAGATTCTTGATGGCATTTTCATTTCTTTGATTTTCTAAGATAGGAAAGTCTTCTATCTTGTGTTGCTCATATACTCTACAATATGCATAGTAAGACCATCTTTGGGGATTTAAAGGGAAATTATGTTACATATGATTGTACTATACACATAAGTAACTTCACAATAGAGGACATTGATAATTATTTCCCCTTCTACCTTGGTAATCTCCTTTGTATCTACCCCTAAATCCTCCTCTATTTGACTGATAACCTCCTCTATGCCCTCCCTATTTCTAAACTATATTCCAATGTTGCTATTATTGGGTATTATCTCCAATTCCAAATTATTGTTGCGTAATTGGTAAGGTCTAACTAGTTTGCTACTATTGCATCATTACTAGATTTTAGGGTGATGTGTACTAGTATTGTGGTGTCTAACTCAATGGATGAGGGTTCCAATTGGTTATACCTTGAGGCTAGTACTAAGGCAAATTAGGAATACATTGTGGACCTACTTAGTTCTGACAACCCTTATCAACCTCTAGGATTGGAATCATCTGATTTAATAAGGACACTTGTTATGCAGTGATGGGGAATACATTCTTGGTAATGTCTTATTTGAGTTACTACAAAACCCTACAATTATTTTCATCATGATTTCATGACTTCAAAAAATTAAAATATAAAATCTATGTGATTTTGACATACTATTATAGGATATGGCACTATGTTGTGTGCCCTACTACTCTATAGATTTCATATAACTCTATCTTGATCTTAGGATAATCATTCTTGTGGTGTCCTTCTTTCCCGCACTCCATACACCATATTTATATTAGGTTTATCTACCTCATGATATTGTTTCATTCTCTTCATAAAATCTTACAATGTATTTTAAATCTTAGAACCTATGATGGGAGCTTCCCCATAGTCTTCAATTTGATCCACTCATAGAACAACAACTCTAGCATCTACCTTAATACAATATTGAGTCTACACTATAGCAAATCTGATTCTAGAATGTAGTCCTTCAACAAAATACTTAGCTTTGTCTTTACCTGTGAAGGCAAATTCCCCCTCATTCATATCATCAAATAATCTATGATCATAGTCACATATTGATTCTCCTAACTTCTACCTAGTCTCCTTCAAGTCTTGAATAATTTGATTTGTATATTTATTTATCTTAAACTCTATGATAAGCCATTCCTTAACTTTTTGTAGACTTTCTTGTGTAATTTTTATATGGTACATAAATTCAAGTGATCTTCCATTCAGTGCCCTTATTAACTCTCACTTCTTGATAGCCTCATTAGTAATTACCTTAACTTGTCTCATCTCTAATGTTAGAGAGTATTGTTTAGGGTCTACAAACCCATCATATGTCGTTAGATTTATAAATGTTCCTACAACACCCATTGTGTAAACTAGTGTCAAGGGGATCTATTTCACAACTATTATAGGGGGATGTTGTGTTCTATATGATCCTACTTGCATACTATGAATATTTATCTATGCACTAGAAGAGTCAACTTGTGCACTCTATTGTTATGTGTTTCCTTCTTTTCTTTGCTTGGTTTCAATAAACCCTATGGCATTAAAATCCTTAAAATTTTATGTTGTTTCAATTTTAGTACCCCAATGATGCACTTATCTAAAAATGGTCCTTCCCAACTACTATCTTCCTATCTGCTTGGTTGAAAAAATTTAGTGGAATATTTAAAATTGGGCTACAAGGACGTGTGCTCTTCTAGTGAATGATTCTTTCTTACGAATTATTCTAAGATTGAACCTATGATTACTCTATGAATTTTTTCCACTTATTTTCTTAATACTTCATGTCCTTCTTCTAATAATACCCATTATTGTAGCTATGTACCATAACGATCATCTAACTATTCTACTTCTACACTATTCTCACCTTCTTCGAACATCTCTTCTTCTTCTCATTCTTCATCACTTATTTCTTTCTATCAATATTCATTTTATTATTTCATCTTGTATTTCTTCATCCTTAACTATTCATATCTTTTATCATGTCTTCCTACTCGTTCATCATTTATTTTACTACTAATCTTAACTCTACTCACAATTACCTGGGTATTCTTTAGTTTACTCCATCTATTCTATTATCAAAGTTCACATTCTGAATCTAAACTTTTCTTTTGACTCTTCTTCCCATGTGTATCCTTTCTAGATTCATATTCAAGCCTTATCCACTCATTTAATCATCATTCACTATCATGTCACACACACCCCCATATGCCCAAAGTGACTACTTCATATTGGCTGGAGTAGGCACCATGGCTTATCCACAACCAACATTTTCACAAGGATAGGTAGTCATTGTTCAATTTTCCTTAAAATTAATATAAAAAACAACTCCATAGCTTCAAAATTTATTTATCCTTGTATTAAAAACTTAGTTCTATATCCATCTATTATAGTAGCAACCCAAAGATTTATCTCTTATCCAGTCAATTTCTAATTTTTATAATTGGTCTATCTTTTTTTAGTATAGATTATAGTTTCTACTATTCTTGGGTCAAAGTAATAATATTCCAACCAAGATAATTAGTTAGATATAAAATTTAGTAACTTGCACCAAAAAATTTCATAAATTTCTCCATGAATATGTTCTCAAATGATTTCCTATATGGTAAGACCAGCTCATTTTGATTCTTCTTTTGTAAAATTATATATCATTTGGTCTAACCATGTCTCAATATCTCTCTACCCTAGTAACCATCTTAGCATAATTTACGTTAGAAGGAGTGTTCCATGCTCACCACACCATTGTAGTAGAGGTTCCTAAAGTATAAAAACATGATAAGGATGAGGATAGCTATGATATACTTCATGTGCACAAAATAGTGTATTGAATTAATATAGAAGTTTTGATAATAGGAACATAATAAGCATTAATTATCCTATGTTATTTAGGAATTAAAAAAAACCAATGTTTCATAAATAGAAATAAAGCATTCAGGTTAATTAGATAGAAAATAACTAAAAATTATACATGATAACACACTAAAGAACATAGTAAGAAATCATATAGGTAACCATAACTAGATGAATCTTTATTGATCTCTTCGAAATTGTAACTCTATTATTCTTACAATCAAAATTATATATAGATGTTTCTAGTCTATAACTATTCATCTTCTTCTCATACTTGGCACCAAAAATGGAGTCTATTCATATTCTAGCCTATTGTAAGTCATGAAGATAGGATAAAATAGACTTATACATGTCAAAATGAATATATAACACATGAATATCAGACAAATACCCTACATAGGATTACAATCTAAATTATTGTACCAACACTTTCACACTCCTTAAGTTCAATTTGCATCTCCCCTAATGATGGGTCAACCACATGAACCTCTAATAATTTTGTGGGAAAGACATCTTCATAGTATATTAGGAGTTACATAGCTTCAAATATGTTTTCCTAGGTCTATTAATCTCTTACGTGTGTAAGTTTAGGAACTTCTTTAGTTCTAATATTTCCCATATGCTTCCTCAATAGATCATGGTAAATATCACTTTCTTCTTCTAGGATTGAATCTCATATCATTATATGTCCTTCCTTTTCTAGTATTTTGATATTGCATAGATTTTCTTCCTTTGTGAAATCTATAACTAGATATTTTAATGGTTCAATGGGCCATTTTGGTTTACATAATCCAATCAATTCCATATTTTCATCACTATCAGAATATTCTAAATCTTCTTCTTCATCTTTAATTCTATGATAAGGTTGTACTATAAGCTGATCCTTCACTTTTTTAGATTTTTGATTCTACAAAGTTGTATTTAGATCAAAAGATAGCTATTGTTGTTAAGAACAGTCACTCATAGTGCGTATTTTATCCTCCCATGAAAAATAAATTGATTTATCTTTTTCAATGCATTATGTACTAGTTTATTTTCATCCTCAAACATAAATGTTTGCATGAATCATTCTACACCTATGCCCAATGCTTTGTTTCCCTTTATACTCTTGATGCATATACCAAGCCATTGAAATAGGAGCTAGAGTTTATCTAAAATATGAACCCAATATTTTAAATCCACACCTTTTGTAGTCTATACTTTAGCACACTTGCATATATTTATTTCAAGGCATTGACCCGCCTAAAATAATGGGTAATTACTTCTAATTTTTTCTAGTATATAAAACTATAATCATACTTGCCATGATGCTACTCCTTCCTATGATTACACATCAGCTCATGTGTAGACTAATGACCTTGGTTATCCAACTTCAAGACATTTTTCACTTGTATGGATCCTCTTGCATCATATATCCATCCCCCACACATCTCTAGCACCTTATATCCCTTTTACTCATTGACGGGCCTTTTATATGTCTACCAAAGGCCTTCTGAAGGCTTATTGGCCACTAAAGATAGGATTTTGACCCAAGATATAGATTATGGGGGAAAACCATGGCATATTCCACATGTTTCCTTCACATAATCCATAGGTAAGCCACAACCCAAGTAGAGTGTGAGAAAAGGGCCTTGTTTGGTCCCCAATAACTAGTTTTGGTGGTTGGCAGATTGGGATGCCCTATATGATTGCATAGCACTAATTATTCCCTCTCTCTCCTATTATTTTTATCTTATATCTTCTCTTGATCATCACTCTCTAATCTCTTATGAATTTTTGGATCTTGCTTGGTCCATTCTTGGCATGCTTGGGATTTCAATGTGATAGGGGATGCCCTACTACTCTACAGCTTAATTTGGTTGTTCACCTTTCTCTCTATAGTGTTCTTAAGGCTTGTTGATTTCTCCTAGATCCCTCAAGCTCCATTTTACCTATTCTTGTGCTTTCTACATTATCTCTCTCATAGTTTGTAGCTTCTCCTTAAACTTCTCCATTGCTATTGGCTCTTGGTTTAGATTGAACCCATATATAACTTGGTATTCCTCCTTCATTGCTTCCTAACTTAGATTCTTGGTTGGTAGAACATATACACAATATTTTTGAGCTTGATATGAGGACACTTTGAAATGCAAAATTAAATTCCCACTTGTTTTCAATAGTGTATTAGCTAGGTTTTCATTGTTTTGGTACTTTAGTTTGTTTAGAGCATTCTCTAGGGTTGTTTATGAAGATTTTGCATTTATATGTAGTTAGAATATCTTTCATTGATTGAAAATTTCTCATATTACATGATATGCTTTCTTATAAAATGTATCTCATTACATGGTATAATCCTAGTTTCTCAAAATGTTCTATACATTTACATAAACAATTTCTTCTTTGCTAAACTAGAAAGTTACATTATTAGGAGGTAATAGTGTTGAAAATGAAGAATTATCTTAGGCTTAGATTAGGAATTATCTTTCACCCTTTCCTAAACATGTCTTTGATTCACAAAACATCTTTTATTTGGCTTGAAAGTTCCTCTCTCTTAAGTTTTTGCATCATTCGATAATTTTCTCAATTAAACATTTTCATTTCCATATTTTGTATGCAAGTATATTTCTTGTTTTAGCTACTTGCTTTACTATGGTTATACCCATTAGAGATACCTATATCCTTTTTGTTATTGATCATTTTATCTCTAACCTATTTTATGATTATTTATATATCTTGGTTCAAGCTATCAAACTAGATAGCTTTTATAGATCTTTAGTAGCCCATAGTGTGCTTGAGCCTTCTAGATGTTTGCTTAAGTACCTTATGTACCCCATGCCAAAACCTAGTGTCTCTATTTGGATTCTTAGACCTACATTATAGAATACCCAATGGGACCCAACATAAGGTCTCATTCTAATTCAATCCTCTCTAGAACTCTCTTAGTCAAATCCCCTCTAATAACTATAAGGTTTTACTTTTAACTATATATTTTGGCTCTCTCTTTGGTTGTTTGATCTTGGTTTGGTTTCATGTCTTTATCCCTACTAGTTATATAATCATTTAAATTTTTTATTATCTCTTCTATTTCTCTTGTTTCATTTCATTCATGGCTATCCTCCCACCCCTGAGATGCCAATATCATTATATTTAGGGTCTTTTCCTTGAGCTCACTCATGAGTAGGCTAATGCTGAAATGGAATGCCATAGACACTATATAACCCAAGAGGTTCCCTAAACCCATCATAGTGACCTTGACCCTCTCATATTCTATAAGGAACAATATTGGCAAATCCATAATGAATGGGATTACTCACCTTTCCACTAGTCTAAGCATTACTTTTCTAAGGATACCTCCCCACAACTTGAGTCTACATTTCATTCACCTATTAGGGGTGAAGATGACCCCATTTCACATTTGAGGCTCGATGAGTTACACACAATTATTATTTATTATCATAGGTAGCTTTATGTGAATGAATAACACTTTTCTTCCCTTGGGAATAGGCAATGTACTCCCTCTAGTGATAGATATTGTACCCAATCTATTTTGAGAGCCTCAACTAATTCTCATGTGCTTCCCTTGCCTCTTTCTTGGTAGGATACTCTACAAAAAGAACCCCATTGTGTCCATGTTGACACATAAACATTCTAAATTGACGAGGCATCTACATCATGTGGAGTCCTCCCATCCTCTTACTCCCTTCTTTAGAGTCTCAGATGAGCATGATTGATCACCACTTGTAGACTAGATATCCATGAGATGCTTATCTTAAATATCAACACCCTCACATCGACCCTCATCTTATGAGACATGCCCAACACCATGGAGATTTAAGTCACCATAACCATTTTTATGGGAATGCTACATCATCTCATCATCGCCATAGGGAATGGTACCTTACCAATGGTCATTCCCCAACCTATGATAGGGAATATTTCCATCATGAGCATCTCCCACATCAAAAGTCACCTTGGCATCATCCCCTTCATGTCTAAGGTTTTGATGATTCATATTGGCATAGGCAACATCATAAACTCCATGAGCCTAATTAGGAAGCTCATCACCAACCCACTATCAACCATTATTATGAGTATCTCTATAGGATTCCTCTAGCCCCTTGGGTATGTACTATTACCCTTCCTAATCTTATACCTGAACTACCTAAGTTCAATTGGACTCAAGATGCTAGTCCTATAGAGCATATCAAGGAATTTATGATGGTATGTATGTATTGGGATTAGGATGAAGGCATGATGTTAAATATCTTCACTCACTCCCTATGACCTAAAGCTCTCATTTGGTTTTATAATCTACCTCTAGATTCTCTATCTAGATTCTAGTTCCTTCTAGATGACTTCCCTCAGTACTTTGATATCTCTAGACTATTTAACCTTGACATCTAATCACTTACCTGCATGTATGGATGGGTAAACACCACATACATACAAATTCAAAGTTTGACTCACCCTTGGTATGAGCCATGGAGGTTATTGAATAATAAACTTTATGATATGTTCATGTGAGCATTGAGGTAAGAGGTTCACCTTGAGGTCCTCAAGTATGAATCCACCTCTTATGATGAAGTTGTTAACAAGTATCTAAAGATTAAAGTCTTTGAGGTGCATGCAGGCATTTTACCCATGTTGACCCAAAATTAATCCTATTTACATGATTACAACCATAATGTGATCAATGATGGTGTCACTGATTCTCTTCTTAAGAAGAAGAACAAGAAGGATAGCCATGAGGTCAATACTTTGAGTAAGGGGCCAACTAAAAAGAATGCCCCTAAAACAAGCATTACAAAACCATGGATGGTCTTCCCTTATGACACTACCAAGTTTATAAATCTTCATCAGATGAAGGGCCATGATGATGAGAATTGTGCCACCCAAAAGTCTAGTACAAAAACCTCATCTCCTCCTTAGAGTCCTCCACTTGTAAAACCCAAATAAAAACTAAATGTGTTTAAGGAGCCTCTACCTAACCATAATAAGGAAAATAAGAAGAAGAAGAAGAAGAAGAAGAAGAAGAAGAAATCTAAAGCTAAGGCCTATCATCCTTCCTCTTGCTCTTCTACCTCTTTTGACTCCTTTTCCTAGGCTGACCTAAAAGGGAAGGCCAAGCATATTATTACTATCAACATATCCTCTAATGGGTATGAATGATTTATCAACATGTGCTCAAGTTAGGCCACTAACTTGTCAAATATTCTAGTGGTGTGAGGCCTTCTACCCAACCTACAGGGGCAAGGAAACCCAAATTCAAATTCAAATTTCATCATAACATCCCTCCCCAAGCTATACAACATCCATATTATGTCATAGAGGAGTTATAGGGCCTCTTAATTGGGATATATTGGCCATTTTTAGCCTACATACAGAGCTTTCAAGGATTGAGAAATGTCACTAATTGAGAGAGGATCCAATGATAAATAGAGGATCTAGATAACTTTACATAGGCAATCTTATATTTTAGGTCATGGAAAAGTTTGCTTATGCTTCAGAAGTTCATTCAAACTTCCAAAGATCAAGAAAAAGCTCAAAAGAACAAGTCTATGATTCAGACCATCATTAGGATGTCACTCAAAAATGGATTGGTCGTCTTATTTTCACATTTTATAAGTTTGCTTAAAAAGCCTTGTAAGCCCTCAGATAATATGGACATCTTGCTCTTAGTACCTGGATCATTCCCTGTAAGTTTTGTACTACCATGAGTTTTTCCATTTGAGATCTAAGCCTTCAAAATTGACCCAATAGATGAAGACATTCATGCAAAATTCAAGTTCAAACTCAGGCAAAAAGTCATCAATTCTTGAAATTAATGGTTTTCAAAATGTCAAATCGTCTGTGTGGATGTCAAATGATGTTCACATGAATGTTAATTTTAATCAAGTCAAGTGACTATTTGGGTTCAAAATTTCCTTAAAAGGTTTGAAGTCACATGATAATATAATGGTCTATGAGAGCTCTCATACTAACAAATAAGATCTAATGATCCATACTGAGTTAATCAAGTCAAAAGGTCCTTAGGTTAAAACCTTTAAATATCTACAAGTTAGACACAATATAATGGTGTAAAATAATCAAGCCAAGATATAATGGAGCAAAATCATTGACACAAAGATGGGTCCTAGGTAGATCAAGGGCTCATGATTAATCATACCAATGATCTGATGGAGAATAGGAACTGATAGGAAAGTGGGACCAGGTAGATCAATAGTGGATGTGAACTTATACATCTTGATTGGATGGTGCGTGTGAGTCAAACTGGTTAGCAAATCTAAAGAACAAATCAATCAATGATAAGTGGTACAAGTGCATTTAGGTGGTAGAAGATCAATGGCTCATGGGCATCCATGCATAGATAGATCAAAAACATGAGGTGGAATTAATAAGTCAGTGTATCTATGGATCTAATGAACATAAAGATAATTGGACATGATTTAGATGATCCTAGTTGGTTTTTTATAGATAATAAACAAAGGCAAGCTTGGGACATTTTTTACAAAAGTTAAAAAGGTTATTTAGGACCCAAACAAAGTAAATATCAAGGAGATAAGCTCAGAGGTAGACTAGGGTTGAAATAGGGCCACAGTTAAGAAACCAAGCATCATTAGAAAAGCTTCATAAAGGTGAAATAGATCCTTTGGGTCTAATATAGAAGTTGAAGATAGACTAGTGATTGGGTGAAAACCAATGGTCTAAGATCGGTTTTCACATATAGTAGACTTGTGTTTTGCCTCATCATGATTCACATTTTCAAGTTCAAATGGCCACCTAATGCAGATATGGCACTTTTCATCCAATTTCAAGACATGATCCTCATTAGTAGATCAAATAAATGATGATATGATTCCAAGAAAAGATATGGCAGTTGGATAAAGGTAATGGACATTTAATTCTTTTATAGAGTTGGTTATTTGTTGATAAGATCTCAAAAACATCCTCAAGAGTGCTAATCCATCGAAAGTGATTGGGCCTTTTCTAATGCACAAATCTCTCTCTCTCTCTCTCTCTCTCTCTCTCTCTCTCTCTCTCTCTCTCTCTCTCTCTCTCTCTCTCTCTCTCTCTCTCTCTCTCTCTCTCTCTCTCTATCTCTATCTCTCTCTCTTTGTTATAAATATAGGCTTCTAATATTTGATATTAATTAATCTAGCCTTCTTTCTGGTATTACCAAACTCTAGCAAAATTTGTACTATGACACCTCTTTGATGCAATAAAGACTGAATTCCATCATTTTCTAAGCTAGATTGAAGTGTATTCTATGAACTCATTCACTATAGTTAAGTGAATGTATGTTCCTTTCTTATGTATAAAGTTTTTCTCACCTTTAAGAAGTGCTTAATAGTCCTCACAGGTCATTATAAGTGTAATTTGCAGTTTATTATCTAGCCTAAAAGTGGATATTTTCCCTCTCTTGCTAATCTGATAATTAATAAATGCCTTATTCTAAAATATGTATGTGAGATTGATGTTTTTTAGTCTGAAAAGTGTCTCATAGTGTGTTTTGTGTGAATTGGAGTGATTAAATCATTGGTGCATCGCCATTTTTTATATGATTTTATAAGTTTTGTCAATTCTCTCTCCGTTTTCTAAGTAGGTGCTAGTTTAGGTTTAGTTTAGGCGATAGATGCATAAGGAAGATCACATTGTATAGATGTCTGATCTATTTTTAGGATAGCATAGCCTAGGATCAAACCCATGTTGGTATAGATTTGAGCAGAGGACCTGAACAATCTCCTTGCTCAGCTAGGGTGCAATCTAGAACCCCAAAAATTTTGGCACACCTAGTGGGATAAAATTTATTTGGTATAATTGAAGTTTAAAGATCGAGAATAAATATTTTTAGCAGTATGAGAGACCTACCATCATCAAAATCTAAAGATACTTCATGTTGTAGAGATCATAACATCTTCATGCCAAAGGTTACAATAAGAGAATCAAGTAAAGGTACTTCTTTTGAACATGTTGAATTGAATCATACTTCTTATAAAATATCAAGATTTAATAGTACAATGCCTTATCCTCCAAATTAATATTCATCTTCTATCCAATTTATTATCCCCATAAGCCAAATCCCTTTTGCCCAAATGGTTATCATGAATCAAGTGTTTATCCCATTTAACAGGGGTAGTTCCTTGAATTTGGCCTAGTATGATGGTATTCATATGTCTTCTCTAAAAAGTATCCATTTCTTCTCTAGAGAATGGGATAAAACTACTACTATTGAGCATATCCAAGATATTTCCAATATGTGTTATGTTCATAATCTTACTCAAGATAATGTGGCCATCAGATTAATTGTTGCCTCTTTTAAGAGAAAATCATTATAATGTTATAGGAATCTTCCTTTGACCTTCGTTTCTACTTGGGATGAGTTAGGTGTAGCTTTAGTTAAGCAATTTAAATAAAATTCTAATCATTTATCTTTGGTTGAACAATTAACTACCATACAAAGGTATCCCCATGAATTCATGTCAGTCTTTAACCTTAGATTCCAAAAAACATGGATTAGGATCCTTGCATTGGTTAGACCATCCATATAGTATGCATTTTTGTACTTTCTTAAGGCCCTTAATTATGATATAAGTGTCATGATATAGTCCATGGGTGGTAATAGCTTGCCAAATGCTTATGATATTGCTATAATAGTCGAGAATAACTTGATTCAAGTTGGTAAACTTGTTGTAAGGCCTCTAATGCTCTTTTTCTAGAATTGTAACCTATTATTCCCCCTCAAGTTACCCAAATTCCATCTCCAAAAGTCAAATTTATATCCCCTCATAATCAATATAGTGATATTAGTGATTTGAAAAGCATGTTACAAGCTTTTAGAAATGAAATTGTTTCACTCAAGAGATAAAAATACCAAGGTAGACCTTATCAGTAGCAAAACTAGAGTACCTATCAGTCTTTTAATAACTAAAGACCACCTTATCAAGGCTTCAAAGATAATAGGAAACTTTATCAAAATCAAGGAGTTATAACCCAAACTAATCCATATACAACCCTTGATCCCAATGTGCCTTCTAGCTCAAAAGCAATTGTTCCTGAAAATAACTTAATGCAAGATCTAGGTTGTCAGTCTTCTAATCCAAATGGTATTTAGAATCAAGCTTTGGTATCACAAGAGATTACCATGCCATAGATGACACAAGAATATTTCCCTCTTCAATGTGGTCAATATCAAGACATGAATATGGAAATCTAAGGAGAAGCTCAATAAGTTCTAGGGCAGCTTGATGCTATCAATGTTAATTGGCATTTGGATGATCACATTGCATTCAACCAATTTGGTGAAACTAACACAAATGGTCAAGTGACAGCTCTAATTAGAACTAAAAGAATAGTAGTTGAAGAAGCTCAAGATGTGAGAAATACTTATAGTGTTCTTAATTTTATGTCAAAGAATGTCAAATAAATTTGTTGTTCCTATAGCATAGAAGATTTAGAACATAAAGACAGTGAAAGTTTCCCAAATGCCCCTAACTAGAGAATAATCAGTGGCTCAAAATTTGTATCCAAAAGTTAGTGGAACATCTTTTAACATTATTGATCAAATGAAGAAATCAAATGTTAGTATTAACATGTGGGATTCCCTTTCCATCCTAGAGCAAAAGGACATGTTGATTCTACAAATTTTAGATCTCAAGATATCTAAAGAACTAGCTAAGAAAAAATAAGTTTTCTTGGCCAATTTAGACCAGTAAATCAAGTAACCTAATCAGTAGATACATAATATGAAAAATGTGGATAAACCCAATGTCAAGTCAAGTAAGACCCCTCCCTTTTATCTCTCTTTGATAGTAGGTGAGTGTTTAGTCCATAATTATATGGTTGATAGTGGAGTTAGTAGCAATGTCATGCCCTAACAAACTATAAAAAAGCTTATTGTAATTATTGGAGTTAGCACTATCATGCACTATCTATGAGCCAAATACCAAATGATTATTTTAATTAGATGGTTCACCAATGAAAATAGTAGGCATGATAAAAGACCTAAATCTGACATTACATGCTTTCCCCAATGTTATTATTCAACAAGATGTAGTTGGAGTAGACCTACCTTCCTATTTTGCCATATGTTTGTCAAGAGATTTTACTTCAAAAATTGGAGGATACTTGTCAACTGATTTGACCTATCTAATGTTTAAAACTAGGTATGACACTAACGTGACAATACTTTCTAAACCTATTACAAGATTTCATTTGGAGCCATATATTCCAAGCATGGTGAACACTAATTATTTTATCTCAGAAAGGTGTTAGAAAATAGTGAGGTTGAATATGAATCACCTCTATATGGAGTCCAAGATATTTTCCTTAATGAATGTGTCTCTAATTTACATGAGCATAATCTCTACAAGTTAATTAAATAAAAAGGACTTGGTGGCTATTTTCTACATGAAAATTATGCACCAATCTCAACATTGATGAAAGATCAACAGTCTAGTGATGGACTATGGTAGCTATATTTTGATGGATCTATGAACAAACATGGAACTAGAGCTATAATGATGTTAATTTCTCTAGATAATCAAAGGTATTTCTCTTCTCTCAAGTTTTATTTTGTTGGTTCTAATAATGTCATTGAATATGAATCACTAGTGCATGGTTTGTAATGGGCAATAAAGATGAAGGTTAATTCCTTACAAGTCTTTAGAGATAGCGAACTAGTAGTTCACCAAGTAAGAGGAATTAATATATATGCAAGAACCCATTACTTAGGTCTTATAAGCATAGGGTATGGGACCTAGTTGAAGACTTTCAAGCCTTCAATATTTAGGCCATACCAAGAAATCAAAACATGCATGCAAACAAGATGGCTGCTATTGGATCACAATTTAGTATCCCAGATAATATAAAAAAAGACAAAGTCTAATCACATATCAAGGTAGTTTTGAGACCTTCTATTATAGACAATCATGAGAATTGGCAAGTATTTGAAGATGACAGCCAGATTGTTAGATTCTTATAAGAGAAAGTTGAATTCTCCTTAAAGAACCAAGACAAGCATTCACGACAGTATGATGATCAGATTTTGAAATTAAAGATAAACAAGTTGCCTAAAGGACTGGTCACCCTAGAAAATATATTTAGTAGAGATGATGAATTAATAAAATAAAAGTTTGTTTTATCAACCAATGAGGAACACTACTCAAATGTAGAAATTGTAATTGACAAAAATTTATAGCTAGGTAAAGTTTGCACATCTTTAGAGAAAGAAGCTTTTATTAAGTTATGTTCAAATTTTGCAAATGTCTTTGCATGGTAATATAGTGACCTTAAGGGTTTTGATAGAATTCTAACTCAACATATGATTGAGTTAGAATATGAGACCAGGCCATTCAGACAAAGGCAAAGGCCAATCAATTTAAAGCTTGAACCTCTAATGAGAGCTTAACTATATAAGCTCATTGAGTCAGCCATAATATTTCCAATTAGGGACTCAAATTGTGTAGCAAACCTTGTTCTAGTATTGAAAAAGAATGGTGAAATAAGGCTATGTGTCAACTTCCATAACTTGAACAAGGCCTCTCTAAAAGATCACTATCCATTGCCATCAATGGAATAAATTTTACAGCTAGTTGCAAGTTTAGAGAGGTTATCTTTGTTGGATGGTTATAGTGGATATAACCAAATTTTGGTTAAAGAATAAGACTAGTAAAAAATAGCTTTCACCACAAAGTGGGGGACATTTTCATATAAAAAGATGCCTTTTGGCTTATCTAATGTTGGATCCACTTTTTAGAAGGCTATAGACATCGCATTTTAAGGTCTCTGTAACAAGTTTATACTTGTTTATCTAGATGGCATAACAATATTATCTGACATATAAATGAGCATATGATTCATCTTAGATAGGTGTTTGAAAGATATAGAGAATTTGGAGTGTCTTTGAACCCAAAAAAGTGTGTTTTCTTTATTCAAGAAGGTAGGCTTCTTAGACATGTCATTTTAAATAAAGGTACAAGCATAAACCCTAATAGGATAGAATCAATTCTCGTACTATCATTTCCTAAGCATAAGAAAGCCTTGAAAAACTTTTTAGGCAATATTAACTTCATAAGGAGATACATTTTAAATATTACTACTTTAGCTAGGCCACCTAAAGCCATGTTAAAGAAAGGTTAGAGTTTTAGTTGGTCTAAAGAAGGAGTGAAATTTTTGAAGAAGTCAAGAAAGTTATAGTAAGTGCTCCTAAACACTTGAACCCTAATTTTAAAAAATGTTTCTTTTTATATAGCTATGCTAAGCTTGACACAGTATCAAGTATTCTCATTCAAAAAAATAAAGAGACTTTAGAGAAACCAATAGCCTTTTTTAGTCAAGGCTTAAAATAATATGAAACAAGGTATTCTTTTGTTTAGAAGCACGTTCTTTTAGTTATAAGGTCTCTTAAAAAGTTTAGGTACTTGCTATCCAATAATAAGATACATTTTATGGTTGCACATCTAAGTGTCAAAGACTTTCTTCTGAACAAAGATATAAGTGATAAAAGAGCTGGTTAGATAACCAAGGTCATGGAATATGACATTGAGATCAAAATCACAAAGCTAGTTAGAATCAAAAGACTCTATGAACATCTAGCCTAAGACTTGAAGGAGTCTAATAAATAGGTTATGGTGTTAAATGATCAAGAAATTTCAAGTAATTAGGCCTTAACTTCCATTTGGTTCTAAGATATGGTAAGATATCTACAATATGGTATTTATCCTTCTCATTTCACTCCTTCAAAGAGGAGATATTATAGATTACTATCAATTCCTTTTATATTTGTTGATAATGTATTATTTAAAAATAATATCAAAGGTATATTGCTAAGATGCATAAAATTAGATCAAATACCAAAGTTACTTAAGCAATTCCATGATGGACATAGTGGAGGAAATTAATTAACTAGGATTATCTCTCACAAGATCATGAGAGGTGGGTATTATTGGCTAAGTTTATTTGGTGATTGTCATGCATGGGTTAGGAAATGTAGATAGTGTGACATGTTTGTTGAAAAATTGAGACTTATAGCCTTACCTCTCCAACCAATTCTAGTTAATCAACCCTTTGTCCAATGGGGTTTGGATTTTATTGGTGTTATCAACCCCCCATCAAGCTTAGGACATAAGTGGATCCTAACTACCACATATTATTTTACCAAATGGATAGAGGTAGTAGAATTAAAATAAGCCAATGAAACTAGTGTTTTAAAATTCTATGAAAGTTTACTTACCAAATTTTGGGTCCCTTCAACTATAATTTTTAATAATGTTATGGTTTTTGTAGGATCTAAGATCAACTAGTGGGCATTTCAACATAGTATTTTTCTCAGTACCTCATCAAACTATTATCTACAAGGCAATGATCTTGTTGAGTCTACCAACAATAATCTATTGAAGATCATCAAGAGGACTATAGAAGACAATCAGAGATCATGGCATTTCAAATTGAATTCAGCTCTATGGTTGCTAGGATCACCTATAAAAGATCAATTGCTAATTCTATGTATAAACTAGTAAATGGTAAGGAAGCAAAAATGCCTATTTATCTTGAATTCCCTACTTTGGAATTAATAGATCAACTTGATATTTTAGAAACTGACCCAATGGAAATAAGATATGTTGAGCTCATGGAGCTAGAGAAGACAAGGCATTAGGCCATGTTGGCTATGGAGGGCCATCAAGCAATGACAAAGAGATCTTTTAACAAAGGAAATTATTCAAGAAGTTTCCAAGAAGGAGATTTGGTCCTCAAGTGGGATGAGGATAGATCCAAACCAGGGAAACACAAAAAATTTGATTCTCTCTAGAGTGGACCATATATAGTTTCCAGTTGCAAATCCCACAATGCTTTCCAACACATAAGGATGAATGGTGAAGAGCCTCCTATTCCAGTCAATGGGATATATCTCAAAAATGGCTATTAAGGAAATCTAAGTCCCCTATACATAGTTTTTATTGTTTTTTATAAGTGTTTTTTAACACATTAGTTAATTTCCTTTCTATTTTTTTTAAATAAGTGCTTCTTTCTTACACAATCGTTTAGTATTTTATGCATTCTTTGTTAGGATAGTTTCACTTTTAGTTTGTTTTCTTTCCCTATTATTGGGATTTTTTAGTATTTACAAGTCAAGATGTTGTCTTACAGTCATGTAATGGTCCATATATTATATGTGATGATCCATGAGTCATGTATATAGTCTGAGTTCTCAAGCATAGTAGGTATGCTCCCTAACCAAGTCACCAAAGATGTTGGCCATTTTTGGCCTACATATAGAGATTTCAAGGATTGAGCAATGTTTTTTATTGAGAAGGGGATCCAATGATAAATGGAGGATATAGATAAGTTTTCACATGTAATCTTACAATTTAGCTCATGGACAAGTTTGCTTATGCTTCAAAATTTCATTCAAGCTTTTGAAGATCAAGAAAAATCTTAAAAGAACAAGTCTAGGATCTAGACCATCATCAAGACATCACTAAGAAATGAACTGGTCAACTTGTTTTCACATTTGATAAGTATGTTCAGAAAGCCTCACAAGCCCTTGGGTCATGTGGACATGTTGCTCTTAGTACCTGGATCATCTCCTACAAGTTTTGTGCCTCCATGAGTTTTTAGGTTTGAGATCCAAGCCTTTAAAATTGACCTAACAAATGAAGACATTCACACAAAATTCAAGTTAAAACTCAAGAAAAAATTCATCAGTTCATACAATTGATGGTCTATAAAATGTTAAATACATCCATGTGAATGTCAAATAACATTAACGAAAACATTAATTTTAATCAATTCAAGTGACTGTTTAGGTTCAAAATGTTCTTAAAAGGTTTGAAGTCGTGAGGTAATCTAATGATCCATGGGAGATCTCATATTGACACATAATATCTAAAATTATGTGCTAAGTCAATCAATTCAAAAGGTCCCCAGGTTAAAGCCTTTAAATATCTACAAGTTAAACATAATCTAATAGTGCAAAATTATCAAGCTAAGATCTAATGGAGTGAAATCATTGACAAAAGGGCAAGTCCCAGATAGATCAAAGGCTCATGCTCAATCATATCAATGATCTGATAAAATGTAAGAACTGATAGCAAATTAGGATCAAGGAGATAAATGGTGCATGTGAACTCATACATCTTGATCAGATGGCATGCATGAGTCAAACTAGTTAGCAAATCCAAAGAGAAAATGAGTCAAGGATAAGTGGTACAAGCACATTCAATTGGTAGAAGATCAATGGCTCATGAGAATCTATCCACAAATAAATCAATAGTGTGAGGGAAAGTCAATAATTCAACATATATATAGAGATAATGAACATAAAGATAGTTGGACATAATGTAGATGAGCCTAGTTGGTTATTGATAGCCAATAAGCATAGGTAAGCTTAGGACATTTTTAATAAAAATTGAAAAGGTTATTCAGGACTTAGACAAAGAAAATATCAAGGATCCAAGCTTAGAGGTAGACTAGGGTTAAACTAGGGCCATAGTTTAGAAACCAAGCATCACGAACAAAGCTTCATATAGATGAAATAAATCCTTTGGGTCTAATACATAAGTCAAAGGTAGACCAGTGACTTTATGAAAACCAATGGTCTAATATTGGTTTTCACATATAGTAGACCTATGTCTCACCTCATCATGGTTTACATTTTCTGGTTTAGATGGCCACCTAATGTAGATGTGGCACTTTTTAGCTAGTTCTAAGACATGATCCTCATCATCAGATCAAGTAAATGATGACATGATTCTAAGAAAATATATGATAGTTGGATAAGGTCAATAGATATTTAATTTATTTACAGAGTTGGTTCTTTGTTGATAAGATCTCAACAACACCCTTGAGAGTGATAATCCATCAAAAGTAGTTGCACCTTTTCTAATGTAAAACTCTCTCTCTCTCTCTCTCTCTCTCTCTCTCTCTCTCTCTCTCTCTCTCTCTCTCTCTCTCTCTCTCTCTCTGCATGTTATAAATATAGGCTTCTAAGCCTTGACATTAATTAATCTATCCCTCTTTTTGGTATGACTAGACTCTACCAAAATTTGTACTATGACACCTCTTTGATGCAATAAAGACTGGATTCCATCATTTTCTAAGCTAGATTGAAGTGTGTTCTATGAGTTCATGCACTATAGTTAAGTGAATATATGTTCATTAATTATTTCTAGAGTTTTTATCACCTTTAAGAAGTGCTTAATAGTCCTCACAGGTCATTATAAGTGTAATTTATAGTTTATTGTCTAGCCTGAAAGTGGATATTTTCCCTCTCTTGCTAATTTGATAACTGATCAATGCCTTATTCTAAAATACTTATGTGAGATTGATGTTTTTTGGTCTAAAAAAGTCTCATAATGTGTTTTGTGTGAGTTGGAGTGATCAAATAATTTGTGCATCACCATTTTTTACATGTTTTTATAAGTTTTTTCAATTCTCTCTCCCTTTTCCAAGCATGTGCTAGTTTGGGCTTAGTGTAGGTGATAGATCCATAAATAACTTGACCTTCTCTATAGGTCTAATCCATTATTAGGATACCCAAAACCTAAGATCAGTCCCATGTTTGTCTAGATTTGAATAAAGGACCTAAACAATCCCCTTGCTCAACTAAGGTGCAATCTAAAACCCTCACAAGACCTTCTTCACCTTTGTCTTGAGCAAAAGGGTCTCATATTTCATGAGATTTTTCTCTCTCATGAGGGTTTATTATGGAATTTTGTCAAGGTTTTGTTCATCTTTGACATTTTTTATCACCCTCATCCTCCCATATTGTCTTTTGACCCTACCTCATTGTTAGATGCTTCAATTCTTATAAAGAGGGATAAATTCTCAATCTACATTGAGATCTCCATTAATTATTATCATGTTGAGATATGAATCATTGATAAGGGAGACACATTAAACATCATTCCCTTACATGCATTTGATGAGATTGGGATTAATCAAAAGAAGCTCTTTGATTCTCACCAATATTATGTTGGTTTCAATAACAACACAATTGTAGTTATGGGAAATGTGAAGCTTCAGGTCAAATTTGGCCCCAAGATAGTTAGGATCAAGTTTTATTAGTTAGACTTGGATATCTCATACAACATGATCCTTGGTCATCCCTAGACCATTGCCATGCAATCCATTACATCAGTAACATTTTACATGGTCCAGTTCATGTACAAAGGTGAGGTTAATACCATGGGGGTAAACCCAAATCTTTGGGAATTTATCTATGTTAATACAAATCCCTTTGATGACGCTTTGGATATATCCTTATGGGGCCTTGTGGGTTCACACAAGGCTCCCACCTTTGAATCTTGTTTTCTCAAGGATGAGTTTTTGATTTGGTTGAGTACCGATCAATGTTCACTCCTTTAGAGTTTGGAATATGTTTTCTAATTCCATTTCCTACCCTTTAATACCAAGTTGTCTCCTCCCTTCATTTATATATATTCAATGACTCTAGCAATCATTGTGGGAGATGCATTGAGAGAGCTGATACTCCGATGGGAGAAGTGTGATGAGAGGGGAATATTAATGTTTAGGGAGATATCTTGATATATATATATATATATATATATATCAAGATATCTCCCTAAACATTAATATTCCCCTCTCATCACACTTCTCCCATCGGAGTATCAGCTCTCTCAATGCATCTCCCACAATGATTGCTAGAGTCATTGAGTCTGAACTTGAGTGGTATTCCATCCATGGTATAACACATAACCTGATCATTGAGAGGATATATTAAAAGAATCTCATGCCTATGCATCATATGCACTACCATCCTCTTACTTTTTTGGTTTTATAGGTCTCATTCACCAAAAATGACCCCACCTTTGATACTCATGTGTTTCGAGTCATGACTAGTGGAACATAATGATATAGATGCTCCATATCCTTATTCCCACCTTTTCTTTATTGCTTAGCCTCTTTGTAGGCTAAATATTGGCCTGCCTTAGGGTTAGGCCTTAGTTAGGGTGAAGTGGTGGCCATCCCTTGGGGGTAGGCTTAGGCCTAGGCCTATGGTGCTTTGGTGAGCCTCAAAGCTTACCAAAACACCTTCCTTAGGCCCTATTTCATGGATTACCCCTCTTGTGGCATCCATCATCAGATCTTATAGGTCTTCATAGCCATTTGGCTTGTGTACTACTCCTTAAATGCACCTCAAGATATAATTAGAGTCTTTTGCTTCTTTTAGTTGGTAGTGTTACTTCTTGCTTTCAATTAAAACTTTATCAACTCCCTCTCTCCTTCTCCATAGTTCTTGTAGGTGGTGTGGGTTAGTGGTTGTGGTTGCTTAAGACTTTCTATAGATTTCCCTAGATGCTATTTGTCTATCATGGGCCTCCTACCACTCCTCCTCACCTCTCATTATGGTTGGCATTGAGACATTCTCTCATGGTTGGCCACTGCACATTGACAACAACTTTATCAACTGAGGTGCCTTTTCTACCTCTAGCACCCTGACTCCTCCTCACATCTACAAAATAGATAAATATGACCCTATATTAGTCATGTGCATGGTGGAATGAGATAAACATGTTCAACTAACAAGTTTTTCTTGTTCCCCCCTCTCATTCATTTTTGGGTAACTTTTGGGCCTTGTCAGGTTCCCCTAACTTGTTTTTGGCCCTTTATGGCCTAGGCCATAGGCTTTTGGGATAAGTCATGGCCTAGTAGTCTACCAAGACATGAAAACCATGGCATAGCAGTGGTATAAGACATGGGTTTTCCAAAGTAGGTTGTAGCCTAGGATAAAAGCCTTTGTTTTGCCCTTTTCTAGCCTCAATTTTATTTTGTTGTTTTTAAAACCATGAAACCTCCATCTTAGGGGTTTTGGACCATTCTAGACATGATGGAAAAGTTAATTTATCTCTTAGAGGTCTCCTTGGGTCTATTTTGGGATAATTATACTCTCTTGGACCCTTAGGTCCTCTAGCTTATCAGGCCCATGGGCTCCTTGCCAAATATACCTTGGCATAGAATTTGCTTGTTGTGGTTCTCTTAGTTAGTCATTTTTATAATATTTTGTAGTTGATCCATTCTAAATCCTATTTATTTCTTTCAACATAGTTCTTATCAGTGGTCTCAGTTGCTGATTATAATGTGTTGAGACTTGTTCTAGTTTTTGTTGATCAATTTTTATCTTTGACAAACTTCCTATCACCTTCCCTTATCATCTTTCCCTCTGGCTAGCATTAATTAATTAATTTGATTGTAAATTGGTTGCATTATTCAACTCCCTTGTGTATCTCATTATCCAACATCACCTTAAGATAGTCCTTTAACATCCATTAGTCCTACATCCTTGACCCTCATCATGGTGCACCTCTTTGTGGTGATTCACATAGATGGTGGCAATCAAGGCAACCCAAGACCTACCACTATGGCTTGGGTCATCAGTTATCCATAGGACCATGGACTGGTTGTAGTTGGTTTCTTTCATACCAGTGAGATGAATAAAACCACTGAGTATCATGAAATTATTGGTGCCTTAACCAATGCCCATGATTTAGGTTTGTGTAATGTTCAGTTGTTTTCTAACTCACTATTACCTATGTCTCAACTCACTAGTTCCTGATCTGTCCTTAGCTCTGAGTTTCTCCCCCTCTTTGAGGTGGCACATGATTTTCTCTCCTCCTTCAAGGACATATAGGTCACCCATATCCATCATAGGGAAAACACTAGAGATGATTCCCTAGTGAATGCCATTCTAGATTGTATAATTTTATTTAATACCACTTATGTCCCTTCTTTGTAGGAGCTAGAGTTGGAGCTAGATTTGGATTTTGATTACGTAGTATTTGCACTCTCACCCATGGATTTCACCATCGAATACTTTCACCACCATCCTTATCTAGTAAGTACTAGTAATATTATATTTTATCATTTTAGTTCTTGTTTTCATATTATTTTTTGTGGATTCTAGGTACTATACACTATCTCTTGTTCATTTGAACATCGACTACTTGTACATCACAGGGATATGTAATTATACTTCCCATGACCCTACTCTTCCTTATGATTACACATCAGCTCACATGAAAACTACCAACCTTATTTATATTTCTTTGAGACATTTTATACTTTCATGCATCCTCTCATATCATATATCCATCCCCTAGACATCCCTAGCACCTTACTAGCCCTTTCACTCACTGACAGGCCTTTCAACCACCTCTTAGAGCCCTTATGGAGGCTTTTTATCCACACGAGATGGGATTTTAACCTAAGATGAGGATTATGGTGGAAACCCATAGATTATGCTATATGTTTCGTTCAAAAAATCCATGGCGTAGGCTATAACTCATGTAGAATGTGAGAAAATGGGTCCTGTTTAGTTCTTAATGGTTAGAAAAAACTAGTTCTCATCTTTAATGGAGTGGGGATGCCATATATGAATAATTATCACTAATTTTTACCTTTATCTCCTGCTACTTTTCTCTGATATCTCATATTTATCATTAATCTCTAATCTCTTGTGCCTTCTTAGATCTCACTAGGTCCATTCTTGGCATGCTTGGGCTTTTATTATGATAGGGGATGCCATATTGCTCTAAAACTTGATTTGGTGGTTCACTTTACTCTCAATAGTGATTTTTAGGCTTGTTTCTTACTCTTAGATCCATTAATATCCATTTAACCTATTCATGTGCTCTCCACATTGGCTCTCTCATAGTTTTCATCTTCTCCTTCACCTTCTCCATTGCTATTGGCTCCTAGTTTGGAGTTAGCCCACATATAGCTTGGTCTTCCTCCTTCATTGCTTCCTAGATTAGATTCATGGTTGGTAGAAAATCTAAAAAATATTTTTGAGCTTGATATGAGGGCACTTTTCTATTAAAAGTGAAATTTCCACTTATTTACAGTATTGTATTAGCTAGGTTTTCATTATTTTGGTAATTTAGTTTATTTAGAGTATTCTCAAGGGTAGTTTTTTAAGATTTTGAATTTGTATATAGTTAGAACATATTTCATTGATTAAAAATTTCTCCCATTACATGATATTATTGCTTATGAAAAATCTCTCATTACATGGTAGAATCCTAGTTGCTCAAAATGTTCTATACATTTACATAAACAATATCCTCTCTGCTAAATTAGAAAATTGCATTATTAGGAGGTAATAGTGTTGAAAATGAAGAATTAACTTAGGATTAGATTAGGAATTCTCATGCACCCTTTCTTGAAAACATCTTTCATTCCCAAAATGTCTTTTATTTGGATTGAAAGTGCCTTTATCTTAAGTTTATGCATCATTTGATAGTTCTCTCAATTCAATAATTTCATTTCCATAATTTTTATGTAAGTAGATTTCTTGTTTCAACTGATCACTTTACTATGGTTATACCTATTATAGATACATGTATCCTTTGTAAACTTGATCATGTTATCCCTAACCTAGTTTATGATTCTTTTTATAGCTTGGTGCAAGCTGGAAAATTGGATAGCCTCTATAGATCATTAGTAGCCCATAGTGTCCTTGAGCCTTTGAGCCTTCTAGGTGTTGGATTAAGTACCCTGTGTACCCCATGCCAAACCCTATTTCATTTTTTATATTATTGGATCTTAAAAAACCTATTTATCATTAGTTTTAAAAACTCATCCCAATGAAGTTGATTATCCCTATGGACTGCCCACTAATTCACAACATTTCCATTCAACAGATAATTCAAGGCATTGACCCTCTACTCAATTTTAGGAACATACATTTTTAGTCACAAGATAAGTTGATTGATGTACTCTATTGTAAATTACTATGGTAATTATCACTGACTCAAAAATAGCATGTGCATGGGTCATACTTTATGATCCCATTGTGCCCAATTAAACATGTGAGTAATTAAGTCCATATTCACATAATAAGTTATTTCCTATGGGAATATACCTTATTTAGTTGGCTCAATTTAATCCCTCTCATTGGTGTCTACTTGGTATAAAAAGTCTACTTTAAAATGGGTGGTATATTTTTCAAATATGGATCGACAATCCTACATCTAAAACATAGGAATTAGTGGTTGGGCAGTTTACAATTTAACTACTCAGTCAACATAGATTATAACTACTATTTAAGGTTTACATAAAGGAAATTACATTCATCTATGCATAAATCCTTCAATTTTTCCTTAGTGTTCACATTCATCCAACTATTTCCTTGATAAACATATGGTGAATTAGGTTCCTTAGGAATAGCATAAGGTTTATCTACATTGTTCAATAGGATCACTATGATTTTATCACCTTGATGAGCTTCCAATTGATTGTGTACTGTGTTGATAATCATCTAAACATTATCAACCCCTTTATTTCCAATCAGCATAGGGTAGTACTTTTATACCATTTTCATGTCAATAACTTCAAAATCACCATGTATACTAAACTCTATGCCCTTGATCTCTACATCTTCTAGGTAGCCAATAGGTTTGACTCTCCCATAAGCTACCAAACTGAGAGTCATTAGACTGTAATTAAGTTTGGATCACATAATAACTTCACAAGCTAACCATGGTATCATATTTACCATGATTCCAAATTCAAATACAACATTGGGTATTTCATACCCTATAATCTCAACATCCATCATGGCATCTACATCCCAGGGCTTCTTGGTCTTTACATACCATACCAACTTCTACATTTGCCTTTATCTTTTCTATGCACATTCTAATAGATTATGAAATAGGTTCATGATATTATGAAAATACTCCTAATTTAGTAATGTGCTTAACAAATTCATTAGGTCTGTTAAAGTAGTAAAAACCCCTTCTTGTCTCATTATGCACATAATTTGGTTGTTTATCTATGTGTCAATGGATGTAACATCTTGTTTTGTGGTTTCTGAATGTTGTATATTTTTAAAACATACATAGCCTCATACATCAACCCTTTTTTATTACAAAGATCAGGGTATTTATCTAGTCAACCTTCTATATCCCATGATCATGTGGCATCTCTAAAGGAGGTAATCCTTGTTCTATATACTAGTGTCTTATAACTACTTTTATAAATGCATCTTTATTAGGCTACAATTTAATGATATTGACATTTTGCACTACTTATTATTTCATATACTTATCTAAACTTAGGAAATCTTCTATATCATGTTATTTTGACACTCTATAATAAGCACAATATGATTTCTTCTATGGTTTCAATGGATAATTCTTGTGCACATGGTTTTACTCCCCACACAAGTAACATTATATTGGAGGCCTCTACTCATTGTTTCCATGGATTACCTAATAACTACCCCAGTATCCTCCCCTATTACCTCCCCTATAACCTTGGAAACCCCATCTAGATCCTTATTGTAACCCAAAGCCTATTGATTTATATGGTGCACTTCATTCTTGTTGTTAGTGGTGGTTATCACACCCCCCATAGTGTTGTTATGGAGATAGTAGAGTCCAAATTGACTACAATGGTTGGGGAATCATAGTATTCCAAAGGCCCAAATATTGTTACTTTGGCGATGGTGGTGTCCAACTTTGCAAAGGAGGTCTCCATCTAGTCAGACCTTTTAGTTGGTATTGTGGTGATTTTATAATCCATTGTAGAGTTGTCTAGGTTACACCAATAATATCAACCTCTGGGTCTAGAATTATTTGTTTTACTATAGACACCTACTTTGCAGCAACTACAAATAAACTTGTTCATGATATCTTCCTTTAGTTCTTATAAATATCTACAACTTTTCTCATCATGAGTTGGTGATTTATAGAAATTACAATACAAATTTTGTAGTTGCTTTGCATACTTTTGTAGAGGGTGACATTGGGACATCACATATTCTAAAAAAATTCATATTTCATATAACTCCATTTTGATTTTTGGGCAATCATTCCTATGATTCCCTTCCTTTCCACATTCCATACACCATAGGCTAAACTTAGGTTTGTCCCCTTCATGATACTACTCCATTTTTTACATAAAATCTTGTATGATGTTTTCAATCTTAAATCTTGATATTGAAACTTCCTTATATTCTTCAATCTATTATACGTGAATCACATCAACTATGGCATATGTCTTGGCATCAAACTGGGTTTGAGATATTGAAAATTTAATTTTTATTCACAACCCTTCTACAAACCATGCAACTTTATCCTTATCCTCTAGAGTAAATTCAAACCTATTCATAACATCCAAAAATTTACAATCATAGTCATATATTATCTCTCCTAGCTTCTATTTGATGTATTTTAGGTCTTCGATTGTCTAGCTTGTGCATATATTAATCTAAAATTATATGATAAGCCAATTTTTCATGTCCTAAATACTTGCATAATTAATATATCTTTATTATATATATTCTAAGAGCTAATCCCTCAATGCTCCAATCAGTTCACACTTCATCAATAATTCCCTTAACTTGCCATTTCATTTGATAAGTGAGCATATATTATTTAGGATCCACAGACCCATCATAAGGTGTGATAATTATGAATGATCCCACATTGGCTACCATGTCTCTAGTAACCCTGGGTACTACCAAAGTTTGTTGTGCAACTGTAACAAATGATGTTTACAAATTTAATGGAAATGCCTACGACCTTGGCATTAATGTATATGAAATTATCACTAGTTGTGACCCCACTTGCTTTGGCACCTTCAATGTCTTAGTAAAATAATATTTAGCTCATTATACTAGCTTTTGTTATGCAAGGATCAATTATACTTTTATGTTGATCATTGGGTCTATAGATGACAATCCTACTTATTCTTTTGTTTCCTTCTCATTCTTAGATTAACCAACTTCTGTTAAAGCCTTCAAAAGCGATGCCTTCTCAAATTTGTATCCCCACATGTGAACCTATTTTCTAAATGATTGTTCCTAGTCACTATCTATTCTAGACTTTGTTCCTTGACTATTGTTAGTGTATGATGTATTGGGATGAGGGGATTTGTTCTATTTAAGTGAATGATATTTATCTATAACATATTATTTCTCATAGCTTGAATCTAAGATATATCTATGATTGTATCTCAATTCCTCAAATGATGTATCTTCCTCTTCTTCATATAATACCCCTTCTTGTAATTACAAACTACACATATATACCAACTAATCTAATTCTACACTATTCTTGTCCCTGTACTCATTTATCTCTTCATTTTCTTGCATTCTTTCATTCTTCTTTCTCTATCAGCATTCTTCCTAATCTCTCACATCATCTCTTTATTTTTATATTCTTCACTCTTATTTATTTTCTTCTCACTCTTTCCTAATTTACTATTACTCTTAATCATAGTTACTTGAGTATCCTTCCATTTATTCCATCTTTCTATTATTGATGTTCCCTTTCTAAATCCAAACTCTTCTTATGACTTTGCTTCCCTTAGTTTTCCATTCTAGATTCATATCCAAACTCTGTCTCTTCAATTTCTCATCATTCACCTTTCAATCACACACATCCCCATAGCACCTAAAGTGACTACTCCATATTGGTTAGAGTAAGCACCATGACCTTTTCTATAACCAACATTTTCACTAAAGTAGGTAGTCACTATAAAAAATTTCCTCTAATTACCATTATAAATAGATCCTATACTACTTTAAATGTTATATATCCTTGTATTATGACATTTTTTATATACCTACCAATGGTAGAAATTATCCAATCATCTATTGCTCAGTCTAAGAAGTTTATAATTTTTGTAGATGTTCTACCTTATTTTTAGTCTAAACAATCTAAATAAAGGTATTCATTGTTCTAGGTTGGTAACAATAATATTCCAACCATGCCAACCAATTATATAGTAAACCAAGAAACTAACACTAGAAAATTTCAGATATTTTTCCATGAATATGTTGTATAATCTTCTAATTAGTATAATATATCCTCTTCAACTCTTCCTTTGAAAAATTATGTATCCTTTATTCTAACCACCTTTATACATCCCTCTATCTAGGTAACCATTGTAACATATCTTCAATCAATATATTTCCATGCTCACCACACCATTTTTAGCAAAGGTTCATAATATTTCATCATAACTTTCTAAGATGAGGATAGTTGTGTGATAAAGATCACAGATCGTAGACTAATTGGGTTGGTCATAGAAAATAAGATCAAATAAAAAATCAATATTTAGTTTTTTTGGAATCACAACCACTTGTTAGGAACCCCACAGAAGCACAATTGATTGCCATATACAAGCAACTTAAGATGCGGAAATAAACTAGAAGTAACAAGTAACTAGAAACTAGAAACAACACAGAATAAGAGAGATAATACCCAATTGTATTAATACTCATCCAGAAAAGAATACAATAAAGAAGATGCCACTTCTTCTTCACACCTCTCAGAGGCTTCCCACACCTCAAGTGTACACTAATTCTTTCCTCAAAGCTCTCTCTCTTATGATCCCAACACACAACTCAAACATAGAGTTGGTGTTCACCTCCAACCAGTCAATATCCACTACTGCTAGTACACCAGTGCTCCACGCACTCCACAAGTGCTCCACGCACTCTAAGTGCTCCACATACTCCAAGTAGATCTCCCCTGAACTTGCAACAACCTGCAACTCAAATGATCTTACTTATGGAAGGAACTACCTTGCCTTCCTCTTTGCTCTCCAACTGAGTACACACCGTACTCCAAGCAGATCCCACCTGATCTTGCTCCCTGTTGTGTTGCTGTTAGCTTGATTCTGCTACCACTTGTAGATCAACCTAGTTCTGCACACCTACAAACCTAGACCTTACACACACATACACCTGTAGATCAATGATCTTACTTACCATGTAGATCTCCAAATGTGGCCTTGCACACCTACTGACCAAGATCCTACATACATGAAGAATCCTTCTGATTCCCCAAACTAACACCCATACTTGGCACTGTGGCACTAAGAGGAACACACCATTCTCTCTTCACACACAAAAGGAGCTAATATTTGCTCTCTTACTCTCTAGCACAAATTACAATATAGCCCATGAGTCTATTATATAGATCTCATGCAAACAATAATTAGACACCTAATTACAATAATTAGATCCACAGCTTCAAGTCTAAAATTGGCTCTTAACATGCAAACACTCAGTTTGTTAACTAACTGTCTGTGAACTGGCAGTTTTGAACTGCACAAGCGATTGACGTCGGTCCCTATCTGCCTAGAGGTGACTGACGTTGGTCAACTCCTGCTGACATCGGTTACATTCTTGTCCACCACTGGCTGGCGTCAGTCAGCCTAATTGACGTCGGTGACTATGACACTCAGCAACCTCTCAACAAGCTCCTTCCCTATTTGCATCAGTGAAGCTTTTAGCTCCACAACCTAACAATCTCCCACTTGGAGATAAACATCTGCACTATACCTGTACCTATACTCCATCTAATCTATTTCCTAGCTTTTATCCCTCTTTAAGCTCAATCTTGAAGACCAACCACCACACAACCTATGGTGCACCTCCTGTCATCCAAGTAACCTGCCACATCCAAACCTACAAACCCATGTAGTGAAGTCCTAACCCTGCATAGCATGAATCCCTACTACTGGTCCCTCTCAGATACCTGAGAACCCACTTCCCCGAATTGGCTCCTAACTCTCTGACAACACCCACTACTTGGGAAAACTCAGGTCTATACCAGACCTCATGTGATTTCAGACACTGAACTGTCTAGCCCTTGGTGTGCTCCAGTTCTACATCCTACGTATTGAACCTCGCTAACACCTGATTCACATCAGCTCCCACTAGAGACAAAATCAACATGTGATCTTCTATTTCTCTCATGCCAAAGAATTTCACTGCTCCAAATTCCTCATGACATGCCATTGAACTAACCTTACCCTTAACTCAGCAAAACCCTGTATGTCTGAACCTGCTAGCTAGCATACCATCCACATATAGTAACAAGATAATGTTGCAATCATCATCCACCTGGTAAGATAAACACAATGGTTACACTGACATTAACTAAAGCCCTGCTTTGTCATCTACCTGTCAAAACTTGTACCATTGTCCTATAGCTTCCTCAAGACCATATGACCTGGCCTTCCATCTCACGTATCCATTCTCTCTATTATTTAACCAAGGAATCCATTCATCTCTCAGTGCTTTCATATTGGCTGGAAACCCTACCAAATCCCCTGTTTGGTTCTGCATCCTAATCATGCCATGCTCCCACTGTTTCTTAGATCCTTCCTGCTCTGCAGTGAGCAATGAATATAAAGAAGAGGAACAACAAATTTGAGGCTTAGTTACACTTTCAATCCTCCCCATGGGTGTTTGAGACTCCTTGATAGCTTGCTGTCCACCCAAAATCTGTCTCAGTGACCGACCTCGGTCACTACACAGTCTGCATCTGACTGACGTCAGTTTCATGCAACTATCTAGGTCACTGATGTCGGTTATCCTACCGACATCAGTTATCTGACTAACGTCAATAGCCACCCTACCTGACACCACCAGCTTCTCTGGTCTGCATATGACTGACATCAACACTTGTCTATTCGACGTCGATTACCCTTGACCGATGCCTGGTACCTATGTATGCCTGTGAGTGATGACTTTTTACCCGCGAGCTTACTTTGAATCAAACCCATGTCCAAATTGCCCTGCTCAGAGGTATCCAGCCCCATCCACTGATCTCTATCTATCATCTCCTCCAAGAACACCAAGGCTTTCCAATTCTTAAGTTTGTCAAAGACATCTGACTTCCGCTTAAGAACATGCATCTCCTTCTTGCTCATGTGACCAAGCCTACAAATCCATGTCTTCACAATAGAAGAAGAATCAGTAATATAAGTAGATAAAGAGTACCTGCTTTCTTACCACACGCTAATTCAAGTGTATCCTTGAAAACATTCCAAGAATCCACTATGAGAGTTCCTATGCATCTCTCATCACCCAACTTTCCTAAAGCAATTAGCCGCATCTTCAAGACTGGGACCTGCATGACCTTCTTCAACACCCATGTGTTCACCACCTACAATTTCAGCATCACTTCCCCTTTGCCAATACTTTGACAAGGCTCACCAACCCCTCTAGTTGGGGCTACATGGAATGAGGCAATAGAATCTATTAACCAAGATTCAACTTTATCCAAAAAACATCCCAGAGCATCCTATGCAACAACACCTGCAACATCTCCTTCAATTTCTTCATGCTGATCCTCTGCCAACCAACAATATTTATTTACCTGCTCTTTCTTTCCATAACACTGTAATTGACCATTCGTGCTATTCAATTCCTCCATTCGTAGCTTACTTTCTTCTACCATTGCTATACTCCCACTCAATCAAAAACCCCTGAGAGTGACCTGTAACCAAACACAAAACCTGCTCCCTGCAACCTTAGCTCTAATACCAACTGTTAGGAACCCCATGGAAGCACAATTGATTACCATATACAAGCAACTTAAGATGCGTAATTAAACCAGAAGTAACAAGTAACTAGAAACTAGAAACAACACAGAATATGAGAGACAATACCTAATTGTATTAATACTCATCCAGAAAAGAATACAATAAAGAAGATGCCACTTCTTCTTCACACCTCTCAGAGGCTTCCCACACCTCAAGTGTATAGTAATTCTTTTCTCAAAGCTCTCTCTCTTACGGTCCCAACACACAACTCAAACATAGAGTTGGTGTTCACCTCCAACCAGTCAGCATCCACTACTGCCAGTACACCAGTGCTCCACGCACTCCACAAGTGCTCCACACACTCCAAGTACACAACGTACTCCAAGTATATCTCCCCTGAACTTGCAACAACTTGTAACTCAAATTATTTTACTTATGGAAAGAACTACCTTGCCTTCCTCTTTGCTCTTTAATTGAGTACACACCGTACTCCAAGTAGATCCCACTTGATCTTGCTCCCTGTTGTGTTGCTATCACCTTGATTTTGCTGCCACCTACAGATCAACCTAGTTCTGCACACCTGCAAACCTAGACCTTACACACACATACACCTGCAGATCAATGATCTTACTTATCATGTAGATCTCAAACATGGCCTTGCACACCTATTGACCAAGATCCTACATACATGAAGAATCCTTCTGAAATAAATTAAACACTTAATAAAACTTATAAATTAATAACTTACTTACAAGTTATTCTCCAAACCAGCACCCATACTTGGCACTGTGGCACTAGGAGGAACACACCATGCTCTCTTCACACACAAAAGGAGCTAATATTTGCTCTCTTACTCTCTAGCACAAATTACAATACAGCCCATGAGTCTATTATATAGATCTCATGCAAACAATAATTAGACACCTAATTACAATAATTAGATCCACAGCTTCAAGTCTAAAATTGGCTCTTAACATGTAAACACTTGGTTTGTTAACTAACTGTCTATGAACTAGCAGTTCTAAACTGCACAGGTGACCGACGTCAGTCCCTATCTACCTAGAGGTGATCGACGTCAGGCTGACTCCTACCGACATCGGTTGCATTCCTATCCACCACTGGCCGACGTCGATCGGCCTAACCGACACCGATGACTGTGACACTCAGCAACCTACTTCCCTGTTTGCATCAGTGAATCTTTTAGCTCTACAACCTAACACCACTCAGGGGGGTGAATCAATGTTAAAACTTTTCATTCAGGTTTAATCCACTTATCATTTATTAACTAATAAAACTAATATAGTGATTAAACAATGAATTTAGAACCATTCATATGAGCATGAATCAAGAACATAACACATGAATAGGATAGTGTATATATATATATATATATATATATATATATATATATATATATATATATATATATATATACAATATATATATATATATATATGGGAAAACCTCATGGGAAATAAAAACCATTGAAATATATCTTGCACTATAGTCATATAATCAATGAATAAAATTTATTTAAGTACCTAATCCACAAGGAGCACCAACTCCTACCTAGTCAAGCACCCACTCAACTAGTCTTTAGTAAGAACCAACTTGCAAGGAGGCACCAAACCCCTAAGTGACTTAGAAATAAATTAAACACTTAAATAAAACTTATAAAATTAATAACTTACAAGTTATCTCTCACTCTTTCTTGACAAAGCACCAACTTAGCCAAGACCAACTTAATCACCTCAAGATGTCTTATTGCTCAACCAATACATGGTGACCTCTTCTTTAGATTTTTATCTATTATATCTAAATTCCACTCAATATAATACAATAGTAACACATATATGATTTATTTATGATATTTTATTAAAAAAAAAAAAACTCATTTATCTCTTCTCAACCTTCTATCCCTCTCAAAATAGCCTCTAGGCTTCTTTGCTCAACAAGTACTTCTTCAAAGCTGATTAGGTCATATGACCTTTTTTTCATGAACAATACACTAGTTATATATTCATACCTATTTCTATAAACCTATCTAATAGTCAATCAGACCTTCTTGAGCTCTTGGATTTTCTATTTTATTCTCTCATTCTCCCTATCCTCTAACTCTCACAAATAGGCCTATTAGGCCTTATTCTTATACCAATCACTAGATCACTCGCACTCTTGGTCAACCAAGAGACTAATCCATTAGGGTAAATATAAAAAAATGTATTATTACATGTCACATACATGAATTAATGAAAATAAGATCACCATTAGGTTGTCCAAACACATTTAGACCTCATTCTTCTTTTAGGCCTAATAGAAACCTTATGTATTAGGTCTATCCTCTCCATGAAACAACTTGAACCTATATAGCCCAGATGGCCCTTACCAATTAACTCAAACCTTTAAAAAATTTATATGGAAACCTAAACCAACCTCCTATATTCTCAATAAGTCACAAATCTTTCACTCACACCTTGAAAGCACAATTAGGCCTTAAAGACCTATTAGGCCTAATTACCTCAAAAACACTATATTCAAAGAATAAGCTCATACAACTTGTAAAAACACATTATATGCAAAAAAAACATATTTAATTAAAATTAATCACCTAAATGTCATAAAAAATTCTAGTATACATCTTCTAGTAGGCTCCAAAGACTCAAGAACACCTCATCAAAAAGCTCACTCAAAACTGCCAATTTGCTGAAAACCCAATCATTAGTAATTTGGCATAAAACATTAGTATAGGTAATTTACATGATAATTTATGCATTAAAAAATTCCTATGACACTTATATAACAACATACAAAACAAAAACCATATGGTCTAATGCAAAACATTGGTCTTGTAGACCCAATTCATGACCCTCTCTCACAGTCTTCACTAAACTAGATAAGCAACTTCGTGATTAAATTTTCAAAAACTTAAAACAAATTTCACAATATATAAAAATCATGAATAGGACAAAAAATTCATATAAAACATCTCAAATCACTTATGACCATCAATCTACCATATAAAGGCCTTCAACGACAATAATTTTGGAAACACACATTTTACACTATAGAACTAGTTAGTGACTGGATCACTAGGATGGCCAAAATGATAGAAAAAAAGAATATATATCATACTAAAACCTCTATGGACATAAAATATAATTATTTAAATTCTCCCTCCATCCATTCACTTCTTCTAGTCAATGCAAATTTTCAAAATTACACAAACTTCTTTATAAATATGCCTGTAATTGATCATTTTCTCTCTCCTCTCTCTAACCAATTCCACCTAGAGATGACTGAGATAGTTTAATCCAAGATCAAATAATCAAACTATCCTTTTCAAACTATTTTTATAGCTTTTGAATCATATCTCTAACATTGGGTTCAACATAGGGTTTTAAGGCACTAAAAACTAGTTTCCACTCTTAGCAATCATTCATAAAGGTTTAAACCTCATTCCAAACAATAATGTCTATATAATACACCTATAAAACTTACCCAACTACCATGAACTAATTATTATTATATGCAAAGTATTTATGAGCCAAAAAGTATGATAAAGTCCTTCTTGGGTCTTTATCTCTTCATTCTAAGAACACTCAAGACCTCAAAACCATTTTTCATGATTTCTTATTCAACTAAAGATCTCAAAATACACCAAAAAACTTGACACAAAATTTAAAACCTCAAACCATTCTCACATGAGATCATAAGACTCCAAATCTGATCATGATGCCTCATCATGCCACCTAGGGTCTTAAGACAAGGTCCATGAGAAAACCACCAATGAAAAACATACCCCTTTGACTCAGTCTAAGAGTCATGTGACTAAATATACACATTTATCACATTTTATAACACTTCATACACAAATTCACATCCATATCATCACCATCATGCCTCTACAAGTCATATCCATGTTCAAGAACTAGTCTTATCAAGCAGACCTACTATGCACCATACTAATTTGAGATCTTCAAGACACCTTTTGAAGCTCACAAATAATCTCCAAACATATGAGATATAATACACAACATCTCCCATCATTATTATTTTACCAATACTTCTCAAACCATATAGGTCTCTTGCCAAGACTGAACTAGCCTTCTTGATCACACAAGACATGAAGACAAAAGACATTAGTTGTCTTCAACTTCTCTCTCTCTCTAAATTCATGAGCCTTTAATACCTTCTCCAAAGACATGAAACCAATAATTCATCATAAGAATTCATAAGACACTCCATTGGATCACTCAAATCCATACTAGCAAGCTCAAACACTATAAAGCATTCTTTGAAGCATGTAACTTCTTTAGATCTCACTCATTTAATCATGATACTCATGTTGATTTTAATGTTATTTTTCAAGATGACCTAAGAAATTCACTTGACTATTACAATCTTATTGAACCTTGTGAATCAACACTTTACCTCAATCTTCCTTTGACATTAATGACCTCAAGCAAATGATGTCAAAGATAAATCTTACCTTACTAATCCTTCTTGACATCAATGATAGTGTATAAACACGTAACATTAATGAAAATACTGCAATACATTTTATCTGATGAATTCACATGGATTAAAGACATAATAATAAATATAATTATAAATAGTGTAATTGAATAAAACATAATGGAAGGGGATCATAATTATTCACAAGATTGTGCATATAAGGAACAAAACAAGGAAAATGTATAAATAACCATAACCAAATATTTATATTTATCTCTTACGATTGTGGAACTCTTTATTCTTACAATCAAATGATATATATAAACTTTTACAAGCTTCAAATCTTTGAATTTTTATCAAAATTGGTGCCAAGAGAAGGCTCTTCATCTTTCAACCTATTACAACTTCTGTAAATCAGATACAAGACAAAGTAAAATATATAAAATATAATATGAGTGTGTTTTTTCACACATGACACATACATATAATCTATGATTTTTTAGACATGTTCTCCTACCAACACATGTAATCTAACCCAATATCTAATTTGTCTATCTATTAAGGATTGAATCTCTATAACAAGCCCTCTAATATGCCCTTGTATTTAGGTGAGGAATGTAGCATATGAATCAATAATATTAAAATGAAATATTTGTATGCATCATGTTATATAAAAAAATATGTAAGAATGCATGGAATTTATGCTAACATGTTTTTATTATATCATAATATAAAACTTTTGATCATTCACATACATATGAAACATATATTCTAAGGATTACAAGTGTCATGTCAATTAGATATAATAATTAGGCACATAGTAATAACCATTTAAATAATTATCATTATAGTTATAAGTGCCATAAAAATCCACAAATAATATGTACATAATATCATGATCATGAAGCAAAAAATCACCCAAGACATGACATGACTCTAACTTAATTATAAATTGACATAGAAAACATGTCCATGATGTATATTAAAATATCCTTGACATGATTGATTTCATATATGACACCACACAATAAATTTGTTCATATAAACATTCAATATAGTACTCAATGTCACACACATCAATGGTCACTCATTGTAATAGTCAGTCATATAACATGTAATGTTATACAAAATGGTCACACAAATTCATGAATTAATCATCAAACAATTTAATATAAAATAAATTATCACACCTTATAAAAATCATCAACAACAAACATGCATAAAACAAGTGACTGTAGGTAGTCTACTTAATAAGTTAATATCATCATCACATATAAAAATGTATAATATCTATAGAATGTAGCACTCTAAAGAGTATGTACAAGATAATCATGTATAATCAATATTATTATCTTAATATTATCAAAGGAATATTCATACAAATATATAACCCGTATAGTGTACCAACATGTCCCTAGTGTAGGCATAACCCCAATGTAGAAATGTAGCTCCTGGGTGTAGCAATGTCATGCATCTGAATGCCCATGTCATATATAGCCTGTATGTTTTGTCTCCCACTCATTTATGCTATTAAATTCATGTTAAAATAAAATGATATATAATATAATAAGTAGATGATAAATAACACAAAAAAAAAATAATACAAACTAGTAACACATGTTATACGTAGTTCTTAATTTATTTTTTAATAATTTGATTTTAATATATTTTTATTTTTTTATAATCAATTATACCCATATGGAAAATTAATGTAAGTGCATGATGTTCATAAGGTTATTCATAGGATTTAATTTAATTGAATCCAAACAATAAATCCCAATGCCAAACTCATATAATCACAAATGATCCCAACCAATTTGGTTTGAACTTGTCTTTGTTATCATTGTTTACATTGGTATTATTTTATTTTTATTTTAGCACCAAGTCACCAATTTAAAATTATCAATTTATAATATTCTTTTTATATTATTTCTTAGTGTGATTATTATATACTTTTAGATTTTCAATAGTTTATTTTCATCTATCATCTAATATTTATAACTCATAAAATTACTCTTCCTGATACTCATTGTCCTCGATGATAGTGTTTAGAGAAATGTGCAAGGGTGGTATCTGTAGTTATAACATAAATACAACTTCTATTCCATATATATTATAATAAGGATTAGTCCTTGTGGGTGTGAAAATACTCGTGTAATTATCCCTAATATCATAAATAATATGATTATGTCAATTGTCACCATGTTTTTAACTATTTTACTTAATATTTTAGTAATTTTGTTATTTTTATTTTCTACTTGCCCATTTCCTTCTGAATAATAAGGAGTGGAAATTTATGGCATATTTTATATTTATAAAAATAAATAACAATCTTATTATTTAATGATGATCCATTATATGATATATAGCTGATGGGAAACCAAATAGAGAGATTATATTTGTTAGTAAAAATTAACATATGTCCTCAAATGTATTTAATTACAGTGCTACCAACTCAACCTATTTTATATCTATAATAATGAATTTGTGAACATTCGATGGTTTTATATTTATCTTTCCTCTCAACTCAAATCCCCAAAGATTAATTGCCCATAGTGATGCAACAGGGTGTAATTATTATGAAGACATGTGATTCAAATTTTTATGTCAATAACATTGTATGCATATTTTTACATATTTTTGGTGTTCTTATTCCATCGTATACCATTAGTAACCAATACATAATAAATTATAAGAAATTACTTTTTCATTAAAATGTCTACCACATTCACTATTATGTGCTCTTGTAACACTATCTAAGCCTCCTCATGGCTAAAACACCTAATTAAATGTCCATCAAATTATTTTTTGAATAGATTCACTCTGATTATAACATAATGAATTACATATAGTTGAAATTTAAATTTGTCATTCCATGATAAATTATCCAATTTAATAATAATATTATATATATATATATATATATATATATAGACACACACCACACACACACACACCATTATGAATTCATTGCATTGCATGTGATAAAAAATAATTCTAAGGTGTCTATATTTATTTTCATAATCAATGGTTGTCATATATTTCATATAGTTAAATAAACCTAATCATAAAAAATGTTAATAGAAACAATAGAAGATGCATTAGCCATAACCTCCACATGGCAATTATTTTTGTGAGGTATGCTATAAATTCAATGTTATCAAAGTATGTCATTAAATTTTGTACCATCTATTAAAAATATCCCTTTTATTTTATGAAACTCTAAAACTTGATTAAATATAAGTTGAATTACCATATATTTGAATAGCCTTTATTTGTAATGTAAATGAAGTATATAATTTTAGAATCAATTCCTCATATTATGAGATGTTATTTGTGCATGAGAATATTAAGTGATATGCTAATGGCATGGGTTGTCCCTGAGGAGTGTTAGAGCTATTCCTACTCTAGGGCCTAAGGCACATTTATATTGATCTAAGTACATGGTCCAAGTATTATCATCAATATGATAATATCATCTCAAGTATAATTATTGATTAGTACTATGTTGAGTAGTAGTACTACGTCAAGTTGATTTACAAGTATCTATCCCTTTTCAATTTTTTGAGATATTAAATTTAGGCAAAATTCCACAATTAACATTTCCCATTTATCTATGCATCCTTGAAATTTTATTTTTTTCATGAGATACTTTAGCAGATCCACCTTTGTGATGACATGTCTTTCATTATTAAACATGTAGTGTCGTAGTTTGTGTGCTACAAAAATACTAGCCAAACATAAATTTTCCATTATGCTACATTTTTCATCATAATACACAGGTGTACAATTTATGTAATGTATTTATTTTTCTTTATGATCATCATCATATTGTGCTAAAAAATATCCTAGTGCATGATAAGTAGCAAAAATGTATAATAAAAAGGCCTATATAGATTTAGAGGCATCAATATTGGTGGATTAAGTATATATTCTTTGAATGCATAAAAAATATCTTAACAACGGTTATCCAATTTTAATTCCCCATTTTTATTTATCAACCATGTAAATAGACATGTATTATCGACTAACTCAGGTACAAAACATCTACTTGTCTGAATTTTTATTTATATACACTTTAATTACTTCAACCCATTATGTGGACTTTTGTCCATGATATCCTTTACTTTATTTGGATCAAATTCTATACCTACCTAAGATATGATATAGCCTAATTTTTTTAAAGAATCTATGTACAATAAACATTTCTTAGGGTTTAAGTTTACATTATATTTGTGTAAGCATTCAAATACTTGTCATAAATGTGTGGCATGATCTTGTCAATGTTTAGATTTTGAAACAAGGTCATCAACATAATATTCCAAAATTTTATTTATAAATTCATGAAGGATGTATGTCAAATATAGTTTATAATTAGTTCCTAAATTATTTATTCCAAAGGGAATGACCACATAATAAAATGTTCCTCATGATGTCGTAAATGCATTTTTAGGTTGTCTTTCGAATTAATATTTATTTGATTGTATCCAAAAAACCATATATAAATGATAACATCTCATAAAAATATTTATATTCCATAATCATATCAACATTTGGTAATGGAAAATCATCCTTGGGGTAATCCTTGTTTAGATTGCAAAATTATATACAACATCTAATTTTTCCATTAGACTTGGTGACTAGAACAATATTAGAAACCCAACTGATATAATAAATTGATTTAATAAACATAAAATAAATAAACATTTGACTTTAATATTTAAACGTTAAATATTTTTTTATATGCATCTTTTATATTTTATATTTAATTGGTTTTGCATCATGTTAGAGAACTATATTGCGCATCGTAATTATAGGATTAATTATTTACATGTTTGAATAATCCAAAGGAAAAAAATTAATTAATCATGTAACACCTATATAAAATCTTTTCTTTTGTCATCAACCAAAAAAAGGATTTGCCTTGGATCTCTATCTATTCCATGATTTTATTTCAATATTTATTAATTCAAAAATGTTGAGTGATCTTTGATGTATGGTGTAGTAAGAATCATATCTAGGCCATATAACTAGACATCATCATGTGATTGTTAAGTCTCTTCTAAATATATGTGATCATTTTTTTGTATATGGAAACCTATTATTATGATAGAAAGGAGGAAGATTGAAATATTCCAAAAAATATCCCAGGAGAGTTTAATCATTAGCAAAATCATCTAATGTCCAAATTATGAAAAAAATGTATCATTGATGAGGCCATGATACACCAATTTTAAAGTCGATACACAATGCATTTATTACATAGGATTAGATGTTGATTTAAGAAAGTGTGTATAAATATTCCCTATCTTTTCCTTAGTTTTCTTATTAACTTTTGAATTGCCTATATATCTAAGGCATTATTTACTATTATGATCAAATGGGAATATGAGGTAAACAATAGATGTTCTTATTTTATAATCTTTTCCCATTGAACCCCAAAATTTAAATATATTTTAATCCTTTACCATATCATGTTAAATATATTACCTATTGTATATTAGTTATAATATTACATGCCAGTGTTTCCACATCATTGCTCAAAATTGGATGACCAAATTCTTGAGGATAAGGTTGTATGTGTGGTATATAATTTCCCATAAGTTGTTAATTACACAATGCTTGAAAGGTTACTAATCTATAAGAATATTCTCTGCATATCCATCATGAATCAATTTGAGAAAAACATGTAAGCTATACGAAATTACATTCATCTGATAAATCTAGGGTCTATCTAATATAATATTATAATTGAGACCATTGGGAATAACCTAACATATTATAGCTATTGTTATAGGATCAATAGTGATATTCAATGTAATTTATCTTAGAAATTTTAGGGTATATTATTGAATCCATAAATATTTATATCAGAGTAATCAAGATCCTTGGATCCTATAACAATTAGGTTAAGGAAGGAGATATTGTAAATATTAATTCCACATTCATTGTCCACCAACCCTACCTAAATCTCATATTTAAGATTATTACTTGAATATACAATGGGAGATGTTTATTAATAATTTGTCTAGGAGGTAAGTATTCATTCTAAAAATATATACTATCCTCATTCCATCATAATGTATTGATAACATAAGTGACATAATCTCATTTTACATCAAATGGGAAATTTGTGTCATGCAATGCTATATGAAGGATGTAATTATAAACAAGTGACTTGTGAAGTAGTTATAACATAGTGAAATTATCTAGAGTATTCTTAAGTTGATCAATAATACCATAATATGTAGTTGGATTGGTTGGTGTAATCATATAAATCAGACTAAAAATTAAAATGCTAGCAATAATGGATATTACCACTAACAACTATCCCAATTTATAAGAAAACCTCTAATTGGGAAAGGTAGGTACAAATAACAACACAATAAAAACTGAAATATATAAATCATACCTCAGTTATGCAGCTCAATTTACCTCCAAATTTTAATGGTGTACCCCAAGATGATAAAGTTGACAAGTTGATGCTTGATATGAAATGTTGGATTACCTTGTGAAGATTCAAGTCATGGAAAATAAGAATGGAAGATTATGATATCTTGAAGACAATATAAAATTTTGGCATGAAATCATAGGTTAGATATTCTCATTCCTTATTATTGAATTTGCATGGAGGATGATTGGTTTATATAGAAGAGGATGAGGTATTTATAAAGAATTAAAAATTCCATAGAATATTCTAGAGAAGTCTTCTCTAGAGAGTGTGGGGGATGGTAGAGGATTCTAGAGAGTAGAAGATTCTAGAGGATGATTGAGACTAGATAATGATGCTTATATGATGATTAGAAGAATGATTTGTAGGAGAAAGTGGGGGTTGGTAGGAGTGAATTTTAAAATCATAAAATAATGGATAATTGGGATTAATGACAAATAGGATGTTATTAGAAGAATTAATTAGGACATAGGGTGGGGGTAAGGTTAGTGTGTGATGAGTGAAATTTTATAAGGGGGATAGAATGATTAAACTATGGACACATTAGATGAAATTAGTTATGATTAATGAGTAAACAAATTTATATGCATACATTTTTCCATTATTTGAAACCCATTGTGATTAGAAGTGTAATGGTATTTCAAAGAATAAATACAATTGTGGGTGTTGGTAAATTAGATGAATGTTTCCCCCTCAAGGGAAAATGTGGGGAGAAATGAGATGGATGGCCACTTGAAAGAGAAAATTAAGTGTAGGATGTGTGGATAGATGAAATAAGGGTAGGGATGTTGTGAAGATGATGGATGTAGGATGTGATGACAAAGAATAAAAATGAGGCCAATAATGAGATAAAAATTGATGACACCCTTGGTTACAACATATGAAAGGGAGTGAAAATGATGTGTCATGGATTTAGACATGCCCCAAATGGTAACAATCCATAATGGGATGATGATAAAAGGTTGAGATATTTATACATATCCTAAGCACGGATACATGCCAAGGAGAGTTGTAGACATATATTGGATGAGTGTTCATAAGCATTCAATGTATCTCATAAAAGGATGCATGTCAAGGAGACATGCCATCAAAATAAGATAATTATTTGAAAATATTAATTACATATTTGAGGGTGTGGCTCAAAGTGTAGACATCTAAATCTGGTTGTCGATAACCTCCAATCAAGTTTTTGGCTAATTTCCACCTAAAATGCACAATTTGGCCTAAAAACACTAAAACATGATAAATGATGAGAAATTGACATATTCAAGTGCCAATTTTGGCCAAGATATCACTAAATAGAGTAATGCAATTTATGGGCCAGCTAACTTTGATCAGATCATTTTGAGTCAAAATGCCAAATTTGCACCTGGGTGCTCTGGATTGCTCTTTCCTATCAAATATTATTGCACAAGACATGTACCTTTGTTTTTTTTTTGGTAACATCCTAAATGGTAATACAGTTCCAATACATATGACATTGCCTTCCAATTCTAATCCAGTCAAATTTTAGACCAATAACAAGACATTCTGATCAATTTGAGTAATTTGTGCACAAAGTGCTTAATCATGCTTAAGAACTAATTAACCCAAATCAAGGCCTAATTAATAATTCCATGGAAAATTGTTGAATACTTTATTTTAGAAATGAATATTGAATATCTACATCATCAAGTGACCTCATTTCTTGGGAAGACATCCCTATGCCATAAATGCCATAAATATTAGGATTCATGCCTCCCGTACCTCATCAATGCCTTCCATGATGCCCTCCATGCCTCTTAATTGCCCATTCTTCCAATGTCATGATGAGGATAATTAAAAGCTTAATTCCAAAAATTGAATTAATCCTCAACCACACATCTCAATCTTGAGATGGATGGTTCAAGTTGATTTTAGACATTCCCAAAAATATATAAATAAAGAGGCCATGAATATCATTTCTAATCTATTTTGGTGCAAAGTTATTATGCTCAAATATATTCAAAGATTTTTAAATGAAAAGTTATAATGCACAAATGGCTCCAAAAGCTTTAAGAAATTAGTGTTACCATGCCAAATTGATTCCAAGCCACAAGCCAAAGGTGCCAAGGAGAGATGGAGGTAGCCAAGCTTCCATTTCCAAGGACTTCATGAGCACAAGCTAAGCAAGCCACCACTACAAAGGCATTTGGAGCATCCAAGGAAGGTGAAGAAATTATTGTATTTGAATTCTTTACTTTTTTATTGTGTTTATCATTTGCTTTTGTTAACTAAGCTCTCCTTAGTGTCTAGGCCTAGAGATGTTATGTTATTAGTGTGTTTATTTCATTTTGTTTTCATTTTGAAACTAACACTATACTAACCATCCTCTCTTGAGTCAAATTCCTAGATCACATAATGGCACACTCGATGGGACTAGATGCATCTCACACTTGAAAGAGATCTTTTTGCAACTCTAAAATATTTATTTGGGATCTTAAAACTCTTGAAAATTGATTTTATAACTTTACTTTCCCATTTTTGTTTACCAAAGTTTTACAAAGTAACTAACGTTGGTAGGAAATATCAACATCGGTTACCTAACTTAACTAATTTTTGTCAACAAAAATGACATCAGTTACATCTCAGTTAGACAAAGTAACTGATGTCGGTGATATTAATCTACGTTGATCATTATGTTTTTCAAAAAATAAAGACTCGAGAGCTAATTTTCTAAGGTTTATTATTTCAAACTCAAAAGAGCTTCAAAGCTAAAGGATATGCTAACAATTTTGCTACAATACCAAGCTTGATAATTGCTCAAAACATGTTTAAATCACTTTTTCATGCTTAAAATTTGATTAAGAACCTTTTTTTGGGTGTTTAACAAAAAATTTAGGTGTTTTTGGTGAATGTTTTTCAAAATTTATAACTAAGGGCAAGGGGTCAAACGAACACCACTAAATATTTCATTTTGGGTTTAAAATTAAACACACTTGTCAATTCTTATTTTTAATAGTTTTTTAATCAAACCTTGTTTGGAAAAAAGTGGAATGTTGCATGTATATTCTTCCATTTCTCCCCTATAGGGAACCCTTGGAATCAAAAGTTCCATTCCTATTGCAAGTAGCCTAGTCCAAGGCTTAGAAATAATTTCACCTTAAGCACTCCCCAAAAACTCACCAAAGTTTGGGTGATCTTGAAAACAACCCTAAAGTCTTTCTAATTTCATTCTTTATTTATTTTTATGTATCTTGTCTTGCGAGGGGGACGTCATTTCCTCCCATGAGTTATTTAGGGAAGACTTAACCCAGGGTTTCACCTCTTGGCATTGAATTCATTTGACTCCTTTGGAGTTACACATGGGATGTATCTACATTTAGACATCCCACTACACTAAGTGAATAGTAGGATGTAGTGGTTATAAAAAAGACTAACCTTTTTACAACTAGCCAATGCCACGATCACACAATATATGTGCTTTTTTTTTGCATCATTTGATGTGACAGTCATTATGTAATTGATTCCCCTAGAATGTTCAAAACTTGATAGTTTAATAAGCCCCATTTTAACATACCCTTGCTATGCTTTGGAAAATTATACTTAGTGTATTTTGGTCATTATTTACTTGGTATGATTTGAGGCTAAAACTTGTTTATTTTTTCATAAGCCATGTCAAAATAATGCATTTGAGATGTGAATGGTAGTGTTATGCTGCCCAAATCATGTCAAAACATTTTGAGCCTTTTAAGTTTTATGAAACATATCATTGATTGCATCATTCAAGCATGCTTATGCTGTTAGGCTACTCAGTTTATTTCAAGACTTATTTATCATTGTTTCAAAACCATTTATTTTAAACAATTTTGTATATACCATTTAGACCTTTGTCTTGTGCCATCATGTTATCCAATCTTGTCTAGACTATTTAGTCAAATTCTAGTTTTCAATGCTGAGTTTTCAATTAGCCTTGTCAAGTTTGGATCTAAATATTGATTGATTTATATATATCCCTCAATTCATGGGGTTAATACATATATATTTCTCTTTTGGGTTGCATAACTTTGGTTAATCGATTATCCAAAATTGAAAACTATTGATGGTTTGAATGTTTAATGCCTATCCTCATCATTGTTTGTGCCTTTATTTGGGAGAACACAACCTTTTTCAAAGATCGTTTTGTCTTATTCCTTATGCCAACTAATCATTTTTATGTTTGATTTCATGTGCTAGGTCTATGTCAAATTTGTTTTCAAACTTGTTAGATTAAATCTAATCACATCAACCTTTGTTTCAAGTCTAGCTTTTGACTCTATTTGGACAAAAGTCCTAGCATGCCTATTTGGTTAAGCCTAGATTTTGACTCCACATTTGGATAAAAGGCCTAAAAACTCAACTTTCCCCTTTCCTATTTTAGACCTTGTTTGGAACACTTTGACCTAGACCTTTGACATGTTGGTTTTTATTCAGACACTTGACCTTTTATGTATATGAAATTTGACATTTGACATTTGATGTTAGGCTATTTTATGCCAAGTCTTGGCACAAATAATTTTGGAGATATAGATCTACTTTCAAACCATATTGGAGATATAGCTCTACCCCTTTAACCAAGTTAGACCAAGTTTGAACCATTTATCCTTTGGACATAGTTTTTTAGAGTTTGTAGAACTATAAGTATTTTTACTTCCAAAGATTTATCATTTGCATGGATATGTCTCACTACACTTATGGTGGAGTCACTTAAAATATGAATTATGGTAGAATGGCCTCATAAAATGACTTTTATGGATTTTTTCAAGACCCCGATGATGCTAATATGGTTTGTGAGACAGATTTCTATCTGCCTCATATTAATCATTCATGGGAACAAAGTGATGAATAAAATGATGATCCAACTTGAGACCTTGATTGGTATGAAGAGGATTGTGAAGAGGAATTTGAAGACCCAACTATAGATAATGTTTTTTGGGATACAAATCCATACCCTTTTTTCAAAACTTAGTACATGGAACACAGTCAAGAATTAGGTTATGATCCAACTCATGACTAGGATGATATGGTTTATGAAGAAGATTTAGATGCTTTTGCTTATATAAGAAATCAATTTTCATGATGTCTTTTTTCTATCTGATCATCAATTACCCCTATCCCTCCTTTGGATTATTCAAGCTATCAAGCTTCACAATATCTAAGGAATACCATTTCTATACTAGGACCTCATCCTTTGGTTTGTGTGAAAAATCAAGCTACAAAATGCCCCTTCATCATATGAGGACCTCATCCTTTGGTTTGTGCAAGAAATTAAGCTCCATAACACCCCTTCATCATTCTAGGACCTAGTATTTTGGCTTGTGCAAGTAATCAAGCTCTACACCACCCTATTGTTACCATCTTAGGACTTTGTCCTTTGGCTCATGGAAGCAATCATGCTCCCCAATGCCCTACCATTATCCAACTGTAAGTCATTCCTCATCTAGTGCTAATCCCATCCAAACCTCAACCCATCCAATCATTCAAAGACCAAGCTATGTTCAAAACCAATATTTTCCAACTCATTGGAAACCAAGGCCAAAAGAACCAACCAATCTGAGATGTTTATGTTGAACCAACCATTTGTGATAAGTCAACCTATGATAAATTACCTATTGATCTTATACCAGTTATTGAGGAGTCTCAATTTGATGAGCTAGTCTTTGTTGTGTCACTTCTTAATGATTATACATGCCTTTGGGTAAATCATTACCTCAACCATATGCTTATTTTTCAAGAGCCTCATATTGACAAGTTACTCTCTGAGGAGTTATCTCTTGACCTATTTCCCATCTTAGAGGAGTCTCATTTTGACAAACCAATCTTTGTAGAACCCATTATGCCCTCACAGGTTATTACTTATCCAAAACCAAATATTCAACAAGACATCATTGTAATAGAGTACTCATCAAATGAAGAATCAAAGTTAGATTCATGTTCTATTTTTGAACTGACATTAGATTTAGCATTATAAATAGAATCAACATCAATTGTGACACTAGATTTAGAGTCCCTTGAGTTAAAATTAGATTCAAAAGAATAATATGGTCATGGCTATTACAACATTGGTTATGCATGCCTTGTAGATCAATTTGAATATATTTGTGATCCTTCTATGGTTTATAAGAATGAGTAATTTAGCTTCAACACAAGTTATCCTAGTAACTTATACAAGTATTGTGTAGCCTTTCCCCTTTCCATTACCATCCTATAGGCCATTACCATCAACCAAGTTAGCCATATTATTGACATTCCATCTCCCACAAGTGTTAATTGGGATTAATAGAATCACACTTTATTGAACTGTATCCATGGAAACATAGTAATTGAAGAAGAGAAAGGAGGCCAAGATAACATTCATGTTGCATAAGAACACTCTCCTAGTGAAACCTTTTTAGAGGCACTAGGGGACAATCAAAGTCAGAACTCAACATCTTCTAGTGAAACTTTTTTAGAAAGCGCTAAAGAAAATCAAAGTCAAAAGCCAATGTTCATTAGTGAAACCTTATTGAAGGTACTACAAGATGATCAAGACAAATTCATTGGTGAAAACCTTTTTGAGGCACCAATAACTGAGCACAAAAGTTATTCACTACTTAATGAAGATAAAATCAAAGATAAAATCAAAATAGCTTCCTATCTGTAGCATAATCAAATGGTAGCTACTCTTAAGATCAAACAATAACAAAATCTAGTGGCCCTAATAAGAAAAAAAAGTCTTCGGCCCTACCACAACCAAAATTATGTTGAATCCAACATTAGCCAAATTATGTGTGACTGAAAGTCATGATATTCATTTTTTTCCCCACCATTACCCATTCTATTATCATCTACCATTTCATTTCAAAATCAAACCTACCATACATTATTTGTCCTTGTTTACCATCTATAGCCACATTTTCCTTTATAGAGGCTACAAAGATACCTTGTCTCAACATTTGAAGGAATCAGAATCAATGACAAATGAAGATCACAAAAGCATTCTTGACATCAAAATCTATAGGTCATTTTGATAGAGTAATTATTCAGATGAGGTGTAGGATAGCAGTTAACATGATCAAGTATTTTGTTTGTATCATTTGTTGATTAGGATGTGCATCTCCATCTCAGTAGGAATAACAAAATTATAAACCACACCTAATCCAGCAACATGTACCATGCCATTGCCATTGTTACATATCCTTTTGCCAATATTACATATTCCTACCATTTATCCCATCATATAGGGGAAACCTTCTTACCATTTTATCTAATTTATCAAAACCCATAATTATCTTTACAAATGCCATTCCATCTTATCATTCAATTCCTATTTATACCAAAGCCTATTTTTAGACATCCTACCCAATCATGTTTTGATCTTGATTCATTTGGTTCTTCTTGCACCTTTTGTGGGGGGATTCTAATCAAGTTTCAACAATCAATCCAATATGTGTTTACAATGATAGTCTATGAAATTAGTGTGGTAGTTGATCTGGCAAGATATCTTTCATCCTATCATGTTTGTTTATGTGAGCCTAATTATAACTACCTATGGGCAAATCAGTGTTTCACTAGTCTTGCTACTAATTATAAATATCTATGGGAAGATTAGAATCATTGACCTATGTTATTGTATCTTAGTTATAACTATCTATGAGAAAACTAGGGGAAACACTTGTTTATCATGCATCACCACATCACCTTGCCATTACTATTTTCATTTGACTGGACATTTTCCAAACTTGAGAACTTGTTGGGACCTAGTTGGTTTTTCCTTGCCTTTTGTGTGGATGGAATTACTATGACTTATGGTCATTTTGGGACTATGTGGGTCATGCTCAATTCATGTTGAGGTCACCTCAATCCACCTTTCCATACACTCTCACCATTTTGTGAGAAGGTATCTTATCATTCTCTAATGAGTTAAGATACCTCAAAATGCCAAAAACATTCATAGCATTTTAAAAATACCAAAAATATTTGTTTTATCTAAGCCTAGTTAGTTATCCTTGATCTGCCTTACTGGGGCATGGTCATTATTAGGATGTTTTATTTTGCTTTTCATTTTCAAGCTTTCTATTTGTTTGTTTATTTCATGTTGTTTATTTGTTTTTTTATTTGTTTGTTTGTTTGTTCACTTCCCTATTTGTTAACTTTCAACATTATTGCCTCAACTCAATCTATACGGGCTCATTGGGTGATTCCTTGAGCACGTTATTCTTGAGTCTATCCATATTCATACGTCAATATTATCATCATGGTTTTTATCATTGGTGTATTATTTTGAGTGTTTATTGGATATAAGGAGTCAGTCCCTATGCATATTTTATCCAAGTCTTCATGGTGTTCTATCATGAAGCCTACCATCACATCCTAAAAAAAAATGAGCTTCAAGAAGGTCTACAATAAATGGAGCCATAGAAGTTTCTCCTTAGCACCTTGACAAATCCTTCCATCCCACCCTTGATCAAATTAACCCAATGACCATTTTTGTTGTATCATTACTATTTAAGACATGCATCTCCTCATTGAAAAGTACAACTAAATCATTCTATTGATCAATCTCATTCCTCTATCCATCTCTTTCATCATTTTGTGCACACTCATCTTTGATCTGTATTCCAGGTTGTATCCTTGAGTTATGTTTTTTAATCATCCCTAACTGGGGCACAATCATCTTTAACCAATCTAGGTCATCTTAATGATTATAACTGCTTATGGGCAAATTATTATTTTGATTTTTATTCTTGATTATAAATGCCTTTAGGCAAACTGGTATCCTTTTTACATCAATACATGCACACATTTTATCGTTTGGATTAATCTCAACCATGGGTTAATTCCACCTTTCTTCTTGTTTCTTTTTGAAGGACCATCCATAAACAAATGTGATAACCACTCCCTCGAGATGGCATCATCATAGGCCTTCCAAAACCATTTGGATCTTTGTTCTTTAATCATCATCTTCTTTTTAGCGTATAGGCCATTTCTCATTCTTTGAGAAGACATTGATTTGCCTACAGTTTGCAATATCTTCAAAAATAGGGGCAAACTTTAGCCACCTAAATTTGGCTATCGATAACCTCCAATTAGGCTTTTGGCTAATTTATACTTAAAATGCACAACTTGGCCTCAAAACACTAAAACATTCTAAATGATGAGAAACTAACATATTCAATTGCCAATTTTAGCTAGGATATTACTAAATGGGGTAATGTAATTTATGGGCCAGCTAACTTTGATTAGATCATTTTAAATTAAAATGCCAAATTTGTACTTGGCTGCTCTAGATTGCTCTTTCCTATCAAATGTTCTTATATGAGATATGTGCCTTTGTTATTTATTGTTAGTAACATCTTAAATGGGAATACAATTCCAATGCATCTGACATCTCTTTCTAATTTCAATCCAGTCAAATTTTAGACCAATAACAAGACATTATGATCAATTTGAGTAATTTATGCACAAATGTGCTTAATCATGATTAAGAGCTAATTAACCCAAATCAAGGCCTAATTAGTAATTCCATGGAAACTTGTTAAATATTTTGTTTTGAAAATGAATATTGAATATCTACATCATCAAGTGACCTCATTTCTTGGGAAGACATCCCTAGGCCATAAATGCCACAAATATTAGGATTCATGCCTCCCATGCCTCATCAATGCTTCTCATTATTCCCTCCATGCCTCTTAATTTCCACTTCTTCCAATGCCATGATGAGGATAATTACAAACTTAATTCTAAAAATTGAATTAATCCTCAACCACACATCTCAATAATGAGTTAGACGATTCAGGTTGATTCTAGACATTCTCAAAAATCTATAAATAGAGAGGCCATGAACATCATTTCTAAGCTATTTTGGTGCAAATTTATTATGATAAAATATCTTTAAATATTTTTAAATGCAAAATTATAATGCATAAATGGTTCCAAAATCTTCAAGCAATTAGTGTTACCATGCCAAATTGATTTCAAGCCAAGCCAAGCCACAAGCCAAAGGTGCCAGGGAGAGATGGAGGTAGCCAAGCTTCCATTGCCAAGGACTTCATGAGCACAAGTTGAGAAAGCCACCACTAAAAATGCATTTTGAGCATCTAAGGAAGGTGAAGGAATTCTTGTGTTTGTCATTTGATTTTGTTAACTAAGCTCTCCCTAGTGTCTAGGCCTAGAGATGTTATGTTATTAGTGTGTTTATTTCATATTTTTTTCATTTTGGAACTAACACTATACTAATCATCCTCTCTTGAGTCAAATTCCTAGATCACACAAAGCATATGTAAAGTGATGGTGAGAGCATAGGTAAGAAATGATATGATCAAGTAACCAATAGATAAAGGGGAAGAATGGGTTAGTGTATTTAAGCTATCCACAAGAACTTTGAAGTAACTGAGCATTGCCCACATAATCTTAAAATACCTTAGTTTGATGTACTTCTCCCTATTGGGAAATTAGATGGGTGAAATTTAATTAAAATATCATGAATACTTGTTACAAAAGGATTAATTAGCATAATGATGTGGAATAATGAATAAAAAAAGATGAGTTAGTGGGATGGAAAGGAAATAGTAGTCATTATTACCCTCTCCATTGAGAAATTTTAGTTCTAGTTTGTGCAATAGATATGGCTGAAATCCCTAATAATTGATATCATAGTGGGTGAGGGTATGAGTACTAGTGATCAGATGATCATAGAGACCTAGTAGGTACCTCTAGTTTTTAGATTTGTCATTTGGAATGTATTAATGGTCATGTATTGTGCATTTTTTAGGAGAAATAATGAACTTGTATTTGGTGAGTAATGACTTTATTACTATGAAACATAAATTCATTAATGGTAAATATGATATTGTTAGACATAGACATCATTTTTCTAGGTTTAGGTTAGGAAAACATGTGCTCGGGTAAAATGTGGGATTGTGAAAGAGAACCATGGGTTCATAAAGGCAAAAAATAGGAATGTGAGAGAATGAATCATAAACCCACTTCTATGAAGATGAAAATTTGTTGATGAGTAGATAGTGTGAAAACATGGATGTATAATTGTTATTTCATGCTTGAAAGACACAAATTCACAAAGAAAGATGTGGTTTTTTAGTATGATGGATGATGATAAAGTTAGTAAAATTTTAGTGAGTTAGTGATTTATTAAGGCTAGTGGAAGTTGTATACACATAATATTTTAAAAATTTATCAATTAATGATGCTTTCTCTCTTGTAGGAAACCATCAAGTCTCAATCTCTCTAAGTGCATGCCTTAAATGGTATACCAAGAAAGGGGTGGATAGACCAGTGGTGCTTCGCAAGATTGTTGTCCCCTATACCACCACTTGAAACCAACACAAACCTCTCCAATGTACTTCCCTAAGCTTTTACACCTCTTTTACACACTACCATAAACAACCCCTACCTAATCCAAAATCTCTATTTGAAATTTACCAAATAAATTTAACCTGGGCCAACCCTATACTTAAAATATATTAGCATGTTACAGGTCTAGGTTTGCCTTAGCCGACCCAATTTACGACCTAACTTGATTTTATTAATTAATGATACAGGGTTGATTGGGTCAACTATGTTGACTAAACTTTTAGAAAGGTTGAGCATTAGATCCAACTATATATACACATCTATTTATGTCATTTTAGAGAGAGACAATAAGAACATCATTACTTGTGCATATGTTCACCCACCATTATACTTGAAGAACGTTTCCTAGGGTTTTAATACTACCCTTCAAGATATAAATCTTGTCTAGTGGAGAAGTCTTTTGGATGCATAGGAGAATCATGTAGCCTAGAGCTAATCTATCTTTGTTATCTTTACATACTTGGCTTAAAAAAATGTCAAGGGGACAAATTAATGACTTTGAGTTAGTAGTGTGGAAAGTGAGTTATTACATTAATTAAAAATTCAAGACAAAGTCCCTCTCCTATTAGTAGGTGGATCTATCTTTATTGAAATCCAAAAAAGGAAAAGTAGGGGGAAATACTATACATAGCTATTTATAAAAAAAATGTTTTGTGTTGGGGGTTTTGCACTTTTGATCTAAAATTACATAAAGGAGATAGAAAGGAAATGTAGGGAAAGAAGGAAATAATAGAAAGAAGGGGAGAATAGAGAAAGGAAAATAATAATGGATAACAAGGCTTTTATAGTTAGTTAAATACAAAAACTACTATGATAACCCTAAGAAAAATGAAAGATAACTCTGGGTAGCTAAATGCAAAAACTTATCAGAATAGTTCAAGAAGGAAAAACACTATGTGCATTGAAATATCTCTCATTCAATGGGTGGTAAAGACATAATTATACCCTTAAAAGTGTAAAACATACACTGAGACAATTTTTTAATTCTGATAGTAGACCAAAAAACCATCTCATATTTACCTATAAAAGATAATTAAAATATTACTTAAACCCCATCAAGATTTAAAACTCATAAAAACAACACATGAAGATTCTCAAATAAATACTTAATGTGAAATTTCCATTTTTTGAAAATATGGTAGTGATTATGAAAACAATTTGAAAGTAAAGATACAGAGATAGATGAATAATACATAAAGTTATAACTCATGAAGAAATCTTGAACACAAAGTCTGCAAAATCTCCCCATTCTGATCTTTATTGAGTCAAAACTACAATCTCATACTTTAAAAGTTTTTGTAGAGTTTTACTACCAAAATTCCCCTTTAAAATGAGCCTTACATTCATATTTATAGCATTGGGAAGTGGTTACAGTGTGTAACCACCTTTTGTGTTTTTAAAGGTACAAAATTGATTTTATAAAATTGTACCAATTAAGTGATGCAAAAATGGATTGGTGAAATTTCACCTACATGCAAAAATGAAATTACAAAATCATACCACTTGAACAGTGTAAAAATGCTTTAATGATTTTACACCACTTGAAATGTGTAAATCAAAATTGCATGATTTGCTTTAGAAACCAAGCACTTGTAAATTTATTCGACATATCAATTGTTTCTCTCACATTCTATTATGAAAACATTTGCTCCAAATATTGGTAAAAACTTGAGGGTTTTTATTTCCTTGTCAAAGATGCGCAGGAGATAATTGTAGGATTTCCACATAACACCTTCTCCATATTTTTATAAAATCACTCAAAATCCATTGATCTGATCTTTATCTTTGAAAAGTATTCATGTCTTCAATAGATGGAGGATACTAAAAAAGGTCATAAAAATGCTTTGTATCAATTATTTATGCCAAGATAGACACATATACCAAATTTGGAAACATATAGAAATCCTTTGAACCATTTGAAAAATTTCCTTGAATGAAATTGATTCTATTTGGAGACTAGTTGATTGCATCTCTTTGACTAGGTAACACATGAACCATTGCATTCATTTTTATTAGTCACATTCATTTCCTCTGATGCATCCTTTTTTCACCATATTGTAGCATAGATTTTTGAAAGCAACACATAGGCAAAAACATCATCTAGTGCCAATTCCAACAAATGTTCAACTATTTGTAAACTTGTCTCCACATTGTAGGACCATCTCTTTGGAGGTTCATTGATAAAAATCCCAACCACATATTATGTCTCAACCCATTGGTACCTTAGGGGATTAATTCTTCTTAATCAAGAATCAAGTAATGTGATGGGAGCCTTCCAAACCGTTTCCTCTAATTGCCACACCTCTATGAATTTTGTATTTTCACTTTGACATTTTTCTCTAGTGATGATCACCTAGATATATATTAATGGAGGTTTTTTCATATAATCATTAAGCACATCGTTGTTAATCTCCATATCTCTCATAACTATGCTTGGTATAAAAAAACTCTCTACAAAATAAAAATTTCCTCTTTTTATATCCATCAATTACACAACCCAAATTTCATGAGGCCATAGTTTTTCAACTGCATCAGTCCATAGCTAATATTTTCCCATCTCCCAAACATGCAAATTAAAGTTGTCCTTACAAGTCAATTTTTTAAATTTCTCTGATGTAATTTTAATGCTCTTGATATGAATTTTAATTTTTCCTTTAACCAAATTTCTCGCTTGTAAATGCTCTTGTCATAATTCCTTCGAGTAGCTTTTTCAAAACAATTCGGCCAATTAAAATGATTGGAAGAAATTATAAAAATAATTTATTCTTTAATTTTGAAGTAATTCTCTATTCCCTATGATTTTCCTTTTTTTAAATAAAATCACCACTAAGAATTTGTGACCATACAATGAACCCAAAAGATGAAAATTTGTCACTGCCAATTCAATTCTAGATTTTTACCAGTTTGGGAAAAAAATAAAATTTATCAAAAGAACCCTATCAACCTTTTCAATATCTTCCTCAAAACCAAAAATGTACAAAATGAAGATGCCCAAACTTTTCTTGATTAATTTTTCCCTTTACATTTTCCACCTAGAAAAATATTTGTTTTCCACTAGACTTTAAAAAAACATGAAAATTTTTTCACTGGAAAATTTAACTTTTCTTTTTTATATTCAAACTCATCAAACTATCCATTCACTTGGAAAATTTAATTTTTCCTTTTTGGCTTTCAAATTCTTCACTGGAAAATCTTAAACCAAATTTCATTCATGAAATTTAATTTTCTTCATGCTTTTTTTTTTGTCTCCATGCTCATTCACTTTATTTATTTTTCCTTCTCCACCAAGGGGGTCGTATGGCCTGGCCTTTACATGAGAAATTTTTTTAAAATTTTATTTTACTCAAACTCTTAGACTTCTTTTTGGGCATAGATATACTTCAGCTAGGCAAAACAAATAAATTTATTTATTTATTATCTTGGTTTCTACTGAAGCACCATACATTTAGGCTTATTAAGAAAATCAAAACCAATAAAATTTCATTCATTTAATCTTCCTTCAGTTCGGTGCCATATGATCTTCTGTATAATTTTAACTTTCATTTTTTTAAAACTTTCATCTTCTTTTGCTGGTCATACGACGTCAAACTGGCAAAGCAACAATTCTATTTATTTATTTATCTTGCAAACCTTTCATCTGCTTATTGCTGAAATGTCTAGTTTGGAAAATTAAAACTTCTTCAAAAAAATTTAACCTTCCTTGAGCACTGGCATGATAAACCAAAAAAATAAAAATTACCTTCATGATATTTAATTCACCATCTGTATTTCTTCTTGGTTCATTTGCATGGCATAATGAGGAAGAAAAAAAAACAAGAAAACCCAAAAAAATATCTTCTATATTTTGCAAGTTTTGTGAATTATTTACCTTTGCTCGAATGACAATTTCAATTTTCAAGTCGGAAGGATGAATAATGGCTTTAGAAGAAGTAAGAAGGAGGAAGTTTCCTTTCAACACAATTTAGATAAAAAATCACACTTGCACAATTGAAGGAGGAAGAAAAGAAGATTGCATGCAAAAGGAAGAAAACATTAATTTTGCAATGACAACTTGTATGAAGCGGGGAAATAAATTTATAATATAGAATTTTGTATTAAAGCAGCTTCAAAAATAATTTATAATTTGAATGTTTAAAATAAGAGTGGTTTTGGGTTAAATCAAAAAAGGAAAATTTAAAATAGTTTTACAAATTATAATTTACACCCAAAAATATTTTTGAAAATTGCACCAAAAAGATTTTTGTAAATTGCATCAAAAATCCTTTTTTTTAAATTGCACCCAAAAATATTTTTTAAATTGCATCACTTGTGCAAAAGGAATATATGTTTCTGTAATTCATAGAAAGTAAAAAGGTTTTAGAAAATTACCAAAAAAGTAAGCAATCTATTGCAAAGTGGGTTCCAACGGGTTTAAAAACACTTTGGGATAAAAATTTAAAAAAAACTGTGAATTTTAATTTTTCAAAATTTTTGGCATTTTTGAGTGAAATTCAAAAAAAAGTAATCATTGTTTTAAATCAAAATTTTCACCATTTTCAAAAACTACGATAATAGTTGGCCCTGATTGGGATTTCAAACTACAAAGAACAAAAATAACTTAGAATTCTTTGGTTTTGGCTAGCATTTTATCCTTTGAGTAATGGAGTCTTTAGCAGCAACTTTGATGGATTTGAAAAAAAAATAGATTTTTGATCTTCGAGAAAGGGATGGGTCCTCAAGCCATCAAAAAGATATCACATGTCAAAATATAGTGTATACAAGGGTTAGGTGCTCAATCTAATAGGTGATTTCACATATCCAAAGGGATAGTGTATACAAGGGCTAGGTACTCAGCCTAATAGGTGTTTTAATATATACAAAAGGATAGTGTATGCAAGGGCATTTTTAGTTATGTATATTTACACAAACTAAAATGTGAAGAGATAAGTGTTTTTCTTATACTTATGTATCTATATCCAACCAACTAATATCCAATTCATCCATCTCAATCATATGAGAAATGAACATGTGTTGTTGGCCCAGATCTCCTATTTACTTGAAAACTTGCATGTTGATCACCTATTTATTAAAGAAATCATGAAAAACTTATCCATTTTGTCATCTTATCAAATCACATGAGTGCCCATGATATTTCCCAAGTAGAGATCACCGCTACAAATATGTGTAGGTAGAAAAACTAAAACATAGAGGAGGGGCAACAGATAGACTGTTGCATTTATTGAAAAACAATGCACACACCAAAATGAAATGGGAGAAAGGAAACAAGCCAAAATTGAGAAATTATAACTATTTATAGGTAGTAGAGGAAAATGAGAAGATTATACAAAACCATTCACTAGTTTGGATAAGTACCTTCCATTTTGAAATAATGGATTTGACTTATGAACTTTGAACACATTTAGCAGTAACCAAGCAGGTGGAAAGATGAACTTACAATTGTCATTGATACAAGGATGATCACGAATGAACAAATCAGTAATGTTTTTCTTTTTTGAAATGATATCATTATGAATTATCTGATATTCTATGAGCACCTAAGAGCAATAATGAACTTTTTCAATGTCTTCATAGATTACTTTAGATGCATCTATGACAGGTACACTATTTGAATTGAAGAGAATTATGTCACATATTTGTTTTTGGGCTTGAACCATAATATAATCATCTTACAGAATGAATGAGGTGTGGTAATATAGTCATTTAGTCCTAATTTATTTTATGAATCACTTCCCATGGTAAAAATGAATTCCTCACTAGAATAATATCATCATCTTCATCAATTTCCTATGCCTTGACAGTTTCCATTTTGCTCATAATGATTATTAGGAACCATTCATTTTTTTTCACATTGATGTATTCTTTGATTTCAACCTTGGCATGACTATGATTTTCAATTTTCATATGATTAATTTCTTTAGATTCAGATCCTATAGAGAATTCTTCTATGGTAGACCCTAAAAATGAAATATCTGAAGAATCCTCATTTTTTACTATTGAGTCGTTCATTCTATTAAACACAGGATCATTTTCTTTGTTGAGAACTAGTTCAATAATATATTCTCTTTTAGAAAGTATAAAATCAAACTATACATTATTACTCCTTTTTATTTGTGGTTTTATCAGTTGTTTTTCAGATAACTCATTTTCTCTTAGGACTATGGGGTTTAAACAATGTGGTGAAGTAGGAAAAATTTTCTCCTTTTTTCCAAGTGAGAAGTCAAACTCTTCATTTGTTCTCTAATAAATCATTAGTTTTTCTAATTGTTCAGCTTCTTTCACAATTGTGATACTGAAACAATCATATGTGATAGGTATCATTTTCTCTTTTTCTTTGTTATAGTTCTAACATGTTTGGTCAATAAATTACCTTTGAACTCTCTATTCTGAATATTACAGACTCTTGATTGTATTGGATTTCACTATTTATTTATTATCATTGGTAATAAGTGTAACATCTTTTGAAACCTCTCTCTTCAACACTCTAGACATGATTAAATCATATTCAATCTTGATAGCATCTTATTTGGTAGCTATCAAGTCATTTACCTTGTTCTTCATCAAGATAAACTTGATCTCTAGGTGAAGAGAACCAATGAAAATGTAGAGTTGATTGTTGATACATGGATAATTTAGTTGAGGTATCAATCTCAAAAATTTATTAAAATGTGTTATGAACTCTCTCTCATTTGTTCATCATCTTGCTTTTGAATTTGGAAGAAGTTTGACAAAAATGCACACACATCCATAGTTGATTTGAATCTATCTAAGAACCTATTCTTCAAAGAGTCCCAATTCATAACACATCCATCTTCCATATGCCAAAACTACTCGACAATAGGTCTAATGAAAGTTTCAATAAAAATTCTCATAGTAACATCTTCATACATAACTCTCAAAATGCTATAGGACATTGTGAAGGCCTGGATATGTTTATCTATATCTTGAACATTTTTTCTAAAGAACTTTGGAAATCTCTTCCTTACGCTTGATGAAAACTCATTGTATTGGGCCAAAGCCAATGGCCCAAAATGTTTTTCCCATGAGGCATGGGGATCATTGGGGTTGGGATGGACCAACACCATTTCTACAAAAAAAAGGTGAAGGCACTAGGTACTTCTTCTTAACAGAGTCACCAACCTCCATTATAAGGTAAGTTCTTTAAAAATTTTAAAAATCATGTGCATAAAGCAACTCAATCCCCAATAGAGTCAACAAAAACTATTGGCTTAAAATTTTGTTTGGGGGACAAATTGGTGACTTTGAGTTAGCAGTGTGGGAATTGAGTTCTTAAACTAATCAACAACACTAGAAAAAATCCCTCTCCTATTAGTAGGTAGAGCTACCTTTATTAAAAACCAAAAGAGAAAAGTAGAGGGGAATGCTATTCATAGCTATTTATAATAAAAATGTTTTCTATTGGGGGTTTCATACTTTTGACTTGAAAGTGCATAAAGGATATACAAAGGAAATGAGGGGAAAGAAGGAAATAATGGAAAGAATAAGGGATAACATGGTTTTTATATTCAATTAAATACAAAAAACCACCATGATAACCCTGAAAAAATGAAAGACAACTCTAGGTAGCTAAATGCAAAAACTTACCAAAATATTCCAAGGGGAAAACACTATGTGCATGGAAACCTCTCTCATTCAATGGGTGGTAAAAACATAATTACGCCCTTAATAATGAAAAACATACATTGAGATAATTTTATAATTTTGATAGTAGACTAAAAAAACCATCCCATATCTATCCGTAAAAGACAATTAAAATATAGCTTAAACTCCACCAATATTTGACATTCATAGAAACAACACATGAAGATTCTAAAATAAATACTTAATGTGAAATTTTCATTTTTCAAAAATTTGGTAGTGATTATGAAAATAATATGAAAGTATTGATATAGAGACAGATGAATAATATGTAAAGTTATAATTCATGAAGAAATATTGAACACAAAGTCTACAAAATCTCCCCGTTCTGATCTTTATTGAGTCAAAAATACAATCTCATTTTGCAAACATTTCTATAGAGTTTCACTACCAAAAGTCCCCTTTATAATGAGCCTTGACATTCCTATTTATAGCATTAGGAGGTGGTTATAGTGTGTAACCACATTTTTATGTTTTTGAAGGTGCAAAAGTGATTTTATAAAAATGCACCAATTAAGTGATGCAAAAATGCATTGGTGAAATTGTACCTATGTGCAAAAATAAAATCAAAAAATCATACCACTTGAACGGTGCAAAAATGCTTTGGTGATTTTACACCACTTGAAATGTGTAAATCAAAATTGCATGATTTGCTTTATAAACCAAGCACTTGTAATTTTGTTCGGCATGTCAATTGTTTCTCTCACATTCCATTATGAAATCTTTTACTCCAAATATTAGTACCAGCTTGAGGGTTTTTCTTTCCTTGTCAAAGATGCCCATGAGATAATTGTAGGATTTCCACATAACACCTTCTCCATATATATATAAAATCACTCAAAATCCATCAATCTAATCTTTATCTTTGAAAAATATTCATGTCTTCAATATATGGAGGATACTAAAAAAGGCCACTAAAAATGCTTTAGATTAGTTATCTATGTCAATATAGACACATATACCAAATTTAAAAACATATATAAATCCTATGAACCATTTGAAAAATTTCCTTGAATGAAATTGATTTCATTTGGAGATTAGTTGATTGCATCTCTTCAACTAGGTAACACATGAACCATTACATTCATTTTTATTAGTCACATTCATTTCATTTGATGCAACCTTTTGTCACCATACTATAGCATAGATTTTTGAAAGCAACACATAGGTAAAAACATCATTTGGTGCTAATTCTAACAAATGTTCAATTGTTCATAAACGTATCTCCACATTGTAGGACCATTTCTTTGGAGGTTCATTATAAAAATTCCAACCACATGTTATGTCTCAAACCCGTGGTACCCTAGGGGATTCATTATCCTTCATAAAAAATTAGGCAATGTGATGGAGGCCTTTCCAAATTGTATCCTCTAATTTCCACACCTCTAGCAATTTTGTATTTTCATTTTGACATTTTTCTCTAATGATGATCACCTGGATATATATTAATGGAGTTTTTTTCATATAATCACCAAGCACATCATTGTTAATATCCAGATTTCTCTTAGCTATGCTCAGTATAAAAAAAATCTCTACAAAAGAAAAATTTCCTCTTTTTATATCCATCAATTGCATAACCCAAATTTCATGAGGCCGTAGTTTTTCAACTACACCAGTCCATAGCTAATATTTTACCATCTCATAAACATGTAAATTGAAGTTGTCTTTATAATTCGATTGTGCAAATTGCTCTGACGTAATTTTAATGCTCTTGATATGAATTATAATTTTTCCTTTAACCAAATTTTTTGATTGCAAATGCTCCTGTTACAATTCCTTCAATTAGCTTTTTGTTTTAAAATTGGCTAACTGAAATGATTGGAAGAAATTATAAAAATAATTTATTCTTTAATTTTTAAGCAATTCCCGTGATCCCTATGATTTTCCTTTTTTTTAATAAAATCACCATTAAGAATTCATGACCATGCAATGAACCCAAAAGATGAAAATTTGTCACTGCCAATTCAATTCTAGATTTTTACTAATTTGAGAAAAAAACAAAAAATTTCAGAATAACCATGTTACCTTTTCAATATCTTTCTCAAAATGAAAATGTACAAAATGAAGATTCCCAAACTTCACTTGATCAATTTTTTCCTTTACATTTTCCACCTAGAAAAATATTTGTTTTCCACTAAATGTTTAAAACAAATATGAAAATTCTTTCACTGGAAAATCTAACTTTTCTTTTTTATATTCAAACTCACGAAACTATCCATCCACTTGGAAAATTTAATTTTTCCTTTTTGGCTTTAAAATTTTTCACTGGAAAATCTTAAACCAAATTTCATTCATGAAATTTAACCCTCTTCATGATTTTTTTAATTTCCATGCTCATTCAATTTATTTATTTTTCCTTCTCCACTAAGGGGGTCATATGACCTAGCCTTTGTAAGAGATTTTTTTTTTAACTTTTTATTTTCTTCAAACTCTTACAATTCCTTTTGGGCATCGATCTACTTCAGCTGGGCAAAACAAATAAATAAATTTATTTATTTTCTTGGTTTTTGCTGAAGCACCAAACATTTTACATGATTGAGCAAATCAAAACCAATAAAATTTCATTGATTTAATTTTCTTTCAGTTGGGTGTTGTATGATCTATCATACAATTTGAACTTTCAATTTGTTTATAAAACTTTCATCGTCTTTTGTTAGCCGTACGACATCAAACTAGCAAAGTAACAATTTTTTTTACTATCTTGCAAACTTTTTATATGCTTACTATTGAAACGTCTAATTTGGGTAAAGAAAACTTCTTCAAAAAAATTTAACCTTCCTTGATCACTTGATGTGATAAGCCAAAAAAATAAAAATTGTCTCCATGATATTCAATTCACCATCTGTGTTTCTTCCTGGTTCATTTGCATGGCATAATGAGGAAGAAAAGAAAATAAGAATACCCAAAAAAACATCTATATTTTTCAAGTTTTATGAATTATTTGGATTTGCTTGGATGACAGTTTCAATTTTCAAGTTGGGAGGATGAATAATGGATTTAGAAGAAGTAGGAAGGAGGAAGTTTCCTTTCAACATGACTCAAAAAAAAAAAAAAACACGCTTGCACGATTGAAAGAGGAAAAAAATAAGATTGCATGCAAAAAGAAGAAAACTTTAATTATGCAACAACAACACACATGAAGCAAGGAAATAAATTTGCAATTTATAATTTTGTATTAAATCGGCTTCAAAAATAATTTGCATGTTTAAAATAAGAGTGATTCTAGGTTAAATCAAAAAGGAAAAATTTAAATGTTTTTACAAATTACAATTTTGTAAATTGAACCAAAAATATTTTTGCAAATTGTACCAAAAAACATTTTTGAAAATTACACCCAAAAAGATTTTTACAAATTGTAAAACTTATGCAAAAAGAAGATATGTTTCCACAATTTACAAAAAGTGAAAAGGTTTTGGCAAATTACTGGAAAAGAAAGCAATATTTTTCAAAGTGGGTTCTAATGGGTTTGAAAACACTTCAGGATAAAAATAGAAAAAGCCATGAATTTTACTTTTTGAATTTTTCAAAAATTTTGGTATTTTTGGGTGAAATTCAAAAAAAAAAGTTATTTTTTTAAAATTAAAATTTTCACCATTTTTTGCCATTTTCAAAAATTGTGGCAACAACTAGCTCTAACTGTGATTCAAAATATAAAGAATGGAAAAATCTTAGAATTCTCTAGTTTTGTAGGCAGACATTTTATCCTTTGGGTAATAGAGTCTTCAATAGTAACTTTGATGGATTTGAAAAATCTTTGAATTTCTAATCTTTAAGAAAGGGATAGGTTCTCAAGCCATTAGAAAACTATTACATGTCAAAAAATAGTGTATGCAAGGGTTAGGTACTCAACCTAACATGTGATTTTACATATGCAAAAGGATAGTGTATGTGAGGGCTAGGTACTCATCCTAACAAGTGATTTCACATATCAAAAATGATAGTGTATATGAGAGCATTTTAAGTTATGCATTTTTACACAAACTAAAATGTGAAGAGAGAAGTGTTTTTCTTATACTTGTGTATCCATATCTAACTAGCTGATAGATAGTTTACCTATCTCAATTGTATGAGAAATGAACATGCACTACCAGGCCAAATCTCTTGTTTGTTTGAAAACTTGCATGTTGATCACCTATTTACTGAAGAAATTCATGAAAAACTTATCCATTCTATCATCTTAGCAAATCATTTGAGTCTCCATGATATTTCTCAGGTAGATATCACCACTACAAATATGTACAAGTAGAAATATTAAAACGTATAGAAAGAGGGGCAATAGATAAACTATTGCATTTATTGAAAAATAATAGGCACACCAAAATGAAAAGGGAAAAGGAAACAAGATAAAATTGGGAAATTAAAACTATTTATATGGATTAGAGGAAAATGAGAAGATTATATAAAACCATTCACCCATTAGAAGTAATTACCATTTCGAAATAATGGATTTAACTTATGAACTCCAAACATATTTAGCAGTGACCAAGCAAGTGGGAAGATGAACTTATAGTTATCATTTATACAAGGATGATCATGAATGAACAAATCAATAATGTTTTCATATTTTGAAATGAAATCATTAGGAATTATCTGATATTATATGAGCACCTCTAAGAAATACTTAACTTTTTTAATGTCTTATTGTATGACTTCAGATGCATCTATGACAGGTACACTATCTAAATTGAAGAGAACTATGTCACATATTTGTTTTTGGGCTAGAACCATGATATAATCATCTTACAAAATGAATGAGGTGTTGATATTATTTTTTGAATCGCTTCCCATGGTAAAAATGAATCATCACTAGATGAATAATTATCATCATCTTCATCAATTTCTTCTACCATGATAGTTTCCATTTCACCTGTAATGATTATTAGAGACCATTCATTTTTTTCCACATTGATGTCTTGTTTGATCTTAACCTTGGAATGATTATGATTTTCAATTTTCATAGGCTGAATTGCTTTGGATTCAGATCCTGTAGAGAATTCTTTTACAGTAGACCTTGAAAATTAAATATTTGAGGAATCCTCATTTTTTACTATTGAGTCATTCATTCTAATAGATAAGGGATTGTCTACTTTATTGAGAACTAGTTCAATAATATCTTCTCTTTCAGAAAGTATAACATCAAACTTTGCATTATTAATCTTTTTTGTTTGTGGTTTTATCATTTTTTTTTAGATAACTCATTTTTTCTACGGACTATGAGGTTTAATCAATGTGGTGAAGTAGGAAAAATGTTCTCCTTTTCGCCAAGTGAGAAGTCAAACTCTTCATTTATTCTCTGATCAATCATTAGTTCTTCTAACTATTCACCTTCCTCGATAATTGTGAAACTGAAACAATCATATGTGATAGGTATCATTTTCTCTTTTTATCTGTTATAGTTACGACATGTTTGATCAATAAATTGCCTTTAAACTCTCTATTCTAAATATTACAGACTCTTGATTGTATTGGGTTTCACTATTTCTTTATTATCATTAGTAACAGGTATAACATCTTTTGAAACTTGTCTCTTCAACACTTCAAACATGATCAAATCATCTTCAATATCAATAACATCTTGTTGTGTAGCTATCAAGTCATTTACCTTGTTCCTCATCAAGGCAAACTTCATCTCTAGGTGAAGAGAACCAATAAAAATGTAGACTTGATTATTGAGACTTGGCTGATTTTCTTGTAGAATTAGTCTCAACAATTTATTAAAATGTGTTATGAACTCTCTCATTTTCTCATCATCTTGCTTTTAAATTTGGAAGAAGTTTGACAAAATTGCACACACATCCATATCTAATTTGAATCTATCCATGAACCTATTCTTTAAAGAGTCCCAATTCACAATGCATCCATCTTCTAGATGCCAAAACCACTTGAAAACAGGTCCAATGAAAGTTTTAATGTGAAGTCTCATAACAACATCTTCATACATAACTCCCAAAATGGTATAGGACACTGTGAAGTCCTGGATATGTTTATTTGCATCTTGACCATTTTCTCTAGAGAAATTTGGGAATATCTTCCTTGAGACTAATAAGAATTCATTATATTAGACTAAAGCCAATGGCCTAAAATGTTTTCCCCATGGGACATGGGGATCATTAGGTTTGGGATGGACAAATACCATTTCTATAATCAAGAAGGTGAAGGCATTATGTACTTATTCTCAATGGATTCACCAACCTCCATGTGAGGGAAGGTTCCTTAAAATGTCTAAAAATCATGTGCATAAAGCACCTCAATCCCCAGTGGATCTGCCAAAAATTATTGACTCAAAAATTTGTCAAGGGTATAAATTGGTGACTTTGAGTTAGTAGAGTGGGAATTGATATCTTACATTAATCAATAATTCAAGATAAAGTCCTTCTCTTATTAGCAGACAGAGCTACCTTTATTGAAAGCTAAAAATAAAAAAGTAGGGAAAATACTATTTATAGAAAAATGTTTTATGTTGGGGGTTTTATACTTTTGACCTGAAAGTACATAAAGGAGATAGAAAGGAAATGAGGGAAAATAAATAAATAATGGAAATAAGGAGAGAATAGAGAAAGGAAAATAATAAGAGATAATAGGGTTTTTATAGTTAGTTAAACATATAAACCATCATGATAACCTTGAGAAAAATGAAAGACAACTTTGGGTAGTTAAATGCATAAAATTACCAAAATAGTCCAAGAAGGGAAAACATTGTGTGCATGGAAACCTCTCTCATTCAATGGGTGGTAAAGACATAATTAAACCCTTAAGAGTGCAAAACATACACTGAGATAATTTTCTAATACTGATAGTAGACCAAAGATAACCATCCCATATTTACCCATAAAAGACAATTAAAATATTGCTTAAACCCCATCAAAATTTCACATTCATAGAAACAACACACAAATATTCCAAAAGAAATGCTTAATGTGAAATTTATATTTCTTGAAAATTTGATAGTGATTATGAAAAAAATTTAAAAGTAAATATACATAGATAAATGAATAATACATAAATTTATAACTCATAAATAAATCTTAAACACAAAGTTTGCAAAATCTTCCTATTCTGATCTTTGTTGATTCATAAATACAATCTCATCCTTCAAAAGTTTCTATAAAGTTTCACTACCAAAAGTCCCATTTAAAATGAGTCTTACATTCCTATTTATAGTATTGAGAGGTGGTTACAGTCCATAACCACCTTTTTGTGTTTTTGAAGGTGTAAAAGTGATTCTATAAAACTACACCAATTAAATTATGCAAAAGTGCATTGGTGAAATTGCACCTATGTGCAAATATGAAATTACAAAATCACACCAATTGAATGGTGAAAAAATGCTTTGGTGATTTTACACCACTTAAAATGTTTAAATCAAAATTGCATGATTTGCTTTAGAAACCAAGCACTTGTAGATTTTTTTGGCATATCAATTGTTTCTCTCACATTCCATTAAGAAAACCTTTGCTCCAAAGATTGGTACCAACTTGAGGGTATTTTTTCCTTGTCAAAGATGCCCATGAGATAATTGTAGGATTTCCACATAACACCTTCTCCATATTTTTATAAAATATCTCAAAAGGCATCGATCTAATCTTTATCTTTGAAAAGTATTCATGTATTTAATAGATGGAGGATACTAAAAAATGCCACTGAAAATGATTTGGATCAGTATCTATGCCAAGATAGACACATATACCAAATTTAGAAACATATAAAAATCTTGTGAACCATTTGACAAATTGCCTTGAATGAAATTGATTCAATTTGGAGACCAGTTGATTGCATCTCTTCGATTAGGTAACATATGAACCATTGTGTTCATTTTTATTAGTCACATTCATTTCAATTGATGCAACCTTTTGTCACCATACTATAACATAGATTTCTTAAAGCAACACATAGATAGAAACATCATCTGGTGCTAATTCTAACAAATGTTCAACTATTCACAAACTTATCTCCACATTTTAGGACCGTATATTTGGAGGCTCATAGATCAAAATCCCAACCACATATTATGTCTCAACCCCTCGGTACCCTAAGGGATGCATTCTAATTTTCCAAACCGTCTCCTCTAATTGCCACACCTCTATCAATTTTGTATTTTCATTTTGATGTTTTTCTCTAGTGATGATCACTTGAATATATATTAGTGGATTTATTTTTCATATAATCACCAAGCACATCATTGCTAATATCCAAATCTCTCATAACTATGCTTGGTATATAAAATCTCTCTACAAAAGAAAATTTCCTCTTTTTATATCCATTAATTGCACAACCCCAAATTTCATGATGCCATAGTTTTTCAACTGCACCAATCCATGGCTAATGTTTCCCCATCTCACAAACATGAAAATTGAATTCGTCCTTAGAATTTGATTGTGTAAATTTCTTTGACATAATTTTAATGCTTCTGACATAAATTTTAATTTTTCCTTTAACCAAATTTCTCACTTGTAAATGCTCCTATTAAAATTTCTTTGAGTAGCTTTTTCAAAAAAAATCAGTGAACTAAAATGATTGGAAGAAATTATAAAAAATAATTTATTCTGTAATTTTCAAGCAATTCCTCTATTCCCTTTAGGGTTTTTTTTAGTGATGAATATTCAATAATTCATGAATATTCCATTTTTAGAATTTTGGTTTTGGCAGATTTTTAGGATTGGTAAATGTGACTAGATGGCTAAAATTCTAAGGATATTTTTGTGAGAGGTTTGTCTCACCAACCCTTTACAATGATATATAAGATTAACCTTGCATTCACTAGATATATATAGTAGATCTCCTGAGTGTCTGACCTATACCAATCAAGGAAACAAGTAGAATCATAAACATAGGAGCACAGAACTGAACAACAATAATGAACAAAGAAAATAAATGATAGTATCGAACAAGAATCCAAACTAGTCTCTCAAATAGAAGAGCCAAAAGCTTGAGATAAATGACATGGATGAATGATAGAACCTAACAACATGATCAAGCGATAGAGTTAAATGATTCAACTAAACAACCTAGTTGAATGAACTGACTAAATGACCCAGCTGAATAATTTAGCTGAATGACCCAATCGAATGATCCAACTGAATAATTTAGCCGAATGACCAAGATAAATGACCTAGTCAAATGATGTAGCTAAATGATGAAACCAAATGACTCGACTGAATGGCTCAACTGAATGACCTAGTTGAATGATCCAACTAAATAACCTAATTAAATGATGGCATCAAATGACTGAGTTAAATGACTTAGCTGAATGTCCAAATTAAATGCATAGCCAAATGACAACATTGAATGATAACATCATATGGTAGAGACACATGGTAGATATGAAAGCTAGTGAAACCCTTCTATCGAATGACAGTGCCAAATGGGAGTATCAAATGAAATAGTCATCATGGCATTTGGTTAGAATGGCAAAAGGATAGGCCAATCATTGGGTAAATCATCCATATTATCTTATTTTAAAGACCCAACTAAAAATTCCACACAATCACAATGCACTCAAAATCCAAGTATTTATTATTTTTTTAGTTTATCTAAAATTTGACTTCAACTGTTCAATAATATTAAAACAATTTTACATGTATAAATCTCCACTATTATCTCCTAAGATAGAATCAACTAGAATAACATATAACCCCCTAAAGATTTTTTTTGATGATGATAGGCCACCACTTGAAGACTCTTCTCTGGTTTTTGATGATAATGATAATGACACTGAAGTGGTAGAAGAGATTAGACCATCTCACCAAACACAAAGTTCAATTGAAACATCCACTCATAAATATTCCTGAAGGAAGAGAAGTTGATGGACAATTAGAAGGTCCTTTATGGTGGATTGGGAGACAAAATTTCCCTTCATAGAACCTATAGAGCCTGAAAATGCTGAAGATACTCTAAAAGAATGCACGTGTACAATATGTAGCTAAGAATTGGTAAAAAAATACATAATGCAATTAAAATTGGACATGATTAAGAAACATTGTGGAAAAGTATATGAGATAGTGAAGCATCTAGATTGAGTGATAACAAGAATAAACAAGTGGAAAACTACAGAAGAATGCATGCATGTAAGATATGCACAAAAGCATGAAAATGATAAGAAATGTCAAAAACATCTTGTGAAGAAAGGAGGAACAATTGAAGCAAATTTTTGAAAAGTCAAGTAGTCCCATCTAAAGGCAAAATACATATAGTTCTCTACTATCTACCATATTCTTAAAAAAGGCAGACCATTTTTTAATTTTTTAGATTATAAGATTTTGTTTTAACATAATGGATTTTTGGATATTCCACAATCACATTGGTTGGATAATAGTGCTTGGAAAATGTCTAGCAATGGTTGACATTAAATATTTAAAAGAAAGTGTTCAAAAATCATTGTTTATCTCACTGTCCACCGATGAGGTCATATAAATTGACAACACAGCCTCAGTTTGTATTCATGTTTATACTTTTGAGAACTATTCAAGGCAACCTCATCTACTAATAGTTTATAAAATGGTAGAAAATTGTAATGCAAAAAATATTCATAAATTGGTTGTATCGAATTTGAAAGATAAAGCTGGAATGGATGATTATGCAATAGCTATAAAGCTGATGTGTGTTAAGGATGATGGCACATCAATTATGTAGGGGCATATAAATGGTTTGTGTGTTCAAATGAAAACAATAGTTACCCCATATATGATTCCAAATCATTGCATGGCTCATAAGATGAATCTTGCATATAAAATGGTTAACAAATTTGGTAATGTGGCCAAAGTGGAGGAGCTCATTCGTGACCTACATGTTTATATGTCAAATAGTCCACAAAAAATTAGAGTTCTAAAATTTTTAATATGAGTGACTGATGGTAAGAAACTATTGAAAGATGTTGATACAAGGTGAATTTCTATGTATGAATCTGCTTATCAAATTTTTGAATAATATCCATCATTAGTAGATTCATGTATTAATATCATAGAGAAATTTGATAAGGAAAAAGCTTTGTTGTACCATTTCAAAGATTCATTTGGTTCAACCATCTAGCTCATCCATTTAGTTTGGTTGATCAACTTGACTATTCAACTCAAAGATTTAGTTCAGTCTTAACATCTGGCTAAATCTTTAGAGTTGGTCATTTTTTTCAATAGTTCAGCTAGACTAGGTGACTATACCATTCAGTTTGGTCATGTGGTTCCATCATTTAGTTCAACCATTCAGTTTAGCCATATGGTTCAGTCATTTGGTTTTTTGTTCAATCCAGTCATTTGCCATCGCTTTGAGGAAGTTTATCATTCATGTGAATCAGATTTCCTTGGATTCGCTAGATATTTTCAATAGGTTTTTTTGTAGGACCTCTTAAAATGAACCCTGGTTCTCTATTAAAAAAAATTTAAAATAAAATCACCGCTAGGAATTCGTGACCATGCAACGAACTCAAAAGATAAAAATTTGTCACTGCCAATTCAATTTTGGATTTTTACTAGTTTGGAAAAAATAAAATTTGCAAGAAGAACCCTATCAACCTTTTTAATATCTTCCTCAAAACCAAAAACATACAAAATGAAGATTCCTAAAATTTGCTTAATCAATTTTTTCCTTTACATTTTCCACCTAGAAAAATATTTATTTTCCACTAGACTTTTAAAAAAACATGAAAATTCTTTCACTAAAAAATCCAACTTTTATTTTTTATATTCAAACTCACCAAACTATCCATCCACATGGCAAATTTAATTTTTCCTTTTTGGCTTTCAATTTTTGCACTACAAAATCTTAAACCAAATTTCATTCATGAAATTTAACCTTCTTCATGTTTTTTTTTTTGTCCATGCTCATTCACTTTATTTATTTTTCCTTCTCCACTAAGGGGGTCATACAACCTAGATTTTGCATGAGAATTTTTTTAACTTTTTATTTTCCTCAAACTTTTACACTTCCTTTTGGGCATTGATCAACTTCAACTGGGCAAAACAAATAAACTTATTTATTTATTATCTTGGTTTTTGCTAAATCACCATACATTTTGGGTGATTGAGAAAATCAAAACTAATAAAATTTCATTCATTTAATATTTCTTCAGTTGGGTGCCATATGATCTATCATACAATTTGAATTTTTAATTTTTTTAAAAAACTTTCATCCTCTTTTGTTGGTCGTACAATGTCAAACTTGCAAAGCAATAATTTTTTTATTTATCTTGCAAAATTTTCATTTGCTTACTACTCAAATGTCTAGTTTGGAAAAATAAACTTTTTCAAAAAACTTTAACCTTCCTTGAGCACTTGGCGTGATAAGCCAAAAAAAAAAATCCTTGATATTCAATTCACCATTTGTATTTATTCCTGGTTTATTTTCATGACATAATGAGGAAGAAATGAAAATAAGAAAACCCAAAAAAATATCTTTTATATTTTGTAAGTTTTATGAATTATTTGGCTTTGCTCGGATGACAATTTCAATTTTCCAGTTAGAAGGATGAATAACAACTTCATAAGAAGTAGGAAGGAGGAAGTTTCCTTTCAACATGACTTGGAGAAAAAATCACATTTACACGATTGAAGGAGGAAAAAAGGAAGATTACATGCAAAAGGAAAAAAACTTAATTTTGTAATGACAACTTGCATGAAATGGGGAAATAAATTTAGAATTTAGAATTTTATATTAAAGTGGATTCAAAAATAATTTTCAATTTGAATGTTTAAAATAAGAGTGATTTTGGGTTAAATCAAAAAGGGAAAATTTAATTTTTTTTATAAATTGCAATTTGTACTAAAAAATATTTTTGTAAATTGCACCAAAAATATTTTTGCAAGTTGCACCAAAAAACATTTTTGTAAATTGCACCCAAAAAGATTTTTGCAAATTTCACAACTTGTGCAAAAAGAAGATATGTTTCCATAATTCAAAAAAAGCAAAAACGTTTTTACAAATTACTAGAAAAACAAGCAATCTTTTACAAAGCAAGTTCTAATGGGTTTAAAAACACTTCAAGATAAAATGGAAAAAGCCATGAATTTTAATTTTTAAATTTTCCAATTTTTTTGAAGTTTTCAAGCAAAATTCAAAACAAATTATCCATTTTTTTTAATTGAATTTTTCACCATTTTTTTACCATTTTTAAAAGCTACAAAATAATACCACACCAACCTCATGTGAAGTACCTTGGCCAAGGGAAAGATTGAGGCTTGGTGGGCTCATCTTCAAAGGTAAATATTCCTAAATCTTGCTTCTCCTTTTTAAAGTAGATATATTTACATTTGTTATCTTATATGCTTCTATCTCCATGAATAAATATTTCCTCTACATTGACTTGAGTAGAGATCTTCTATGCATGTTTATTTTTATGTTTATTACCCCCATTTAGTGCCATAAGATTTGGTGAGCACTACGTTAGATTTTTATTTACTTTGTGATATAAGAAAACATAGGATCTAGCTAGGGTTATCACATGGTGTTGCCTCTTGAATAGAGGCTTTACAACCCTCTCTACTTGTGATAAGAGATCCTTTGGTTAGGTCTAGCAAATCCATCTTGGTCATGACTCTGATTATCTAAATGTACCAACAAGCGAAGGGTAAGTGTGATTTATATTTTTTGAGCTAGGTTTAATTTGCACATCAACTTCACTTTCCCTTATATACATTATACTAAACCTAACATAAACTAAACCTTGTAGGTTTTCTTACATGAATTTATTTATTATCATCTATTATATATTCTTATTTTTATAGTATTTTATTGAACCTATTCATACAGTCTAATATTTTATGCATAGGTTTAACACATAGTCACTCTAATTGAATATATATTTCTTTGTGCAGGTATTTTCAAACAACAGGTAACTAGATCGATCGACTCAACTCAGATTTATTTTTCAACCATAGGTTTTCAAACTCAGTCAACCAAGTTGAATCTATTATTAGGACATTTTTAGCATACAAGTTTGTAGACTTTGTTGACCCAGTCGACTCTATTAACAGAATAAAAAATCATCATTTGAGTAACATAACATAAAAAATAACAAATTTAACATCTTCAAAAAAAATATCAGGTTCATTATTACCTTCTTAGTCATTTCTATTATTCATTTATAGTTCTACTTTTCATAGTTTGTAATCTATAAAATTGTAACCCTACAATGAACTATGTCAACTAGGTCGACATAGTTATGTAGATTACTTTCCTATTTAGAAGACTCGATCGACTTATTTGATTATGTTCTTCTGGATCTTGATTTCATAGATAGTATTGACTCTATTTTATACTATTTTCATATAGTGGCATATGAACTAACTTCGTATTCTTTAAAAATAAATCAATTAACCTATCTTTCTAGTAGTTAATTCACTTTTTCTTTTTTGATGCTTGCTTGCTTAGAGTAACAAATATAGACTAAATAAGAGGTTTTTAATTTACCAATTTAATCACACTATTTTTCTCTTTTACACACACTTCCAAATCACATAACACCAAAAATCATTAAATAATTTCTTCCCAAAGTCTATCTACTTAGATTTCATCACCAAGGGGGAAGGTGACTTGGTTTTTTAGCTAAGTATAAATACATAGTTGATAATATATACTGAAAAATAATTTGACACCCTTATCATTGCTAAATTGTGAAATGAGGGGGTAGGCCCTAATACCAAGCTAGTACCATCACCAATACATATATCTTTTATCCTAAAATACCTAAAACTATCCTTAGATTGCTTTTCTAGTTCCTTCTTTTAGCCAAGTCCCTATCACATTAATTTCAAACTTTATTATAACTTAAAAACATTCAAGAATGATCACTTAGATTAGCATTTACATTCTAATTTTACTGCTTGTTCTTTGCAAAATTATATTTTGTATTATAAATCTTGTACTATCCAACATAGGTACAAGGTTTGTATTGTGTGATACAATTAGATCGAACACATTTGATGTAATTGATTGTGTGTTCAATTGAATTTGTTTAGTTATTATATTGTAAAACTTTTCCCTATTTTTAGAACACAATCGACCCTATTTACTTAGTCTCTTGTAGGTTACTTATTCTATTAATCTTCAATACAAAGTTGACCTATCTGACTATGTCTTTAAAATTCCTTCAATTTTTCCATCTGCAACATATATTCAACTATTTTTATTGTGTCCTTTATAACCTATTCATTTTACTGTCTTACAAGATAGATTCAATCAGCTCAACTCTATATCTTACCATTTGGTCCTTATTTTTACACAAGTTTTTAGTCTCCCTCCTTCATCATAGATTTATTGTTTGATGACAATACAAAATTGAATCAATTAAATATGATGAGTTTTCATAACCTTGGTAGGTTCCCTAAGACACATCTTGTGGCACCCAACATGAATCAAAATAATGTCCATGTTTCCACTAGTACTAGTAACTATAGGAATCCTCCCCATTCATCCTCAACTCATAACCCTTTGTTCTCACTAGAAGATGAGTGTGATTTAGAGTAAAAAACTAAAATGATATTTTTCATAAATGAATACTCTCAACATAGAGGAAAATATCCTAAAACTATTTATAATCTCATGATGGGTCCTCATATAGGATAACCCCATTCACCCTCTCATAACTTTTCCCATAGATTTGGGGGAACCACTTTTTTTGCATCTCAACCATTCCCTTCTTTTATTTCTCCTTCAGACATCACATCATCTTATATTTCTTATTTAACCAAAATGCCAAATATTTATACTAACATGGTAGGTTAAACTTCTAGTGGGCCTCTTCAAAAGACATGTACCCTTAACCATGCTACTAGTGCATCTTTTATTACCCAAGCTTCTTTAACTACTAGAGCATCTCATGCTACTAGTGCTTATTTTTAAACCAATGCTACACATTACACTAGTGTGATGCATGATAATAATTCATCCTTGTTGGAATCAAAATGATTTAAAGGTGGGGTGAATCGGTTTTTAAAAACATTTTAATCAATTTCACTTAAGCAATCATGAACCATTCAAATCAACATATAGATCTTGTAAACATAAACACCTATAAGCACGAAAAACAAGAACACATCATATATGTGGAAAACCTTCAAGGTTAATAAAACCCACTAATATATATAAATATACTATAGTCCTATAAGACAAAAATAAAATTTAGTGAAGCACCCACTTCACATGGAACACCAACCCCAACTAACTAAGCACCAACTTGTAAGGAGGAATCAACCCACCAGATGACTCAACACAAAATCATCCACTTGATTGATTTTATCACCTTCAATGCACCGTGTTTATAACCAACTGATGATGACCACCCCTTCATCTCTTCACACTCGTATCCCTCTTAGATTGACTTTTAGGTCTCTTCACTCATTTAGGTTCTTCAAGACTGATTAGGTCATATAAACTTGATTTCCACACACATAACCTATATAAAATATTCATAACTTATCCTCTACACTTATTTAATGGTCTACAAGACCTCCTACTCACAATTATATTACTATATTTTCTTCTCCTCTTCACACATAAATAGGCCTATAACTGCCTTATATATATACAAGCCTCTTGCTCATATACCTCTTGGTTGGCCATATACACTTGAAAACTTGGATTTTTCACATAATAGGACTTATTAAATTCTAAAAACATGAATAAATTATTACAATAGGTCATCCATGACATAAAATACCAAAACCTCTTTTAGGCCTTAAGGAGCCCTAATTCAATTAGACCTTCATTAGCATATGTTACCCTTTGATCTCCTTGAAACACTTTAAAAATCCATAAATGGTAGGAAAAATTAAAAATACAATAAAATAAACCCCTAATAATTTAATATTAGGTTCATGACACTTTTTAGATTCAACTACCACTTGAAGCATACCATTAGTATTATTCACAATTAGGTTTGTAAAACTAAAGAAAGTTTGTCTTGAACTATAGGAGATTAAACACAAATTAATTAGAAAATAATAGAATTAATTCAAATGATAATAAAATAAATGAACTAATTGTCACCACCATATTATTTATACCTCAAAACTTAGGGAGAAAGGACTCAAACACTTATCTGTAAATAGTCCACTCAAAACTACTAGAACATTCTTAAACCAAATCATGAATAACTTGATATTAAACACATAAAAAAACACTTTCAATAACCATTTATAATTTAAAAATATCATTTTAAATATATAAATCACTTAAAAATACAAAAATCATAAGTTTTAATGTCAAAAATTGGTTGTGAAAACTAATCTTTTGAACTCACTACATGTAGTTAAACCAGAACTAGATAAGCCATTTTGTCTTGAATTTTTCAAACACTTTAAATAACCATAAAATATTATTAAAAACATTTATAACACATAAAATTCCAAATTAACAACACCATATATATTAAATACATCAATTTATAGTATAGAGCCTCAAACTCATCACTACAACTTGCTTACCCAAAACTGCCAATTTGCCTTAGAGCACAATCATTGTGACAATGACCATCAACATTTGTATGACAATTTATAGAGAAATATGATGCATTTGGATTATATTATGATATAATTATACCATTATTATATATAAATGTCAATATTAGTATTGCAGACCAATCTCACAACCTTGTATGTCAATGTCTCATCTGAGTCAGACAAGTCAACTTGTGAGCAAATTTTCACTATAACCCCTGACCTCCAGAACTTATAGAAAAAAAATTATATATATAAAATTATTAAAATAATATCCATTCAATTTTTTTCATCCCTATTCCATGATAACACATCCCTATTTATATTTTTATTTATGCCTAGTTTCTTCACTGTTTGCACCATTAAGCCTATTAGCGACATACCAACTTGGATGACTAGTTTAGCTTAATTTAGGGATATAACCTATCCAAAAAAAATTATGTAAATAAAATTCAAGTCTAAACCTTATCCATATAATTATTTTCATACTTTTACTTGGTTAAATCTAACTTCTATAAAAAATCTCCCAAAAACTAGCACTTTTCTGTAGGGTTTAATCACACACCTAACAAACCAATCACACCTGTATATGACTGGGAAATTTTAATACATTATCCAATAGTTTTTATAATAATTTGAGACCATTATGGGCTATTTTTAATAATATATTTCACATCAAGTCTTTGTTAGATTTTTAGAGAGGGTTAACATTATTTCTGGTGTTAACGATTGTTCATAAGGATTACCCCTCATTTATAAAAATAATGCTTGGATATATTAGCTATGACCATTCAAAATATATAATTAATATATAAATTTACCATTCATATTTTTAAATTTCCAATAAATACCTAAAAGTCCTTCTCATGTTTGCATGCCTTCATTATGTGTACTTGAGAGACCTCAAAACCAATTTTCATGTTTTTTCTTGCAAACCATGACCTAAAAATTTGTGAAAATTATTTATAAAACATATGATACCTATTAAAACACTCAAATATTTATTATTAACTTGTAAATATAACCTCATGCACCATTAGGTTTACATTCTCTCTCTACACCATAGTTTTCATACCTTACTATTCATTGAACTATCCTTCATGCCATCTTCCATGATTTAAATACCAAAATGTAATGCTTAACACATTACTCATGATTAAAAACATCTAAAAATACTTCATATGTCTTGACAAAAAATCATGATGCCTCATTAGGTCAGGTAGGGTTTAGAGATGGTCTTGGTGCAGACTAGGTTTGAAGATCCTACCCTTGTAGGCTCACCCTGAGAATATAATGAGTGATCCAATGCCTCATATACATGTTTAATAAAAATAAAATATCATATTATTCCTTTGTGTATCCATCTCACTAATCCACCAGGCTCAAACCATCTCACTAGGACTTTACATGCCATAATTAGGCTTCTCAAGCACTTAAAAGTTGACAACTAACCTTGAAACAGTCCTTGATGATTATACACCTTATTTACATGCATTACATGCTCCTCAAAACAATGTCATACCTATGCACATACCTATTAATTCTCACTACTCACATGCTCATGATATGACTATGCTTGTTATGACTAGGCTTCTCAAGACACCTTGTACTCAAGGAGTAGTACTCAAACATGCTTACCTTATACTCACTAGACAAAATTATCACACAACTAAAAAAATAAATTTATTATTATAAATATCTCATGACCTTACATATACCTAGATCCTCATATCCATGCTTCACTACTTACTTGATTGGCAAACCTCTTTGTGACAATACTAACAATCATCAAGCTGACCTGAATCATGAAATTGAACTTGACATCAACAAACATAAGAATTATTAGGTTGCCTTTAAATTATCTCTAAATAGAGATAAATTAGGTTTATTTCAAACTCTCTCAAATACTACTCACCATACATCTTCACTAAATGCACTTTGACATCAGTGACATCAACCTTGACATCAATAACAAATTTTCTCAACAAACTCCCCTTTTGTCATTGATGAAAAACATTTCTTCAAATTTCTCTCAATCTGGTCAATCTCCCTTCCTAAAATTTCCCCCAATTTGACATTGATGATAAAGGTTCATACATACTACAACTTTTGGAACCACACCTTCTTGCACCAAAATCTCAACACATAGAATATGAAGCATTATAGGAACATGTTCCCCCTTAATCTATGCAAACCTCCTTAAAATGAACCTAGATTACAAGACCACTTTTCAACATAGATCAAGTGCACTCAATAACTTGAATAGCTCCCCATAAAACCAAACATCCACCGTGATTTTACTAATTGAATAGTGTCTCCATGAAGCCCAATGAAGTCTCCCCTTTCCATAGAGCACTAAAACAACACAAGCTTAGGAGATTCCTAGATCTCCATGCTCTCATCAGACTGATAATCCTTTAGTATCATTTTAGGCTTGATTGGCACTATATGTTTGACCTATTTATCAATTATTTGATCATCAATATGAGCTATCAATAGACATTTTTAACTTAATTTATCACCGAAAGTATGTTCTACCATATAAAGTAGTCCATTTGAGCTTGTAGACTAATCATGACTCGCCTATACTATATTTGGTTTCCATACAATTATTTGTCTTCTCTCTTTCGTTCTATGATCTTTAAACCTCTTGTTTTGACTTGATGGCCTTATACCTTTATTAGGGTAGAATCTTGAAATGTGTCCCATATTATGACAGTGGTATCAAACAACCTTATACATACCTCTTGATTGATGATTACTCTCATAATCCCATGCATATTCATTTTTAGATAGTCTTATACACTCTCTTAATTTATGACTAAATTGATTGCATACATGAAAATAACCATTGAATAAATTGGCATAACTCATAACATTAGGTTATCTAGTTAGTATTTTCATGTTGACCTTTTTGTCTTCATTAGCCTTCTCATTTACTTGAGTTGTCTCCTTTTGGTATTCTATGAAACTCAGACCTGTATTATCATTTGTAGACTTCTGAATACTCAATATGTCATCTACATCCTTAGTTCTCTTTTCAAACTTCACAAATGTCTTTAACTTTCTAGATACTTGATCTAACTCAGCTTTTAAGGATTCCATATCCATTCCATACTTGATGCATTATTCCTCTTAACTTTGAAGCTAGCAATGACTATTTCCATCTGTGCTTTAATTTGATTGATGATCTCATCATACTCCTTGGATGTGTTAGTCTCTCTTCAAACAAATCAATTTGCTCTTCATATTCTTTAACTAATGATTCTTCTTTCTTTGAAACTATAACTCCTCTAGAGCACTCAATAATTCTACCTCAAGGTTCACTTTAGCTTCTTATTCATTTAACTCTTTATTAATCATAAGGCCTTTCCCATTTGATCAACCCTCATTATCTATTTATGTGGACATGAATAAGGTTTCATTATTATCATGTTCAAGTTTATTACTACCATCATCACTATCAGATGTACTTGTGTCACTTACATCAAATGTGTTATTATCTTCTTTGGTGTAAAAACTTCTCTTGTTATTGAATGACCCTTCCCTACCTTCATACTTCTTGAAATATTTCTTATTATTATTAAGCTTATAAACCTTCCTATCATCTCCATCATGTTCATCATGTTCTTCATCATGCTTAGTTTTATCCTTGTTAGGACAATTGGATGTAAAGTGACCAATCTTACCATAGTTGAAACATTTGAAAATAAACTTACCCTTGTACTTACCATATCTAAACCTTAACTTCCTAGAAAACATGGATATTATTTCATCATCATCAACATCTGAACATACCTCATCCTTGACCTTCTTGGATTTTGACTTCTTCTCAGCTTTTTATGTTGCTTCTTTGTTGGGAGGTCTTCCTTCATTTGTTCTCATCTCATGGGTAGTCAAGATGACATGAAGCCCATCCATTTCTAGTTTGTCCAAATATTACATCTCTTATATTTTAGACACCTTAAAATAAAACTTAAGAGTTAGTGATCTCAATACCTTTTGAATAATCATAGATTATTTCACTTCTTCTCCCAATCCTCTAATGACATTGACAACTTCATTAGCCTTCAATAGGTAGGATACAATGGTTTCATCTTCAGACTTAAAATTGTCTCTCATGGGTCTTCAACTTGGCCATCTTCACCTTGGTGTCTCCTTTATAGATATTCTTCAATTTGTCCCATATCACCTTGGATGACTCATAAATCATCACCTTCACAAACTCTGCCTCTAATAGGCTACATAGAATGGCATTCATTACCTTAGAATTGCTCTCACTTTATTTTTTACCTGTTGGACTAATTAGTGGTGTAGGAGGTGGAGTATGTCCATCCACAATTAACTGTCATATGTCATGGCCCATTGACATAAGATATGCCCTCATTCTAATTCTCCAAAAATTATAATTAGTCCAATTGAATAACTAATCCTTATTGATAGAGAAACCACCTTGTGTTTGTTGAATAGAAAACCTTGCTTCTAGAATATCCTTTTAGGCTATTAGGCCTAATTCAAAGGACCTGATCTAATACCAAATATTGGAAACAAAATGACTAGGGGGTGTGAATCAGTCTTCAAAAAAAAATTCTTCTCAATTTCACTTAAGAAATCATGAATCATTCAAACAAGCATATAGATCTTGCAAGCATAAACACTTATAAGCATGAAACACAAGAACACATCACATATGTAGGAAACCTTGAAGGGGAAGAAAAATCATTGATATATTAAAATAGGATATATTACTATAAGATAAACATCAAATTTAGTGAATCACCCACTTCACATGGAGCACTAACCCCAACTAGCTAAGCACCAACTCAACTAGGCTTTAACAAACACTAAATTATAAGGAGGAACCAATGTCCTAGATGACTCAGCACTAACTTAGAAACCTAATTGCTTTGATAATATTTAGGAAACCTTGTTTCTCAACCAAATGATGATGACCACCCCTTCATCTCTTCACACTCTTATCCCTCTCAAACTGCCTTCTGGGTCTCTTCACTCATTTAGGTTTCTTCAATACTGATTAGGTGATATGAATTTGATCCTCATACATAGATCCTATATAAAATATTCATAATTGATCTTATACAATCCTATTATATTCTAAAATACCTCCCTCTCACCAATATATTATTATATTTGCTTCTCCTCTTCACACACAAATATGCCTAAAACTACCTTATATATATACAGACCTCTTGTTCATACACCTCTTGGTCAACCATATACAATTTCAAACTTGAATTTTTCATATAATAGGCATTATTAAATTACAAAAACATGAATCAATCATTATAACATGTCATTCATGACATAAAATACCAAAACCTCTTTTAGGCCTTATTAAATTACAAAAACATGAATCAATCATTATAACATGTCATCCATGACATAAAATACCAAAACCTCTTTTAGGCCTTAAGGAGACCTAATTCAATTAAGCCTTCATTAGCACATTTTTCCTGTATCTCCTTGAACTTCTCCTGTTTGCACATCTCCTTGAAACACTTTAAAAATCCATACAGAATAGGATAAATTCACATACCACTAAAATAAACTCCCACTAATTTCATCTTAGGTCCATGTCAGTTTTTAGCTTCAACCACCACTTGAAGCACACCATTAGTATTATTCACAATTAGGTATGTGAACCTATAGAAATTCAAGGTATTAAACACAAATTACCTAAAAAAATGAATTCACATGATAGAAAATTCCATGACCTTATTTTCATCACCATATTATTTATACTTCAAAACTTAGGGAGAAAGGACTCAAACACTTCTCTATAAATAGTCCACTCAGAAGTGTAAGAACACTCTTAAACCTAGTTATGAACAACTTGATTATCAACACCTAAAATTACACTTAAGATGATGAATAATAATTTAAAAATATCCTTTTACATCTATATACCACTTTAAAATACAAAAATCATAAGGTATAATGTCAAATATTGGTCTTGCATACCAACCTTTTGAACTTACTATTCGTAGTCAAACTAGAACTAGACAAGCCATTTTGTCTTGAACATTTCAACCAATTTAATTGACCATAAATTCTTATTAAAATAATTTATAACACATGTAATTCCAAAAAAACAAAACTATATACATTAGATACATCATCTCAGATAATAAAGCCTCAAACACATCACTGCAACTTGCTTACCCAGAACTACCAGTTTGCCTTAGAGCATAGTCATTGTGACAATGACCTTCAACATATGTATGAAAATTTAAATATAATTATACTAAATTTTTATGTTATTATGACATCATTATATATAAATATAATATGGTCAAATAGCAATATTGATTTTGTAGACCTATCTCATAACATTAAATCTCACTATCACATCTAAGTTAGACAAGTCAAATTATGAGCAGCTTTTTCACTATAACCACTAACCTCCAAAACTTATAAAAACATTATTATATCTTAAAATTCCTAGAAATCATATCCATGCACTTTTTTAATCCATATTACATGATAACACATCCCTAGTTATATTTTCACTTCTACCTGGGTTTTTTCATTATTCACATGATTAGCCCTGTTAGTGACAGGTCAAATTGGATGAATAGTTTAGTATAATTTGGGGATAAAAATAATAAATAAACCTTTATGGACATAAAATTAAATTCTCAAGCTTATGCATCCAATTATTTTCATACCTTGACTTGTTTAACTCTGACTGCTATAAAAAATCTCTAATAAACTAGCACTTTTTGTAGGGTCTACTCACACACTTGAAAAACTAATCACACCTAAAGATGATATGGATAATTTAATACTTGATTAAATAGTATATATATTCATTTGATACCATTATGGGTTATTTTTAACAATATATTTTACATCGGGTCATTGTTAGAGTTTTAGAGAGGTTAACACTATTTCTAGTGTTAACGATCGTTCATAAAGGATTGCCCCTCATTTCCAAAACTAATGCCTATATATATTATCTAGGAACATTACCCATATATAATTAATATATCAAGTTCACATGTAGAGGTTACACATGCCAATGAACACTTGAAAGTCCTCAAATTTGCATGCCTTCATTTTGTGTACTTGATAGACCTCAAAACCACTTTTCATGCTTATTCTTGGAAAACATGACCTCAAAATTTGTTAAAATTATTTATATAGCATATGATACCTTTTTAAAAACTCACCTATTCATTATTTCCTTGGAAATAGAACTTCATACCCCATTCGGCGTACATTCTCTCTTTACACCATAGTCTTCATACCTTACTAGCCCTTAAACTATCCTTCATGCCTTATTTCATGATCTTAATACCTTACTTTCATGATAAAAACTTTATTCATGCTTAGACACATCCAAAAATCCTTCATATGTCTTGAAAACATCTCATGATGCCTCATTAGATCAAGCAGGGTCTAGTGGTGGTCTAGGTGAAGACTAGGCCTGAAGGTCCTACCCCTGTAGACTCATCTTGAGACTCTCATGAGTGACATAATGCCTCATATGAATTTTAAATCAACCTCATATAGTGTATTATGCCTCTTTTCATCCATATCACCAAGACATCATGCTCAAACTGTCTCACTAAGATTTTGCATGCCATGACTAGGCTTCTCAAGCACTTCAAACTTGACAATTGACCTTGAAACACTCTTTGATGCTTATAAACATTGATATCATGCCTTACATTCTCCTCAAATTATGGAATACTTATGCACATACATTTTCATGCTCACCATGCACATGTTCATGATATGACTATGATTGGTATGATTAGGCTTCTCAAGACACCTTGTAATCAAGGATTAGTACTTTAACATGCTTACCTTGTACTCACCAGATAAGATTCTCACACCAGTGCAATAATATCTTTCTAATAAACATGCTCTCATGACCTCATGTAAACCTATAGCCTCATAACCATGATTCACTGCTTACTTGATCATCAAACCTCTTTGTAATAATACTAATAATCATCAAGCTAACTTGAATCATGACATTGAACTTGAGATCAACCAATAGAAGACTCATTAGGTTTCCTTCAAATTATCTCTCAATAAAGAGACATTAGGTTGCCTTAAAACTCTCTCAAATACCACTCACCATACATCTTCACTAGATATACCTTGACATCAATTACATCAACCTTGACATCAATGATAACATTTCTCAATAATCTTACACTCATAGTGCAACTCAAGCTAATAATACTAACATTAATGCATAACATGTTGTATCCACTAGTCAAAATGCTAATAAAATGAACCAAATCCTATGATATACATTTAATCAAATGCATACCTTTCAAACCAATAATGTAAATCAAATGATGTAGATGCAAAATCATCTCATTCATCTCTAAAACCAACCTCACCAAGTTTCAAGGGGAGTGAAAAATCCTAGTGCCCCCTCACCCCCCTTAGGGATTCCCATGGTAACCTTATACCACAACCACCACTCATTAATAAAACCATACAAAATATACAAAATGAACTTCTAGTACCTTAAATTTGTAACATCAACATAGGAGGTATCACACCCACCATCACCTATAATAGATCCACCTAAATTTTGTAACCTTTATAAATATTAAGGTAAGTTTAACACCTTCACCAATACCAAAATATTAGCTAAAACACTCTTACTAGATTCTTTAGATTAGTATAACCAATTAAAACCCACTCTATCAATAGCCTAGAAAATGTGGTCACCTAATGAGTCCAGGAATTCCAAACTTGTGATCTTCCCAAAAACAACTTAGCTCACTTCAATAATTTTAAACAACTAAAAATTTAAATATCACAAGACTTCATCAAATGATTGAAAAACTTGTATAATAAATGTGAGAATAATATGGCATATGACAACCTCTTCCACCTATTCACTAATGTTTTATACCCAAATTAAAATATTAGGTTAGGACCCTATTTCCAAAAATATTGGAAGAGGATCTTAACCAAGCCAAATTATAAGACTTATTCATTCATAAATTTGAACCACCTCAACCTAAAATGGGAACTCACATGATAATAAAAAATAAAACCATCATGCAATCAATGATGGTGTTACCAAAACCTATGACACTACACATACCATCTAAGCAGTTGTTTCAGATAATGCCATGGAACATGCTCCCTATACTAACAACACTCCTACTACCACATTTTCTCAACCCAACCACATTAATGTGTACAAACAATTATCACTAGAATAACTTCAAAAACATCTTCCAAGACCTCTACCATGAGATCTTGACCCCACTTATCTTATGAAATCATTGTGTGATCCAAACAAATTTTGTTGGTTCAAGCAAGTTGTGGTCATTCTCATGAGACTTGTAGATAATTAAAAAATATTTCTATGGATTTTATTCTTATTCCTAATTTTGATCATGAAACCCTTATTCAAAAGCATCAACAAGCTTATGACATAGATTTTAAATCTCATGAAATGCAAAATAAAAACTAAGCTTTAAACCAAACTAATGTTCATCTTGATATCTACATAGATCCTCTTCCTAATCACCAAGACAACATCTAAAAACCTACTCCTACTACTAAAAATGTTGAGAGTCTTATATACCTTACTACCAATGATGAAAATGTGGTTAATATGAATAATTTGAGAAGATTAGATGTTTTTATTGACTCAAATCCCACACCTATGCATCACACCTCTCAACTATTCTAAATCATTCAAGACACTTCCCCATCCCACCTAACGGAATTAGGGTAAGAGGAACCTATACCCATACAAGCATCACCCCCAATCACATAACTTGATTATACTTCTCATATCATTTCTACTCTTCCCCTAATATCCACTCAACAAGATAACATACCTCAAACTTCTAATAGTATTTATTCTACCCAACCAATATAAATACTTCAACCAACCACAAAATCACCTAAAGTAACTCAACCCATATTTAATTAAACTAAACCAACCATACCCTATCAACACAAGTTCAATTTTACCTCCAATCCTCCTTCCTTAGAGTTCTTGTAATACTATGCACCTATATCTAATAATCCTCACACATGTTATGATGAATGGGATCCCATTGCGAAACTATCTCATCTCCCATCTCAAATACCTTTCTTTGAACTTAGAGATATTCTCTTTATCATCAAAATTTATTAATTCAATTATTTTTTTAAATGAGCATCCCTCATTTTCCTCCTATAAGATGTGAATCTACCTTATCTAGATTCAAGGATAGTATACTTAAACATGTGAAGAGATGTCTATACATGTTTGTTGAAACAATGGATATTTCCCTCTCACTTAAGTTCCCTATCACATCCATGATTTTTGATGAGATATTGCTTCATGTGGATGATCCTCCTCTATTCATTAACATCCAAATTGGTGATATCCAATTAAATCATGCCTTAATTAATGATGGTTCAGGCACTTATGTTACCTCCCTTGACCTCATTAAGACACTTGGATATTCTAAATGCAACCTTAAATCTACATGTAATACATGTCAAGGATATGACATAAGGAAAATGAATCCTCTAGGTTGTATTTGGCTTCCCATTCCTATTCTTCCTATTACCATCCATGTGAAATTTATGATATTTAACTTTCCACTTTCTTACAACATCTTACTTGGTCAACCTTGGACTCATCATATGAGAGTAGTCACCTCATTCACATGTCAATGCATCAAATTCCCTTACAATAGAGCTATCTACAAGATTCAAGGAGACATATACCCTTGGAATTTTAACTAATTTAAAGAATTTTTTTTATTTAAAATACCTATGCTCAAACCCTTGCCTAGTGTCCCATTTCAAGAATCCCAACTCTTTAACTATCTAATCAACTCCACTCAAGGTTATAATGATCACCTTAAATTAATTGGGAACATTACACCTAACTTCTTAGACTTTGATGATAATGAGTTGGATGAGATAAGACTCAAGATCAAAACCTCTAATATTTCCCCTCATATCATCACCCAATTCCTCCTTGTTTTTAACCTTGATCCCATTAGCCACCTTCTAATGGCATACCTATTATCTTAAAAAAAATAGACACTTTATCCATCATGCTTCCTCTAATGACAAAATCATTCTTACATGTACCATCAATTTTCATACATCTAACTATGATGATGGTTATGTTTTAGATGACCCATTTTTAGCCAGATTCATCCAAGCTATAAATTTAGAAGTTCTTTTATATTGCTCTTCTTTATTTCACTACTTCCATTCATTTTTTTATTATTCTTTCCTTTATAACATATAATACTAGTATTTTTACTATTTATCATAGGGTAGAGATGGAACACTCACATGATATGCCTCCAGTCATAGTATATCCTCTCAAGAGTATGCTCATAGATCATGCCATGATAAGACCTTATCTCTTTGCAAGATACCATGACCCTTATAATTTTCTTCCTCTCAAGATGCTAACCATTGTACTTTAACCTGCTACACAACTAGCCTTACCTATTGTTGAGCCTAGTCCAGTTTCTAATCTATACCCACCCTTCCTTGGTGATGGCCTTCTTCCCTTACCATAGTTTGAACCCTTGCCTACACAATGGGAAGATCACCCTTATTATGATATTCACAAAGGTTTTGGTCATTAGACCAAAGATTACAATTTATATCAGCCACCCCATGTTTTCCCTTCCACCTCTTGTAATAGTAGACCCCCATAGTCTAATATTAGATGTATTTGTTGATTTCACAAGATAATTAACCATTCTTCTACCCATTTCATAAAACTTAGGAAGTACATTGACACATTATGCCCAAATACTGTTCATCCTAAAGATAAGGGCATACCTCCCCATAAGCTATTACTAGAGTATATCCCTAAATATAGGGAAGTGTACTATCTTTGGCACCAATTTTTTAAACATCATATCAATCACTACTAAGTTTTATAGTATCATCTTTGTGACTTCCCATAGTTGACACCAACACCAGTCATTACTCCTCCTATAGATCACAAACATAAGAAGGCTCATACTTCTTTGTAGGTTTCACCTCCTCCCCCTAAAAATATTATTACCATTGAGACATCCATTCCTCACCTTGAGTGTCCTACTCATGATATGCCACATTATCATTACTCTTTGTCATCTACACCTACCTTTTCAATTGAGATGATATAGAAGGAAGTCTTTGCACAACTTTTTATGAAGATTGACAAGACTTTATCTAGTGTCAGAATTCAACTTCATAGAGATGTTTTGGATCTTATGGATAATATTTGTTGTCAAATATATCAATATTTTTGAACACAACATGTTGTTCTTTAAAAAATTTCTATGTTATGATTTGGATTGGATTTTTGATCCATTTTTTATATCTCTTATACACTTGAGAATGTGTCAAATTAGATTTCACTTATCTATTTCACATGGATCATTATACTATGATTTGTGTTTTATATGGTCTCATTCTCTTTCACATTTTCCTATGACATCTTATCATTCTTTTTCATGAATTCACACTTATGACTATAATTTCACTTCTTTCATGAATTCTTTTATTTTATTTTATAATGATTGTTCGCTATCATATTACACTAAAAAAATCAAATAATTATTATTGTGATTTAGTTATACAATCTTGATTCCCTTAGTATTTTATCTCTACCATATGATCAGTTAGCAAACAAGACTTTTCATTGTATTACTACTATATACCAATCTATTTTGATCTCCTTTATTCCCTTATATTCCTTTCACATATTAAGCATACATATGGTAAATGAGATTACATACTAGTTCATAGGTAAGTCTAAGTGTTTAATTAGTCATATATTTGGTTACTTAGTCTCCTTTAAACCAAATTCTAAAGCTCATTCATGTATATCACTTTTATCACTCATGTTGGTTATTCCAAATCTGTATGGAGGAGGAATAAAAAAAATCCATATTTTTTAAAAAATACAAATCATTTAAACAAAAGACAACATACAAATTCAAAAGTTTAATCACACCAAAATACATGATTCATAGCACATCTCTTATTCCTAATCAAAGCTAAAAATCCATAGTTGTCCTCATGATAGATCCAAGTTTCATTAGGACATGGTAGGCCACTCAATAGATTGGGATAAGATATTAAAAAAAATCTATAAGTGCTACCTAATTTCTTACACAAGAACCCAATCTTCGCAATAGACCAATGGCTCTAGAAAAGGTCCTGAGGAATGGGGAACAAGTTATGGGAAGGTAGGTCCATTTTAATTTTATTTTTCATATAACCCTCACAATTTGATCTTAGTATCTCACCTATTTGCCTATATAGCTTTGTGTTTATTATGAGCATGTATCCTTTGTATTTTGATCATCACTAGACTCTTAGTGTCTTTCCTTTGTACCTAGTATGCCTCATGTTTCCAAAGGCTTCCTCATATATGCCTATATCATGATTTTTAAATTAATTATTTCATTACAACAATCCTAATATTTCTCCTTAAGAATTATTATTTTGTTAACTAATCATTCCCCCTAGGTTTTCCCTTTGTGAGTTGTAGTGTAAGACCATGGATATGACCAAGCTCTCCTCACAAATTACCACAATAAAAAACTCTATTATTTTTACCCTTATTACCATTTACCTCACTTGTGTTTACTTTGTGAGTTATAGTGTAAGACCATGGATAGGACCAGGATCTCCTCATAAATTACCACATTACAACATCTTTTAAATTATTCCCACGTGTTTACACCTCATTAGTGTAAGACATTGAAGAGGACCAAACCATCCTCAAAAGATACTCTAATACCCAATTCATACTATAACCAAGTTACAATAAAATTAAATTTTTCAAATTTGAGATAATATGTGTTACATTATGATTTACACATTATTGGCATACTTCCTATCTTTATTTAATATGTTTTATGCTTATTTCATAAAAGCTTCACTTTTATCTTCTTATTTTTTGATTGCATGTATGTTTACCACCATTTTATTAAATTTCTCCTACTTCCCATCTTGATTTAATATGATTAATTTGATTTACACTTACATTTTGTTTTTCTTTTCATACTTCCTATCTTGATTTAGAATGATTGATTAACTTTATTGTTTGTTTGTTTTTATACCATTGATTTTCACATGTTTTCCATATGATTACAAATTTTCATACTTCCCAATGTGATATAGTATGACTTTTTATTTTTTTTAATTTGGTGCAAATATTTCTATATGGTTAAAAAAAATTTACCATTTCACTTTACCATTTTGGTTTCTTATATTTACTCATTTTTTATTTTTACACATTTCCCATCATGATATAGTGTGTATTACATTTTATGATTATTTATACTTTTATAAATCATTTGTTTTCTTTTTAACCATGTATGTGTATCACATTATGATAGAAAAGAAAACATACATCACATATTTCCCATAGCATATACAAAAAAACAAAATACATGTGCTCAAAAGGAAATATATACATACATCCATCCACATACAAGTACAAATTATGGACCAATGAAATGTCCATATCAATATATATAATATGTTTTGATACAATACAAGTAAAAAATATAATAGCTACAACTCTAAGGTTATGCTCCATCATTCATATTCTATGTCGTAGCCACACTACCCATGGATTCTTATGGTTGACCCCTCTCAATGGTGCATTGTAATAAGGTATTCTAAGATATCGAGCTAGCAACTTGACCTTGTAGATTGGCCACCTGGTCCTATACCTATCCAAGTTGTATAGTGGTCACTATGTGATCATCTTGCTCTTGTGATAAAGCCTACTAGGCCTAAGCATCTCTAGCTCATATCCCTATAAGTGGTTGTGACCCATCACCTCATGCCTAAATCTATCAAGCAACTTCCCCCACTAATCTAGACTAGCTATTGTGAGCTAGGGGTCCAAGTTGTATAGTGGTCACTATGTGAGCATCTCACTCCTATGCCAAAGCCTACCAAGCCTAAGCCTCTCTAGCTCCTACCCCTATAGGTGGTTTTGATCCATCACCTAGTGCTTGAAGCTATCAAAAAACTTCCCCCACTAATCTAAACCAACTGGCATGAGCTGGGGTAGATGGTACCAACATATTAATTAAAGTGGAAGGATCATAATGTAATAACACCCCATCCAAAATATCATGGTGTGTAACCATAATTAGGACTCCCCCTTTGATCTCTTATATAGCAGTGTCTACAAAACTAGAAACCAAATATACATCAAATCACACACACACAAAAAAAAAAAAAAAAAATCATCTATCTATCATAAACAATGATAAAACTAGTAATCTATGTCACAAACTTAAAATAAATCAAAACATTTCTCACCAGTGCTAGTATTGCTGACTATTGTCTTCCTGTCTACTTGCCCAACAAGCATCTCTTATATTGGCTACCTCCACACAAGTGAAAAATTGAGAGTCACCACTTGAACCCATCATGAACTCCTTAATTGCCTCTCTATCAACGAAATATGTCCTGCATCTACTATAGGATCACCTTGTATGACTACCAACATCTATGTCTCCTCTCACTGATAGTGTATCTATCTCTAATGAGCTTATAGTGACCATTATTACCTTTACTATGTTCCTACCCTCACATCCATTGCATCCACATTTATAACACCATCTCCTCTATGAATTTATATCTACTTCTACCATGCTTGACTTGTCCATGGTCTCACCCTCTAAAGCCTAATCACAAGTATCCTGATTGGTACCCTATGCCTCCTCTCCCTCTTTTCTCTCTATCATTTTGTGCCCAATAAGTAGACATTAATAGAGGGGCCATTGGATGTGGTAATTCCAAATGTCTGAGTACACAGGTCATTATATGTGTCTCCACCCATGAAGTATAGTGGTTATGATTTGAATGCATACCAAAATGGTCATAATAGTCACCCAAGATGGCCATATGACAACAATGTGAGTGGAAATATACCACACTATCTACCCTTATGTAATAGTCTATAAATATAGAACATGGGGCAAAACATGCACTAAATGGCCTTACCTCTACCATACAACTTTAGGTAACATATCATCAACTGCATAAGGAAACCCAACCACCTGATATATAAGAAATATCTTGTAAATCCATGCCCTTAGTAGAATGATAGGGCCTATTGTATTTTTCCCCTAGGTCAACATCCCATACATATCATGCATGAGTTGTACCTAAATGATAGAACCAAGATCATACAATACATCTTGATCTAGGATGGACTGACACAAGGATATCATATAAAGTGATACCTTCTCATACAACATGTGACACATCACTCATGTTGTCGCAAGCCCTATTAAGGCCTTATAAACATCTAAAATGGCCATAATATAGACATTAAAAAAACTCACATGTAAACCAGGATATATTCTATCCAAGCCTATAGCCCACTGAGCTAGGATTCATTTCTCATCTTATAATTTTAATGTATCACATATCATTGACATCCCATCAATAGGAAGTCCAAGCAAGGAATAAACATCCTCCAAGTTGATATCCACCTCTATAATGACCCCCTCCACCTCTCACCAAAAAGTGTTGGTCAACCATTCCCATGCTCCTAGGAACATGACAGTGAGATCAACACTTAATGAGATATGCCTCATCTCCATGATGCCTACAAATTCAAGGCAACTAGGAGAGTTTGATCCACATCTAACAAATGCACCAACAAATTTGGTAGCTAAGATGCATCCACCAAATGCTAAAATCTTCATTGCCTCTATAAAATATCAAACAACAATGAATGTATTATATCTCAATGTCATAATAATAAAATGTATTCTTAACTATTATAAAAAACTACAAATTAACTACATCATTAGATTTTTTGTATTATTTTTCCATTTTTTACATGATCAACCTATGTAATACTAAATTATCCTTATCACATTTTTTCCATACTACATCGACCTTATGTAATATAGTTAGCCCATTCCTATAGACACAATCACCCTGTTTGATATTCAATCAACCCTTTCCTCTTTTTTGTATATTACATCATCCTTATACTACATAGTCAGCCTCATTCAATAGAATATATCAGCCACATATTATGTACTACATCAACTAAAAGGTACTATGTCAACCATTTCTCATTTTATAACTGAATCAACCCTTTGATCTATATTCAACTGCCTCTAATGATACAACATCAACCCACTACTATGTAGTTGCCCCTTGGATGTCTCTCGCCTTAAAATTGAGTCGATAAGACCAACTTTATTCTTTGTTTATGATAATTTTTTGACCATTTACTATAGATGCCTTAGGAATTTATTGGTTTGATATTTTCTTACCCTTTATGCTATTCTACCCTAGTCTACCTAAAAATTTCTTAGGGTCATTTTTGATATTACAATTTGCCTAATATCTAATTTTTTATATTTACCTTAATTTTAATTAAAATTACTCAAAAAATTCAAATTAATGCTTCACTTACCAAAGTTGAACCTAACATCACTACTAGGTATCCTCCATATCATAGTTTTCATCTCCTCACCATGATCACTCTCTAGGCTCAAACTGTATACACTTAAAACTGGCCACCAACTAGATTTATGATCAGACTTTAGACCAATTCCTACCAACCTTTTTAAATTAAGCCTAAGAATCATTTAATGTCTCAAATTTACTTTTGCATCATTATTCAAGGCTTAAAATCTCATTGAGACATCTCTAATTTGGGTATCCTATCATACACAATCATAACCTCTCACAGATTCATCTCGAAGTACCCTGTAGTATCGTAACATGCAATTTGGCCTATAAGACCTATTAAGTGGGGTAAGTGCACACATAAAATCATATCTTTAAAATGATAAAGGCCTAAGCAAAATTAATTAACATGCTAAGCCAAATTAAATACCTAGTTGAATTATCCATATGCAATTAATGAAATTATAAAAAAAGGAAATTTAAAAATGCAAATATCCTAGCTTTTCATGATTACCTTTTGTGAGTTGTCAAGCCTTTGAAAATATCTCAAAATATCTCACCCATGCCTATTAATTGAAAATAATTAATAATTGACACCTTTTAACTCTTAATTGAAAATCATTAATTATTGACACCTTTTAACTCTACTAGGGTTAATTAACTCACTTAGGTTAAGTTTGAACCTATTCCATGTTTAAACTACTCCTAAACTCACCTTGGGTTGGGGTTAATTCCTAAGCCTATAAATTCAATCCTTTGCCTTTTCATTAGAGAGCTTGGATATTATAGAGTTATAATGCATGTTTTTTCATAAGATTCATGACAATAATGTTATAGTGACAAAATATTGAGCCAAGCCACCAAAACGCAAACATAAGCCACATCAAGCCAAGCAAATCAACAATGGTGCCAAGGAGAGAAGGAGCAAATAAAATTTCATTACCAAAGAATATTTGAGCACAAACTGAGAAAGCCATGATTAAATCATTTGGAGCATTCAAGGAAGGTAATAAATTTATTGTTATTTTGCATTCTAGTTGACTTGTCAATTGGTTTTGTCCATTAAGCTCCCATTATGAACTAGTCTTAGAGATGTTAGCATGTTAATGTGTTGATTTCATTATTTAATGAATTAACACTTGATATAACCTCCTCTTTATTGTTAAATTCTTATGATCATAAATGTCATGCCTGATGGGACCTAGAAGCATCCCATGTACCAAAGAAACTAGGATACAACTCCAAAATTTTCAAATTAATGCTTGGATATCTTAAAAATTTGAGTTTTAGCTTTGTTTTTGTTTTATTTCTATTTTTTATGATAATTTAAATTTACACAAAGACCAACATAGGTTAGGCATAACCAACATCATTTATACCTAAATCATCATTGGTTCTACCTAACCAACATCAGTTCTAGGTAACTATCATCAATCAAGGTGCAGGGTAGGACACGACTTAAAAACTTTCATTTTGAGTCTTCTTACAACTAATAATTATTATTTCTTGGTTTTATTGAATTGTGTTTTCCCTATATAATCATTTTATTATAGGTTTTATGGATTTTTTATACTAACTTTAACCAATAAATGTTTTTGGAATCATTTTTTTTGCCTTTAGGTTCACAAGTAGTTGATATCAATCTTAGTCAATCAACGTCAGTTCATTTCCCAACCAGTATTAGTTGCCTTATAACTGGCATCAGTCATAGTTGATCGATGTTAGTCTCTATCTAAAAAATATAGAAAAACCTGAGATTTATCTTTTCAAAACTTGTTTTCTCATCCATTAATGTGATTCAAAGTAGAAGAAAACTCTTTAACATTTACAGGGCCAAGGTGGGATTATAACATAAATTTTCAAGTTTAGACTCTTGAACACTTCATTTTGGTGCCTAAAAAGGATGGCTAAGTCTTGAAAATTTGGATTTAAGTGATTAAAAGGAACCTAGGTGATTTGTGTTAAGTTGTTTTGTGAAAATTCTTACAATATTTTCTAATTTAAGCCATGGGGCCAAAATAATTTATCAAACATTTCATTTGGTGCATAAAATTAACACTTAGATTACAAATGCTTAAAGTGTTATTTTATACATTTTATTTGTTTATTCAAAATGAAGAGTGCATGTATGCTCTCCACTAATCCTTGATAGGGAACTTGGGTAGCCAAAAGTGCCTTTTCACTTACAATTTTATTCCTAGTCTAAAACATGCAAAAAATGTTGTCTAGGCTCTCCCCAAAACCCATCTGATTTGGGTGATCTAAAAGCAACCTCTAAAGTCTTTTCACTTAGTTTTATTTTTATGCAACTTGGATTATGAAGGGAAGTTCATATTTTATTCAAGATTTATTTAGGGAAACTTTGACTTAGGGTTTCATCTCCTAACATTGGTTCAGCCTTAATCCATGGTGGGGTATACAAATCAGGGTACACATGCTACAAGAGCTAGAGGTTCGAGTGGCTAACCTTTCCTTTCATAACAAAAAGCTAAGTCAAGTCTGGTTAACTAGGGGATTCTACTAAGTATTACATGGATGGAATCACTATGTAAAGGAATAGACCCAAATATATGCTCATGTCATCATAGGGGATAAAAATATGCTCATGGCATCACTATCCCCTATGATTCCATTTAGATTTGCCTGGGTGCAATGATTATGTCAGTTATAAGATCTAAGATGTTACATTTAGATGTTATGTCATTTTATCCTTTATTGATTGATCTTTGAGTCTTTCCATTTGTTTGTTTGTGCCACATCAAAAATGAGTTTTATTTATACATCACTCTTTTGTTTGAGGAGGCATTATTCTATCCATTTTATCACACACTTTTACCTTAGTATTTTGAAAATTATTTTTATGTGTGTCACTTGATTGAAATGGGTAACATTACAATGCCCACATCATTTCAAGTTTTTGTGCCTTTAAGTCTTAAAACCAACCATTGTTTACATATTTAGAGAGTGATAATGCCATTACATTGCTTGATTCATTTCAAGACTTATTTGCCTTGTGCCAAATGCTAATTTTTGAAACCAAGTCATGTGTGCCTTTTAGATCTTTGTCTAGTGTTGTTATGTCATTTAATTTTGTCTATCTTTTTTTTTAAATCAACCTCATTTTCATTATTATTTGTGCCTAAATTTGGGAGATACAAACCTATATTCCATATGACTTTTGTTTCATGTCTTATGCCAATTGACTAAGTTCATGTTTGATTATGTATGCCTAGTCTATGCCAAAGTGTTCCAAGTTTGTTACATTAAATAACCTTTTGTTTTAAATATATATTTTTATGCCATGTTTGGCCAAAAGTCCTAGAAACATTTATTTTCCTAGATTAGACCTATTTAGAACACTTTGAACCTAGAGTTTGGCATACTTATTTTTATTCATCCACTTGACCTTTTGTGTGTGAGACATTTGAAATTAGATAAATGATGTTAGATTTTTTTATACCAAGTTTTAGCATAGACCTTTTTAGAGATATATCTCCACCCCTCAACCAAATTATACTAAGTTTAAACCTTTTATCCTTTGGACATCATTTTTAGGAGTTTTTATAACTTCAAGCTTTTTTTTGGATCTTTCATTATTGATGTGGATATTTATAGCTACACTTATGGTAGAGTTACATATAATCCAAGTTATGATATAATGAATGTACAAACTAACTTTGATCAAGACCCCTATGGTGAAAAAGTGGTTTGTCAGATAGATCCATATCCTCCTTACAATCTTTAATGTGGGGAACAAAGCCAAGCACCATGTTTGGTGATCCCTTATTATATTTCATTGACATATGATACTCACCATTATATGACCACCCAATCCCCCATGTATACCATTAACCCTCCTTCAGACTACATGAGACACCAAGTTCCATAGAATCCAAGGACTACCATTACCATTCTAAGACCTCATCCTTTGGCTTGTGTGAGCAATCAAGATCCATGATGCCCTACCATTACCATTCAAGGACCTCATACTTTAGATTATATGAGAAATCAAACTTCATGATGCCCTACCATTACCATTCTAGGACCTCATCCTTTGGCTTGTGTGAGCAGTCAATTCCATAATACCCTACCATTACCATTCTAGGACCTCATCCTTTGGCTTGTGAAAATAAATAATATCAATAATTTCCTATCATTATATAATCATTAATCATATTTTATCTTTGTAAAATCATTACCCACTTTAAAAAACCCCTACCAATTATCTAACCCTGATTGAGCCAATTAGTACCTGTCCTACCAAGCCAATCATTTGAAGACCAATATATATTCAAAATTGGCATTTTACAACTACTTGTAAACCAAGGGAAAGAGAACCAACCAATACATTATGTTTTTGTTGAACCAACCATTTGTGATGAGTCAACCTATGATGAATCACCTCTTAATACTGTATCTATTATTGAAGAGTCTCACTCTGATAATCTAGTCTTTATTGAGTCATTTCTTAATGATTATATCTACCTTTAGGCAAATAATTACCTTGACCATATGCCTATTTTTAAATATCCCCCCTTTGACAAGCCATTCTCCATGGAGTTGTCTCTTAACCTTTTTACCTTCATTAAGGAGTCTCACTTTGACAAACAAGTCTCTATGGAGCCCATTATGCTATCACAGGCCATTACTTGTCCAAAACCAAACATTTAACAAAACATCATTATATAATCATCCATATAAGATGAAGAATCAACATTGAATTTAGGATCTATTATTGAATAAACATTGGATTTAGCATCAGAATTAGAATCAACTTCAATCTCAACATCAAATTTAGAGTCCTTTGAGTTAGACTCAGCTTCAGAATTAGAATACATTCATGGTTGTTACAACATTGGTTATACATGCCTTACAGATCAATTTGAATATATTTTTGATCCTTCTATGGTTTTTTATTATGATTACTTCATCTTTGAAATAATTTCTCCTAGTATCTTCTATGAGGATTATGTGGCCTCTTCCCATTCCATTACTATTCCACATGTCATTATCACCAACCAACCTAGCCATTATATTGACCTTCTAGTTCCCACAAATGTCTATTGGGATCAATAGAATCACACCTTGTTGAACTGCATCCATGGAGACATAGAAATTGAATAATATTAGGGGTACCAAGACTATATTCATGCAGAAGAAGACCAATCTCCTAGTGAAACCTTTTTGAAGGTGCTAAGGGGAAATCAAAGACCAAACTCAACATATTTTAATGAAATATTTTTGAAGGTACTAGAAGATAATCAAAGTAAAAATTCAACATTCCTTAGTGAAACCTTCTTGGAGGTGCTATGAGATAATCAAGACAACTTCATTGGTGAAAACCTCATCGAGGCACGAATAGCTGAGCACAATAGTCCTTTGTTGCTTGATGAAGATATTATCAAAGATGAAATCAATATAGCTTCCAATTTATATCGTAATAAGATGGTAGCTACTCTCAAGCCCAAATAATAGAAAAATATGGTGGTATTATCAAGAGCATATTCAAAAGTTTGTGACCCTACCACAACCAAAATTATGTTGAATTTGGAATCAACAATATTGTGTATGCCTAAAAACCTTAATCTTCATTTATCACCCAACCATTATAAACTCCATTATCATCCACATTTACATGGCCAAATCAGACCTATCATGCACTATTTATCTGTATTTACCATCCTTGGCCATACTTTCCTTTATAGAGGCTACAAAGATACCTTATCTCAATGTTTGAAGGAAATAGAATCAATGACCAATGTAGATCACAAAAACATTAGTGGCATCCAAATATACTGTAGGTTCTTGATATGGAAACTATTTAGAAGAGGTGTGGGATACCAATTTACATAACTAATTATTATGGTTGTATCATATGTTGATCAAGATGTACATCCCCACATCATCAAGAACAATAGAATCATTTACTATGCCACAAACCATACCATTTACCTTGGCCAAAAACATTTATCTTTGCATTTACTTTACCTTTCCATTTTCCATTTAATTTGTCATTATCTCATACCCTACCATTTACCTTACCTTACCACTTGGGGGTAACCCTCTTACCATTTTATCCAATTTTTATACCATTATCATCCTAAATAATGTTATATCATATGCCATTTTACCATGCCATCCCTATTAACCAAAGCCTATTTTTAGATGTCCTACTCACCCTTTCTTGATCTTGGTTCCTTTGGTTCTTCCCACACCTTCTATGAGGGGGTTTCAATCTAGTTTTAGTATTTTTAGAATTCTATGTTAAAACAATAGTCTATGAAAGCAGTGTGATAGTGGATTTGGCAAGCTATCTTTCATTTATGTTTGACTGCTATCATTGATTATAATTACCTATGGGAAAATTAGTGTTCCACCTTGTGTTGAAAATTATAACTACCTATCTATAAATTAATATCACAGACCTATGCCATTGTTTCCTAATTATAACTACCTATGGGAAAATTAGGAACAACACCTTTACTATGCATTGCCACATCACCTTGCCATTACTATTCTTATTTGCCTAGCCATTTACCTCAATTTTAGAACTAGTTGTGACCTAATCAATTTTCATCACCTTTTGTGTTGGTAGAATTATTGTGACTTTAGGTCCTAATGGGACTATGTAGGCTATGCTCAATTCATGTTGAGGTCATCTCAGTTCCCCTTTACCATACACTCTCACCATTTTATGAGCAACCTTTTCCATACACTCTTGTCATTTTGTGATCAAAATAAGCCAATTCTCTCACCATTTTGTAAAGTTTTATCTCATCAATCTCCAACAAGTTAATATACCTCAAAATTCCAAAAACATTCAAAATTTTCCAACTCCAAAAATATTTATCTTATCTAAGTTCATTCTCAATCTACCTTACTGGAACAAATCCATTATTAGGATGCTTTATATTAATTTTTTTTCCAATCTTTCTATGTGTTTGTTTGATTAGTTATTTGTTTGTTTTCTTGCCTATTTGTTTGCTTTCAGTATTGTGCCTTGACTTAGTCTATATGTGTTCATTAGGTGATTCCTTGTGCATTATGCTTAAGTCCATCTATATTCATATGTCAACATTATCATCATGGTTTTTATCATTGGTACATTTATTTCAATTTTTTATTGGATAAAAGTTAGTCTTTATGCATATTTTGGCTAATTTATTATGGTATTTTATATCATGATGCATACTGACACATGCTACAAAAAAAATCAGCTCAAAAAGTCTTACAAACAATGGAGCCACATAATTTCTCCTCAGCAACCTTGGAAAATCTTTCCACCCTCCTTGATCAAATAAACCCATTTACCATTCTAGTTGTATCAATGATAATAAGGATGAGCATCACCACATTGGCAAGTTCACCTGAATCATTTTCATTAGTCAATTCGTATTCTTCTATTCATATCATTCATCACTTTTTGCATCTTCATGTGCTTGATTGTTTATGGTTTCTTTAGTCATTAAACCATCACATCTATGTTTGTGCCCACTCATCTTTAATATATGCAATAGATTATATCCTTGAGTTATGGTTGCTAGTCTATCATACTGGTGCACAATCAAATAATTATTCAATCTTGATCATCTTAATGATTATAGCCATCTATGGGCAAATCATTAGTTTGACTCATCAGCCCTAACTGGGCCATATGTCATTACCATTGATTATAACCACCTTTGGGAAAATTAATGTCTTAACCTTTATTACTAATTATAACTACCTTTGGGCAAATTAGTAATTTTTAAATCAAGACATTTAAACATTTTCTTGATTATATTAATCTCACCCATGAGTTAATTTTATACTTCTTTTTGCTTCTTTTCGAGGGACCATCCATCAACCATATGTGTCAATCACTCCCTCAAGGGGGCATCATTATAGGCTTCCCAAACATTTTTTAGAACTTTTTCTTCAATCATTATTTTCTTTGTGTTTTGTTTAATTATTTAAGAAGATGTTAATATGCCTATAGCTTGAAACATCTTCCCAAACAGGATCAAATTGTAGACACCTAAAACTATCTACCAATTGGATTTCAACTGGACTTCAAACTAATTCCTATCAACCTTTGCAAATTAATCTTGGGAATAATTAAACATCACAAATTTTCTTGTACATCACTCATCAAGGCTTATAATTTCATTGAGACATCCCTAATTTGGGTATCATATTGTAGGAAATCATAACATATCATAGATTCATCTCAAAGCACCTTACGACATAATAACATGAAATTTGGCCTATAAGACCTATTAAGTGGGGCAAGTGCACACATAAAATAAAATATTTAAAATGTTAAAAGCCTAAGCAAAATTAATTAACATGCTAAACCAAATTAAATGCCTAGTTGAATTATCCATGTATAATTAATGAAATTCTCAAAAAAGGAAATTCAAAAATGTAAATATCCTTTCTTTTCATGATTACCTTTTATGAGTTGTTGAGCCTTTTAAAATATCTCAAAATATCTCACCCATGCCTATTCATTAAAAATAATTAATTCTTGACACCTTTTGACTCTACTAGGGTTAGTTAACTCACTTAGGTTAGGTTTGAACCATTACATGTTTAAACTACACCTTAACTCACCTTGGGTTGGGGTTAGTTCCTAAGCCTATAAATACAAGCCTTTGCCTCTTCATTAGAGAGCTTAGATATTTTAGAGTTATAATGTAGGTTTTTGCATAAGACTCATGATAATAATGTTATAATTCCAAAATATTGAGCCAAGCTATCAATCCACAAGCATAAGCCAAGCAAGCCAACAATGGTGTCAATGAGAGAAGGAACAAATAAAACTCCATTGCCAAAGAATCTTTGAGCACAAGCTGAGCAAGCCATGAGCAAATCATTTGGAGCATTCAAGGAAGGTAAGATATTTGTTTTTATTTTTCATTCTAGTTGGGTTTTCAATTATTTTTATCTATTAAGTTCCCCCTATGATCTAGGATTAGAGATATTAGCATGCTAATGTGTTGATTTCATTGCTTTATAAACTAGCGCTTGATCTAACCTCTCTCTCTATTATCAAATTCCTATGATGACACAAAATGGGTCTCTCAGAGCAATATTTTTTGAGAATAGTAAAATAAAAAATGAATTAATTTTCACCCTAATTATATTTACTATTTAAAATTATTTACCTATCAATTATTTACAATCAAATTTTATTTTTTTTACTGCGGGGGGCCTAGTTCAGTTGGTTAAGCATTTCCATTGCGGCTATGCTGGTCAAGTGTTTGAGTTCCCCCCTACCCTGTGGTACCAGAGGGTGTGTCATGCTAGTGTCATCGGTCACGTTAAAAATTTTACCAGGTGTACTATAGGTTATAGGGGGACCATGTTGTACCAGTTCGGTGATGTTGCAGTACCGATTCCTGCAGCCTAAAAAAAAATCTATTTTTTTACCATAAATTTGTTTCTACTAGATCTTTTTCTAAACCATAAGATGTTTTGGAGCCTGACATTGTAGATAATATTTTCACATATTACATGTATACTTTACAAAAAAATGATGTTTTGCTTATTTTTACAAGTTTACTTAAGTTTCCCTACATTGGACACCTTCACATTTATGTCACCTTCTTCCTCTTATACAACACTAAGGTAAGTAAAGGTATTTATTTTTCAATTATGTCCTTTCATTTATCTTATTCTCTTCTTAATATAATTTTTTTAACTCAACATTGTGTGTTGTTATGTTGTTTTTTTAAAGAACCATCCTATGTTACAACTACATGACATGTGATGAGATTCAAATGAGGTATATGTATACACATAATATTTTCAAACTTTATCAATTATTGATGCTTTCTCTCTTGCAAAAACCCATCGAGTCTCAATAACTTTGAGTACATGCCTTAAAAGGTACACTGAGAAAAAGGTGGGTAGACCATTGGTGCTTTGAAACATAATAATCCCCTATACCACCACTTCAACCAACACAAACCTCTCCTATACACTTTCCTAAGCTTTGACACCTCTTTTACACACTCCTACAAGTAATTAAATACCATAAACAACCCCTACCTAAGACAAAATATCTTTTTGACATTTATCAAACAAATTCAAATTGGGCCAACCCTATACTTAAAATATATTAGCATGTTATGGGTCTAGATTAACCTTGGCCAACCTAGTCTAGGACCTAACTTTATTTTATTAATTAAAAATTTATGGTTGATTGGGCTAAGTCTATTGGCTAAAATTTTAGAAAGGTCTAGGATTAGAACTAGCTATATATACACATCTATTTCTACTATTTCAAAGAGAGACAAGAAGAAAATAATTATTTGTGCATCTTCTTATCAATCATTCCACTTAAGGAACATTACTTAGGGTTTTGATACCACACTTAGAGATACAAATCTTATCTTGTGGATAAGTCTTTTGGATGAATATGAGAATTCATGCATCCTAATTCTAACCTATCTTTGGTATCCTTACATACCACAACAACCTCTTGCAAAGCACCTTAGACAAGGGAGAGATTGAGGCTTGGAAGGTTTGTCTTCAAAGGTAAGTATTCCTAACTCTTACTCCTTGTTAAATTAGATATATTTTCATTTGTAAGCTTATGTTATTCTCTCTCCATGCATTAGGATTTCCTCTACATTGAATTGAGTAGATATTTTATATGCATGTTTAATTTTATATTTATTACTCTCATTTTGTGCCACAACCTTTGGTGAGCATTAGGTTAGATTTTACTTTACCTTTTCATTTAATTATGATATAAGAAAACATAGAACCCATTTATGGTTATCACATGGTGTAATTTGACTAGAGACTTTGGAACCCTCTCTAGTGATATTATTATGGTAAGGGACCCCTTGGTTAGGTCTAGTGATTCCATCTTGGTCATGACCCCAATTTCATAAATGTACCAAAAAATAGAAGGGTAAGTGTGACTTATCTTCTTAGAACTAGAATTGATTTTTAGATCGAATTCACTTTACCTTGTATATAAAAGTGAATTAGGTGAATGTGGTTAAGTTAGTGATATCTCATAGGATGATGAGTTACCATGTTGATGATATGCAAGGGGATTTCCCATTGAATTAGGATCCTAGATTGAATTTTACTATAGGGTGTGCCCCTAGGATGGTTGATCATATTTGATAGGTGGTGAAGAGATTAGGATAAAAGTAGCAATGGAGAACTATTTAGACCATCCTCTGAGGTAGAACAAGATAAGAGTAGATAGGGAGGGAGATGGTAGATATGAAGGTGCATAGGTTTTCATGATATGTACATGTGTAAATTAAGTAAGTTTGTCTTTCCTCCTAGGAAAAAATTAGAGAAAGAGACCATAAACTAATTAAGGAGTGAGATTTAGACTATGGAGACTAAAATATTAGAATTAGTTTGGGTGAGGCATGATTTATAGATTCAATTGGCATCTATGTAGGGATAGGTGATAAGGATATAAGGCCAAGTTTCATTTTGATAGGGTTATTTTATACAATGATATATACATATGGCCCCTCTATTATCTCATAAGACTATGTTGCTTTATAAGGTTGCCTAATGAGAGGCTCAAATTGCTTTATTATAGGGTTAGACTTAGTAGATACAGATAATCTAATTATAGTTTTATCAGCGTCATACACAATTTGATCAAATGGATTCAGAGGCATGGATGGTTGAGATGGAAATAAATGTGGATTAAATACTATTGGAAGTATTGGGATTAGAGGATGTTATGGCCTAAATATTTAAGATGCTCCAAAAGACCCATTATTAGAGGGGGTTATATGAGCAAGTTATTCTAACTAGTAAGAGGGCACCATATTACATAGAGAGTACTTGATCAATGGATTCCTCCCATTCTAAGTTGTCGATTAAGTCTGTAAACTAGCTATCGAGGTCATCACCAGAACCATTGCTAGGTGGTTAGAGTTGTATGTGATTTGGAAATACCATTATATTTTGGAAAATAAACATTTATAATACAAATTACATATGTCATTTTGATGTATTAATAGACACCTTCAAGATATGTATATATATATATATATATATATATATATATGTTGATTATTTGAGTATGAGTATTTGATGAACATATGGATGTACATTTTGATTATGATGAGTATATGTTTATGGATGATTTACTATAATTACACATTTATGTTTTATGTATAATATATGATTACATGTTTAGTTTATATGTGAGTTTATTACATGGATGTAGTTGAAAATGTGATGTATGGATGTTAGACATTTATTCAATGTTATTATTTATTATGTGACTTAGTGTAGATGATTTTTTTTTTACATGAAATTATGTGATGTCATGTATAACTTATGATGATATGGATGTGATGTTAATTCTTTTATATTTTTATAGATATGCACGAGGATTTAAATGGTATATTGGTTTTTATACACATTATATGGGTGGAATATTATGATTTTAGTTTTTGATGATTATGTTCATTATGTGTTTACAGTCCACTAGAGATGTGACATACATGTGATGTGTTAAAATATAGATGACATAGTGTTCATGTGATATGTTGTGTTATGATATATGCAAAGAAATTTTAGTTATGATGTATGATGATTGTGGCTTAGATGATGACGATGATGGATTTTTAGAGATTTTAGTGGTTAATTAGATGATTTGGATGATTTGATTGATAGTTGACTTAATTAGACATATGATAGATGATCAAGAGAAATTATAGGGATATGTGGATGTTAGATGTTGTTGACATGATTGAATCAGGATATTTGATAGATGGATGATTATAAGATATAAAATTTACTATCTTCAAATATCCATCCATTATTCATTGCTACAATAATCTTTGATCATCATAGTTTAAACAGTATTTTTAAATGTAGTACTAGGTAGTATGCAGCATGGCATTCATGTAATCATGATGATGTTTCTATAGAGTTCATGTTGGACTAATGCAAAATACACAAAAAACAAAGTGTACAAGTAGCATGTAGTCTAATACACCATAGGTACAAGGAATCAAGATGACAAGTTTTTTTCATGCTAATGCATAGATGATAAAGTAAATAAGATAAAAGATGTACAAAGATATTTATAAAATTCCTAATAAAATACATAGACACAAATAAGCATAAATGACTAAACATAGATACAATCATGATAAAAGACATTTAAATGAATCAAACATCATCAAATATCACATAAGTAAAACACACATGTGTGTACGTGTAGATTATGTGATCGGTGTCTTGTCTATTGTCCTAATGAAAGCCTACAAGATGAGTGATGAGGTTAAATTTGACAGAAGATTATAATTATTAGTTAAAAATTATGTAACAAATAACAAGATTTAGATAAGGCATGATTGAACAAATTTGGCTTAGGTATGGGAGCTAGTTTGATAGATAGGGTAGGGTAAAATTAACCCTAAGTTTGACTTATTTTGACTTGGATAAGGAACTAAGATAAGCCAATACTATGTTTTGAACTAGAAAAGATGTGATTTAACTAAGGCATGGTTAAACAAAGTTTGATTTTGGAATACAAGCTTAGTTATGTAGTTAAATGGTATTTTCTCAAAGTTTGGATTGATTAGCAATGGTGGGATTGATAATGTGATCTAAGAGTGAGGTTCACTTATGATTGGATTGTTGAGCAAGTTTATAGGTTTGTGATGAGTTATAGGAAAATAGTTGGACTAAGTATTGGAAGGTTAAAATGGGATGGTAATGGCAAAGTGATATTTATGATTTTAATTTGGATAAGGATATTGATTTTGGATAGGGATATGGATGGCTTAGGACATAAAACAAGATGACTAGGGGGTTTTGGGATTTTTTGGATTTTATGATATTTTTAGCTTTTGGGAATTTATAATTTTTAGGGGTTTTTAATGTATGTACAACATAGGGTTACTAGAAAAGGAAAAAAAAGCCTAAAAAGTAGGATGGAGAATGATTACAGATGTAATGATGAAAATATTTAGGTGATGCTCAAAGGGGATGAGAGACGATGAGGAATAGTCTAGGGATCTCTTAGTACTACATCATGTAAGAACCAAATGCCTAATTATCTGGCTACCACTTAGAGGATATGCCAAAATGTTATAGAACATGTCTCAAGATTGTGTCCACTCCCTTACTAAGTTAAATAAGGGATGAAAGGATGTACACAATATGATTGGGAAACATGATGGCACACGGTGTTTAAGGATTGGGTATGGAAAAAGGATAGATGGACATAATAAATAATGATTGACACATATGGGGTTTGAAATGGGTTTTAGGATATGATTGTAGTGATGAATTAGATTTTCCCTCAAGTATTGAGGTACCTTTATAAAATGGATGATTTTACCATGATGTCAGAGATTGATTTTCATCTTGGTACTTGCCAAGGATTAAAAAACTATTTTTCACCATTGGATGAATGAATTTTTTTTATTTTTCATTGTTTGATTTTTTAATTTTTTTATCTTGATTTATTGGAGATATGCATGATTTAGTGATGATGAAATTTTCTTGATCTTTAACCAACACTAGTTTTGATTCTAGGGCCATGTTGATGATGTTGCATTCACTAATGCCATGGTGATCTTTGTTGATTATTAATTCAAAATCTTATGGATATCTCAAAAATGTGTCTTTATAGCCCATGTAAGAGATAATATTTCCTTGGAAGGTGATGTATTTTATGTATAGGATTAGGGCTTAGATTTTATGGTGGTGTATGAGATTTGGATGGATCATAGGATCATGATGAGAGGTATGGATATTAGGGGACCAAAAAGTGGGACTAATAGTTTCACACGCAATTGGGGATGTTAGATGTACCTTTATCATTATGTGCCACATGCCATTAGATATTAATGGTTCCAATAATTGAATATTTTTTTGTTCTTTAATCCAAACACTTGAAATATTGTTAGCCATATTTATTTAGATTCTTGTTTGTTCAAAAATTGGTACCATGGAGAGTTTTTAATTTGTTGACTTGATTTAAATTTGACTGCTCCATGGTCAATTAAAGAAGGTTTCACCTAAATAATTTGATTTTTTACTTAGATGACTTTGAATTTGAATTTGATGATCCCATAACACCTCAAAGAGGTTTTCATTGGGGGAAGATATTTTTTGATTTGGTATATTATTTGACTTATCTTGATTTTGAATTAGTGTTGGATCAAAACTAAATTTATGATTATGTTTGATTGATTGAATATTATCTTGGAACCTTATATTCTTGACATCTGATATGCTATTTTGATGGGAATGCAACAATGTATGCTTATGTTCATTCCCATTGAGGACTATGTTGGAGTGGTTATCAATGAGGGGAAATCATCAATTATGGATGATGCTGGAGGGGACATATTAAAGACATTGATGATTGGATAATGGGAAGTATGATATTCATAGATGTTACTAGGAGACCTAATTTTAGATTCATATAAACCCTCCTCAAGATTCACAGAAGGATCACTAAGACTTTCCATAGGATGCACATATAAATATCCATTCTTATGATTGATAGCTATAAAATCATCCTGAAGATCCATAATATCCACATGATCATTCTGACATATATCAAGGGAAATGCCTTATTTTTGGTTAATATTTAAATTGGTTTTACAAAGAGATAAATCCTCAAATAGGTTGGTGTAACATTATCTTTGACACCTATAAGGGATGATGATTATGATGGGGAATTTGATGTGGAATTAGATGTTAATGATGGGATAGATTCTGATGTAGATGGCAATGATGTTGATTTTGACACTAAAGATGACACTAATGTGGATGATGTGATTCTTCTAGTAGATGATGGTTTTATTTTGGTAGTAAGTAGGGCCTATTGGGGAACATTGTTCATAAGTATCTTATTTACATTTAAATTTATGATGGAGGATTTGGGGTGAAGTGACTTTTGGAAATAAAGCATTTGATACAATGGATAGAAGGTGAATGTTGGTGAATGATGGGTTTAATATCAAATATGTGCCTGGTAAAGATGAGTCTATTGTATTGGCTTTGGTTTAGAAGTAGAAGAGCTTGATCATGGTTGGGAAGTGAATCTTGGTACATCCTATTCTATTCTCCCTTGGATGATGATTTATCCAATTCATTATCAATTTTAATGTTACCATGGTTGATTAGGTCTTGGACATAATTCTTAAAATTATAACATCTATTAATATTATTGCCCTATGTTATATGGTATTGATGATATGTATCTTCCCAATACTAAGAAGGCTTAGGTTTATTTAGATCAACATGATTTATATGGGGATAAATGATCATGTATGTGGTTACTAGTTGACAAAATATGGCTTTGAGGGATATAGGGAGATGAGTATAGTCTCTCTTCACAAATTTTCTTGGGCATGAAATCATTTGTCTCAAAATTGAATAATTGATAGAGGTATAGTAATTTTATTATATAGTGGGTCTATGGAATTTTTCATGGCTTATAGGATGTGTTGGTATTAGAGGGGGTTACTAGGATAGGGTTCCTTTTAATAATATGATGAGGAATGTCATGACCATTACTATGACTATTAGATGGTGGTTTTGACTATGATGGGTTGGTATGGAGGTTAAAAATAGATTGATGTTTATGGGGAAGGATGGGGGACTCCAACTATTATACAATTTAGGTTTGATGAGGTCTAAGTCTATAGGTAAATGGGCATCCATTTATAAGAGTCATAAAAGGGGTGCATCCTTGCTATCACATAGATGTCTTTCAAACATGACATCCAAATTTGTTTGAGTGGTCATGGCTTGTTGGAATTTGAGTTTAAGTTTGACTTGGTGATGTGAGACATTTGATAGGGTATGGTAAGTTTTAAGTGGATAAGATTGAGCTAATCAAGTTAGGACATGAGTTATCTAAACATTTAATTTAATTACCTTGATGTTTGACAAAGGTGAGATACGATAATCTATAAGGTTTGAATTAAGATGGGGCCTAGGTTTAACTATCTAAAGAGATGTGATTAGGTCATGAATGACCTTCGATGGGGTTAATTTAAATTCGATTATATCAAGACTTGGATGATATACTCAAGTTAGATTTGGATAACTTAGACTAAGAGGTTTATAAGATTTGATTGGGGTGTGTGATTCAAACTTGATTAGGTTAGATTAAAGTAATATTATGATGGTTACTATGACACGTGAAAAAAATTATTGCAAACATGGACCAAGGTAATATTTTAGACTTGATGAGATTAGATATGGTTAGTGATAGAGGATAATTTTAGACATAATGGTAGTAGGGATGATTGGTTAAAGATTGTGGATATGGATAATTATAGACTATAGGTGATGTTTTTTGTTAGGGTAATGATGGGATTGGACTTGGTTTTGATTTTTTTTGGGGTTGGACTAAGGGTTAAGGGATGCAAATGGACATTATGTGGATTATGTTTTTGTACTATGATTAAGGTGGATATAAGGCTTATTGGGGTTGATGGATGGAATGTCTAGGTCTAGGAAATTATGTAGAATTGTGAATGAAATGAATGATAGGAGAATGATGGATTAAATTTAGGATGAGTGGTTTAACATGAAAAGTGACTAGGGTTAAGACATGGTATGTCTTTGAGTAAAGAGGTCTATAAGATTTGATTTAGTATGATTGATTTAGATGATAATAGGGTATGCCTCCTTAAATTTCAACTAGGTTGGACCAAGTTGATTATTTTTTTGTTTGATGATGAGTATTGGATTTAAACCAGTAGAATGATGGCTATTAGTAATAGGATTATAGGTGCTAAAACTAATAAGATGACATCTTTTATCAAAATAATGATGGGTGCATAATTAAAATTATCAAATTGATAGGATAATGATAGGATAATAATGGGGCCAAATTCAAACTATCAAAATGATGAAATATAAGATGATGGGTGCCAAGTTTAAACTAGAAGAGTGATGGGTCTAGACCAAATGTCAACTAAGGGAGAGTCTCCCTAATCAAGGTGAATTTTGACAAGGATTAGCTGAAGGTGATGGATTAGATAAGTTTACTCAAGGTAAACAAGGTGGATAAATGTGTATTGGATAATGAATAAGGGTGATTAAGAGGTAGATGAGTATAAACCATGTCATGAGTGTGATGGACAAGAGTGAAAGAATCGGTTGAAAGGAATGGCCAAGTCTCAAATGGATTTTGGACTAGAGGAGAATGAATTTATGTTTAGGCAAGTTACAAGGTGACTAGGATAAGATGGGATGATGATTATGATATGCTTAGAGAATATGGTTTGACTAGGATGAAATATGATGAGGGGTGATAGGTTTGACAAATGGGATAATAAGACAAGATGATGGGTGATGGGGTTTACCTAGGCAAGTTCAAATATGATTAATAAAAAATTTAAAAAATATGGTGGATGATAGGTTTAGACTAACATTGATGAGATGATATTGTTTTGCCTAAGGTGAATAAGATTAAGGAAATGTTGGGTATGATGAAGGATGATGGTTTAAATAAAAGGGTGAAATAAAACATGATGATGGGTGATAGGGTTAGACTAGACTAGTTTAGATATGATTAATAAAATTTGTAAGGTTTTGACCAAGGCAAGATGGGACAACTAAGGCAATATTTTAGATATGGGGATGATGAGTGATAAGGCTATGACTAGGACAAGGTGAGATAGTGATTAAGTAAAGATTGATAAATAATATGAATGATGTGGTTTTGACTAATGGAGATGATGAGGGGACGATAGGACATGATATGAGATGGAAATGTATTGAATAAGTTAGGATAAAGCATGATGATTGTCGATCTAGTGATTTTTTATCCTAGGTTCAAGAGTAAGTGATTGGTTTTTATATAGGATATAAGGTTTTAAAACAATAATAGACTCAATAACACAAAAATAATGCATTCAAACCACAAACCTATATTTAATGACTAACATGAGAATGTAACTCAACACCCAACACACCAAATGAGTCACAATGAGAGTTGCTACATTGGTGTCACCTAACCCTCTCTCACCATCCATACCTAGTGAGATATCTCTGGGAACATTTTTATCCTTGCCTCATATGCTTTTTATGGTTGAATTATTTCAAACTATGTTTTATAGGCTGTCTATGGGATTCCCCTAAACACTTTGAGATATGTGGGACCTAAGTTTGCATAGGGTGTTGTCTGAACCCTAAGTATTGGAGTGTTACCTATTCACCTCATGGAATCCCATATGGGAATTTTGCTTAGCTTAAGTGCAAGCTATCCATGATATTTATACTTTGTTAAAACATAGAATATGGTCTCACACATGGTGAATATATCTACATCACAATCCCCGTAAGACTATGACAAGTGCATGGGGATTAAATTTATGGCATGTTTCTCCTAAAAAAATAAAAATTGGGAGGTTTATTGACAATTTTTTATCCCCATGAATCACCATATAGGTGCAAGTGGATAGCATAAACCATCGTAGCCTTAGGTAACAAAAAAGTAAAAAAAAATGGTATACTAAGTTAAATTTAAAATAAGAAAGAAAATAACTAAATTAATCCTAAATTAAGATATGATAAGTAAAAACTTAGTTCAATTTGCCAAAACTTTGATAGGTGGCCTACAAAAAAAGGGTTAGTAGTTTGAAATTGATAATTTAACGAGTACCCTAAAAAATAAGCATTAGACCTAGTGTTAGTTATCAACATAACCATGTTGTATATCTGAAATATGATGTCATGTTTACATAGACCAATGTTGAAGTTGCAAAAACACAAGTTCACTAAATAAACAAGGTTAGCTAAAAATGGTAGAAAATGAAAGCATGGCACAAAATGATAATATCATGGATGATAGAAAAAAATTAAATTATATAGGCATGAGTTTTAAAAATAGAAATAAATCTATTACATCTGACATATGAAGTGATTAATTTTCATAATATCACATTTCTGGGCTACAATATCATAGTTATGTAATTTTAATTTCAAACTTGTAAACACACAACACATGAACATAGTCTCACTATTCATAGTTACAATTCCATGGATTTTGACTGTAGTATTGAGGTTATGTAGCTATAGGGTTGTAGTTATAAAAATAGAAAAATATGTGAAATATAAGAATCCATTTCTAAAATGATTTTATTTGAGATTCTTTTGATGTTTAGAAAACTAATAAGCACAATTTAGTGATGACATTACTAAAAAAAGACAAAAAATAGTTTAAGTAACAAATTAAAAAAATAGGATGAATATATCATTTGTGTATATATATTCTAGTGTAGGACAAAAATAAACCTGTATTTCTCATAAAGGCAACTAATAGATCAAAATTTGGATAATAGTTTAGGATATTATGGTGGAATGATGTCACGCCTTGTTTGAATAGTGTCATCGCTATCATTTGCAATGTTGTGGCTATGTAGATGCAAAGTCATTCCTTCAAAGCACAACATATAAAGATGCAATGTCATGTTTAATATGAATGATATCATGCCAATAAATATTAATGTCATATTTTTATATTTGTGAGTTTGACCCTGCACAAAATAGCTCAAAAACATAAACAAAGTTTTGGTTACAATTAGTAAGAATACAGGTTAGGAAAAAAACATGGTTTGTGAAACATGAATTATAAAAAGGAAAAAATATAACTATATAGACTGTGATGGTCAAGTTTAATGGTTAATGATGAAGCAATGATAATCAACTATGAAGTTGTGATTTCAGAGGAAAAGTTGTATCTCCATAGAATGATATCACATTTTGCACCTAGAAGTGAAAATAATGATATTTTGGGAGCTTATCCTCATATTTATCCTTTGATTAATCCTAAATGATTGAAAATATATCAAAAACACCAAATCAAAGGAGATATCCCACTATGGTCACCATAATTTAATCATATAAATTAGAATAGAAATTAAAGTACTAGCAATAATGGATACTACCACTAATAGCTATCCCAATTTTTAATAAAACCTCTAATTGGGTAAGGTAGATTTAAAGAATAACATAATGATAATTAAATATATAAATCACACCTCAATTATTTAGCTTGTTCTACTTCCAAATTGTAATGATGTGCCCAAAGATGATAAAACTAACAAGTTGATGCTCAATATGAAATGTTTGATTACCTTCTAAAGACTCAAGTCATGGACAGTAGCAATGGAAGATTATGATAGATTGAAGATAATAGACAAGTTTGTTATGATATCATAAGTTAGATCCTCTCATTCCTTCTTATTTAATTTTTGTGAAAGATGATTTTTTTATATAGGAGAGGATGAGAAATTTATAAGGAATTAAAAATTCCTTAGCTGACTCTAGAGAAGAATTCTCTAGAGAATTTAGAGGATGGTCAAGGCTTATAGAGAGTACAAAACTCTAGAGGATGATTGAGACTAGTCAATGAGGCTTAGATGAGGATTAAGTGGTGATTATATGAATTATTTATAGGATAAATTGGGATAGGTAAGGGTAGGTAGTAGTGAATTTTAAATTTAAAAAATAATGGATAAGTGAGATTAGTGATAAATAGTATGTAATTAGAAGATGGGATGGGGTAAAGTTAGTGTGTGATGAGATAAATGTTAGAATAGGAGTAATATGATTAAACTATGGATGAATTAGACAAAATTAGTGACTATGAAGGAGCGATCAAATTTAAATGCATACAATTTGAATCTTGGGAGATGGCGGGTGATGAGGGGGAACACATTGACTACCTTCATTCAAGAACACATGATGGGGCACCCTACCTCTTCATTTTGTGATATCATGGACCTCAAAAATCAATGCAATCCTAAGTTAAATAATGGGGATGGATGGTTCCATCATTATGTTGATGTATAGGGCAAATAATGAAAGGAGTCTTAATTGCCCTCTAATGTCTAATAGTGATTAGAAGCATCTAAAATTGTATCTTTAGACAAAATGTGTTACTAAGGGAATCTAAGAAATGTTCATTATTTATATCTTAGTTTTATTAAATATAATTCTTATCCATTTCATTACATGATTTTGAAATCTATAATATATTTTAGGAAGATGACATGTAATGCTGAGAATCATAGCTTGAATCAGAAAATATAAACTATGTATATCCATTATAGACATTATTTATCCATGTGAAAAAGTAGAAATAAAAGATTAGATATAAAACCCTGCCACAAAAAGATGAAATGTCAATAAGGTGGGATGAAACCCTAAGGGAATCATAGGGTTTGTATCCCTAGAGCGAAAGGTTGGGTTCATCAGAATGTTATTAATTATTTTTGATTTAGTTACATAAATAATTAAAACTATTGAATATTCATATCATATAATATATATATTCTAAATTATGTAAATATAAATGTAAAGATAATATGACTATTAAACTTAATATTTATAGAAATGAAAAGAGGATAGGGTAATTATTTTGTTCACTATTCTATTATGATTAATACTTATGAATAGACCTTTAAAATTGATTTAAATGGTTATGTGGTCACTTAGCTTAGGATAATGACTGCCATAATATGTTAGGATGATGCCATCAATTACCAAACACCTATGGAAACCAAATATGTTTGTTATCTTGCTAAAACCATATTCTATGTTTTTCTAGTCTATTCTACCACATCTCATAGCACCTTCCTATCAAGATGTTCTGTATTTAATTTAAAATACTCGGTCAAGTGCACATATTTAGATTTATATTACTTCACCTTAAACCCTTAGCTTCACTTTAAACACTTTCCTAGCCTATAAAAATGGGTTATAAATATTGGTTGGATAGTCCCAACCACACCCTTTTGAGTGGTTGAGCATTTATAACATTTTAATAATCCAAATATGGCTCAAATTACATAGTTCTCTCACCTATGTGTATGTGCTTAATGTTGAGATGATATAATGTAATTCAACCTATTTAGCTTGTGACACTTGACAATATTGCAAAATACCTTGTTTTAGGTGATTCAAATTGGATTAAGACTATTCCTTCGAGTTTTTTTCAGATTTGGATGCTTTAGGATAGTACCTCAGAGACATGAATATATTTTCCTCAATTTTTAAGAAATTTTTAAAGAGAGCTATAGGTAGGAATATCTTTATACTTATATTATATATGTATATGTATATGTGTGTGTATGTGTTTTTGCATGCATACATACATATATGAATATTTGGTTAATTAAAATTCATAAACAACTTGAAAAAAATTTAGGTTGACCCAAGGGAAAGGCATGAATTTTAAAAATAACCATTTGGAGAAACTTGGACACTGTCAATGAATGTAAACACTAATTATATCCAAAAACATCTCACTATTATTGGCATTACCCATGTTGTAAAATAATGATTTGGAATATGGTGACACTCTATTCAGGATAATATATCAATTGGGAATAGACTAGGGAGATATTGTATATGAATAACGAAAAATCAGTAAAGACAATCCCATAGATAGATGAATGGTTAGAAGATAATGTGAACAAGAGTCAAATGTGTATGCACAAGTCATGTATATCAAGAATTAATAAAAAAATCACATTTTAAAGTGTCTAACACCATATTTATATGTATATAAATTTGACCAATTAAGTGATTGGTTAGATCACTTATGAAATTGGGGTTAGCTAGGACATAAGTCATGTCATATGGTTTCAATTAGTTTCACATGGCACACAATGCCCCAAATTATGTCATTGATTGAACTAAACAATAAATTAGTTCAATCAATGATGACATTATGGCTAATTGATTCTAAAATCACATTTTATCATCATAATTAGGTTCATAAAGCTCAAGCTGACCCAAATTATTTATTCAACCAATGATAAAAATTGGGGCTAATTGAACCCCAAATCACATTGTATAGTCATAAGTATGTTCAAAAGTCTCAAATTGGACCAAATTATATCCATGATTAAAGTAATCAAGTAATTAATTCAATTAGTGGTGAAGTTGGTGCCAATTGATCCCAATATCACATTGTATAGTTGAAAATTAGGTTCATGGGGCTTAAATTGGCTAAAATTATAAATATTATTCAACTAATTGAGTAATTAGTTCAATCACTAAATGTTTAGGGCCAATTTATCTTGAAATTACATGGAATAATCCCAATTAGTTTAAAGGGGCTTAAATTGGCCTAAATTTTAGCTTTGATTGAAAAAATCAAGTAATTGGTTTATTCAATGATGAAATTGGGGCCAATTGAGCTCAAAATAACAATATGTAGTCATAATTAGCTTGAAGAGGCTCAATTTTTTTCAAATTGCATTTTTAATTGAACAAATTGAGTAATTGGTTCAATTAGTGATAAAATTGGAGTTAATTTATATTAAAATCACATCCTATTCTACAAATTAGCTTTACAAGGCATATATTAACCTAAATTATGTCCTTGATTGTACAAATTGAATCCCTAATTTAAAGGATCAAGTAATTGGTTGAATATATGCTAACACGACAATTAATTGAGCCTCAAATGAAATTTATTAGTTTAAATTAGGTTCATAGGGTTCAAATTGGTCCAAATTATATTCTTTATTCATCCAATCAAGTTATTGGTTTAATCAATTATGAAATTGGGTCTAATTGGGCCCAAACACACATCATATAGTCTTAAATAGGTTCAAGGCGATTAAATTGGCCAAAATTTTGTCCCTAAATAAAAATATTAAGTAACTTATTCAACAATGAATAAATTTGGGCCAATTTAGCCCCAAATAACATCCTTGATTTAAAAATAAATAAATATCCAATCAATGATAAAATTAGAATAAATTTAACTCCAAATCATATTATATATAGTCCTAATTAGGATCACAATTCTCAAATTAGACAAAATTATATTCTTGATAAATCCAATCAATTAATTGGCTCAATCAATGATAAAATAGGATCCAATTGAGTCCCAAATCACATCATATAGTCACAATTAGGGTTTATGATTGAACCAATCAAGTGATTATATCAATTAGTGATGAAATTACGTGAATTAACTCAAATTGTGTTTATGATTGAACCAATCAAATGATTATATCAATTAGTGATGAAATTAGGTGAATTGAGCCCAAAATCACATTATATAGTCATAATTATCTTCAAGTGACTCAAATTGGCTCATATTATGTCTATGATTGAACCAATTAAGTAAATGGATCAATCATTGATGAATATGGGGCTGATTGAGCCATAATAACAATTAGATTCATATAATTGGCCCAAATTGTTTCCCTCATTCAACCAATCAATTAATTAATTCAATTAGTGATGAAATGTTAGAGGTGTAATCCATTGAGAGAGGGGTGAATTAGTAGAGGCAAAAAAAATAATTTAATTTCCAGAACCTTACAAATACTTAAGCATTTAATTCAAACATTCTTGAAGCATACACATCATTCATAGCAGTGAATAATGAACATAAACAAGATCACATACACAACACAAGATCTACATAGGAAACCCTTTTGGGGAATAAAACCCACTCTCAATCCTACAAACACTTGGACTACTATCCTATAAGATGATCATAAAAAAGAGACTGATCAAGTCTTTTTGATCAGACCTGATCAAGTCCTTCTGACCTACAACCTTGATTAAGTCCTTCTGATCAAAGGTATTTAATGAAACCCTATTTCATAAGGAGTAACTACCCCTAATAAAGATCAATTCCTTTATATCCTCCTTAAAAATAAGCACTTCCACCTTAGAACTGATGTCTATAACACCTAATGATGGACCTCTTGATTATTTGACCCTTGTATAACCTCTATCTTTTTCTCAAACAAGCCTCTCACATAAGCATGCCACAATCTCTTTGCACAACTTCACCCTATAATAAAACTATATAGTCAACATGAACATAATATATAGATCATAAATATAGTCCTTAATCTCCTCTAATCATCAACCCAATAGTTGGACACTCTTACTCTCCTCTACTTTCCTTCACTCTCCAATACTCTCACATCCCCATCTCTCACACACAAAATATAGAATCCAACATAATTGGTTCCACTATATATAGATAAATCATGAATTATCAAGTCCATAATAATCCTTGTCAACCAAAATACATGCCTTTACCCTTAAGGCATCTCATATGGGTTACACTTAAGCATAGTCCCCTTTCAAAATAAGCCTAAGTCACTTTTAGGTCCTATTTTGATACATCTCCAAGAAAATTAAGAGCACATGACCATTTTCAAATACATAGGTCCACTCCATATGTCCCCTAGGACATCCTCAAATGATCACAGTCACCAAAACATTCTTATGCTATAACCCAATTATCTCAAACACTTCTCTATACACAAAATCAATAAGAATGAGAACACAATTGACTTCAAAACCTTTTTTCATATTTCATATGATTTGTCAAACACTCAAAATACACATAGAGAATCCTCATGGAGTCTACAACACTCCTCAATATCCAATTGACCATGAAACATTGAAACAACATCCACATAAGCTCGAATATCCTTCTTAAGTCACTTGAAGAGCATATATAGAAACATAGTCAACTTTGGGGCTCAATATCTTTGTTTATACACACTTTCAAATCTTCAAAATTATATATAAAAATGCACGTTAGAGTCCTCTACATATTTTATATTTACTACAATAGTAGATTTATCTTGTATTAAAAGTTATGGTCCAAAAACTAGACACTATTCTTTCCTTTGTAAATTCAAATATTCAAATGCAAATGGTAATAGTTAAACTTCAAACACTAAGCTTAGATCTTATGAACTTGTGGCTCAAATCAAATACACTCCATCAATCTTTATTGATCTTTAACATATAGATTTCAATCCTCAGATGTTAAACCTCTATCACTTTGACCAAATCTCATACATCCTTAAAATGTTGACTCCACACACTTCATCGATCTCTATGGATCAATGAGGTATTTAATGATCAATGCTCACCATTCAATCAAAATGTATGAATACCCACTTGTCATTGGAACCTTATCTTGTACCTTTGCTTAGTTGTTAAACAACATGCACTTTTCCTCATCTTGTTGATTCTTGACTTCTTGGATCAACGTACATAATTGATCTTACTCAAGATTTAACTCTTGCAGAAATGACTATCAGAACCCTTTCAATATGCATGAGTAGCCATTTTTGCACCTCAATAACTTATTATGTGCTTACTCGCATGATCTCAAACTTGGACTAGATGATCTCCTCACATAGGAAAATCCAACAATGTAACACATTACTCCTAGAACACTCATGCATGAAATATATAATTCCATTAAAATTCCTTTTCAAAATCTTCTATCACAGAGCAACTATGCCAAAATATGCCTATAAGACCAACGTTGCTCCTACATAACTTTTGCCATGCTTCAACAAATGATCTAAAATTTAGCACAAATCATATTTGCTAAAAAGTAAATAAACACATATTATAAAATTCTATTTAAAACTTCAAATTTCAAAGATATAACACTATCAAAATGCTTACTCGGCTTTTTTTCCTCATTGCAAAATTGGCTAAGTATGGGAAAACATAGTCAAACTACCTGGAAGCCCAAATTTGCATATGCATATATTTTGATGTGCTACATTACATGATCTAAAAAATATCACAAATAAACTAAGTCCAAAACTAAACAAACCCATATGATCACCTTATCCTAAAATTTCAACACGTGTGAAATCTAACCTCATCAACATGCTTACTCGACCCTTTCTAGCCAACTACAAATTTGGCTATGGGAAAAACAATGAATTCGGATTGAGAAGCCAAATTTTCACCGTCATATATTTTACCATGATTCAATACAAGACTTGATATTTGGCACATAACAACTAGGGACTACAATGATCAAAACCATATGACCAACTCACCTTGACACATTCACACGTGGTAATGGTGACATCATCAAACTATCTTCTCCAATTTTCTACTACTGGACCCAAGTGTCTAGATGAAAAATATGATCAATCAGATGAATTATAATTATGCCCACAAGATCTCAAAAAAAATATAACATCTCAGGGACCCGTTTCATAAGCTCCAATCACCATACTCATCCCTAAACATTTCTAACTAGTCAAACTCTAGAGATCAATTAAGCATCCTTCAAGCAAACTAGAACAAGCACATTGCACACTTTGTCATTATTACTTGGGTTATCAAAACACTTCATCCACTCACAAAGAAACCTCCATGAGATCACCATGACATCACTAAAAAATCTCCAACAATCTCCCCCTTTATCATTGATGTCAACAAACATTATATATAGCAATATACAACTCACCTTCTCTCCCTTCAAGCACTCCTTCAATACGAACTTTCTCCCCCTTTGACACAATGAAAAAGTGGGAACCAACTAATCTTAAGGATAAATACCATAAAAATAAGAAAGGACAATATTATAAAGATGATGTAAACTCCCCTTACGTTGAGCCAACCTCTTCTTGCCTTGACAACATCCTTCTTGCTCCATGCCAACACTCACTTCAACTAAGCATAACAACTAATGAAAAAACAAAACACTAAAATATGATGAAACTCACCAAGAAACATTTAGATGCACTCACCCTAATATTTTTGAGTCATTGCAATATTTATGTAACTTCAGATCTCCACACACCATGAAGAATCACCACATAGGCTTATTAACCTTCTTTCCCAAGACACTTCCATGACCATCAATATGGTGTCATTCCATCCATCAATGAGAAAAAAATGTTGTAAAACAACTTGAGAACTTACCTTGAAACATTCGTGCTTTTATCTTTTGGATAAACTTGAACAAAAGCACCATTCTTCTTACTTGGCCTGTCCAGTCCTCTTGTAGCCCTACCTGAATATTGTAGAGCCCATAAATTTTAGTAAACACACATACCAAACTTAAAACTTCATATCTATATCATTCTCATATTCCCCCTCAATCACACCAATTTCCATCACCAGGTTTATCATTTGTAACATACTTCCTTCATAAACATGATGCCCAATTATGCCTCCATTTTGACAAAAATAAAAGTAAATTAAGAACCACAAACCTTAAAATCTTTATGAATATTGATTTTACCACCCATTTGGCCTATTCAAAAAATTAATAATCTGCATACCTCTACTCATAAGGCATACCACCTTTCTAGTAAAGCCCAAAACCCTATAATCTAAAAATAAACAAAGTCAACACAACATCTTCTAGTCAATGTCCACCTCTGAAACCTCTTGTAAACTTGGAGACAACCATTACACACATCTAGACCAATATTTGAGCTTCCACACCATTAGGAACCTTGACTTCCTGTAACCCATTTTAGGACCTACAAACTCTTAAGCACAAACTGGGAAACCCAAGAGCTAACAAAAATATCCAATAGACTTCAACATACCTTCAAATCAAAAAATCACCTAGAGCATGGTATAATAAGGTCAATATAACTTTCTATGAAAAAATGTTACCATGATAAATCATAAATCCTCCTTTACCAATTGGGAACCTTCAATTTGACCCTACAAACTGTTCTAATTGAAAAACACCACAACAATACTTTCTTCTCCATTAAAAGGAGTCTATTAAGAATCATAGATAGAGACATCCTCTATACCTCAAAGATCTAAAACAAATACATATCTTCATATTCCTTGTCCTCCTTTCTTAGATAATACTTATAGTTCTTATTCTTCTTCTTAGGCTTTAGAGAAATAACTTCCTTAACTACTACAACATTCTCCTTTTCTTCTATGATTGGATTCATAGCATACCTCTTCTTCTAAATAATCTTCCTTTCAACTTAGATCCTCATTACTAGGAATTTTTCAATAACAATAAGATGTTCACTTGGATCCATACATACCTCAGAACTAGCCTCAACCAGTACCTTAGTCTTCTCTTTATGCTTAGTCTCTTCATTCTCAACATGAGAAAATAATGAGACCTATTAGGACTCTTCAACTTCTGAAGCATTCTCCACCATATTAAATAGATTACTTGGACTTGTAGTCTCATCAAAATTCATACTTACCACCTTTGGTCTCAATGAGTTCTCTTGCCTTCTTTCTTTCACTCTAAGAGCCTAATAAAACCTATTCTATCTTGTAGGTCTTTGCTTGAAAAATCTATCAATGTGACCACTATGTTCACAATTGAAGTACATCATTCTTTTTGCAAAAATATCATTCTATCTTATCATATTTGGATAATATCTTGCAATGTGTCCTAGTTCATAATAGCTATAACATTCAATATCTCTTGAAGGAAACTCATCTCACCTTGCCTTAAATGGACAATATTTTAAAAAGTGTCCTATATCATGATAGTTGAGACACTCAACCTTTCTTACACCTTTTGACTAATGACCTCAATCATAGTTCCATGCAAATTCATTCTTAATGGGTCTTCTACATTGTCTTGCTCTATACCTAAACTGATTACAAGTATAGTAGTAACCATTAAAATTTGCATACCTCATGGGATTTGGCTATCTAATTTGATTTGTCTTTATTATATCAACACCTTCATTCCTTATCTAATGATTTATATTTAAATGTTGATTATCCTTGTTCACATTAGTCTTCATCTTATCTTTAGTTGCAGTCTCTGGCTCTTCTCTGTATCCAAGACTAGGCTTATCACTTGCATGCTTTTGATCATTCAAAATGTTATCTAGATCACTTTAGCTCTTTTAAAATATCATAAATGACATAACCTTACTAGATACCTTATCTAAATAATATTTCATTGAATCATTTTCAATTACACACCTTACACATTCATCTTCTTTGGCTTTTAAGCTTATTGATAGGATTTCCAATTGACAACTAAGATGTTTGAACATATCTTCATGATCCTTGGCATATTCATCCATTTTTGCCTCAAAAACACTAAATTTCTCCTCAAATTTCTTGAGTTTAGATTTCTTCTTATTAATCTTCTTCTCAATCTTCAGTTCTTCATGAGCATTAATCAATGCAGTCTCATAGTCCACCTCATCTTCATCATCATCTAAATCACTCCAAGTAGACACCTTCTAATGTGAGCAACTTTCTTCCTTAGCCATGAATAGGGCTTCATCTTTAGTATAACCATCATCTTCATGATTATATTCTGATTCATTGTCTTCACTCTCATCAAATGAGCTAAAATCTTCTTTGGTGTAAAGACTCTTTTGGTACTTAAAGTACTTCTTCTTGTTATCAAACCTTCTGAATCCCTTTTTGATTTTATTAGACCTAAAATATCTCTTAACACCATCATGACCTTGATCATGTTATTCATCATCATCCTTCTTATACTTATGAGGGTACTTATTATCAAAATGTCCTATATCACCATAATTGAAGCTTTTGAGGGGTATTTTACATTTATACTTGCCTAAACTTGTTCTCAATTTTCTTGAAATCAAAGCAATTAGTTCATCCTCATTTATATCAAGAATGTCATCCTATTTGAGATTATTACCTTGGAACTTCTTCTTTGTCTTCATTTTAGATTTAAAAGTTGCTTCCTTCTTTGGTGGTATATCATCATTCTTCTTCTCATAAGCAATAAGGGTGCCATGAAATTGATCCATCTTCAACTAAGTAAGGTCATGACTCTCTTCTATAGAAAATACTTTCATATCAAACTTGGGGGATAGAGACCTTAATACATTTTAAATAACAATAGTCTCTTAAAAATTCTCTCCAAGACCTATGATGATATTCAAAATCTCATCAACTCTATGTAGAAAGGATGCCACAGTGTCTTCTTCATTCATCTTGAGACTTTCAAATTGCCTTGTGTGAGTTTGAAACTTAGCCAAATTAACCTTTTAATCTCCATAAAAAATCATCTTCAATTTATCCCATATTTCCTTGGTAGATGTGTAATTAATTACTTTGGTGAACTTAGTTTCTGTAAGACCACAGGTGATGGCATTCATTGCCTTAGAATTATTTTCAAATAGCTTCTTGTCTACAATACTAGATGGAGGAGTAGTATGAATATCATAACCATCCAGAATAGATTTCCATACATCAAACCCTAGGGACATAATGTATGCCCTCATCTTGGCACTCCAAAAATCATGATTAGATCCATTGAACATTAGTTCTTGCTTAGTAGAGAAACCACCTTGCACATTTTGACTAGCCTTTGTACCTTGGATCACCTTTAAGTTGTCAATATTTTGCAAAAGGACCTTGATCTGATACCAATTATTAGAGGTACAATCCATTGATAGGGGGGTGAATTAGTGGAGGCAAACAATCTAATTAAATTTATATACCCTTACAAATACTTAAGCATTATATTCAAACATTCATGAAGCATACATATCATTCATAGTAGTGAATAATGAACATAAGTAAGATCACATACACAACACAAGATCTACATGGGAAACCCTCTTGGGAAATAAACCCACTCTCAATCCTATGAACACTTGGACCACTATCCTATAATATGATCACAAACAAGAGATTGATCAAGTCCTTCTAATCAGGGACCTTTGGTCAAGTCTTTCTAACCCATAACCTTGATCAAGTCCTTCTGATCAAAGGTCTTTAGTGAAACCCTATTTCATAAGGAGCAATTACCCCTATGGAAGATCAAGTCATTTAGACCCTCCTTGAGATCAACACTTCCACCTTAGAACTGATCTCTATAACACTTGATGATGAACCTCTTGATTATCTAACCCTTACATAACCTCTCTCTCTCTTTCTCAAATAAGCCTCTCACATAGGCATGCCATAATCTCTTTGCAAAACTTCACCTTAAAAGAACACTATAGTCAACAATAACATAATCTAAAGATCATACACATAGATTTTAATTTCCTCTACTTATCAACTCAATAGTTGGGCACTCTTACTCTCCTCTACTTTCCTTTACTCTCTAATACTCTCACATCTCCATCTCTCTCACACAAAATCTATAACCCAGCACATTTGATTCTACTATATATAGATAAATCATGAATTATCAAGTCCATAATAATCCTTGTTAGCCATAATAAATGCCTTCACCTTTAAGGCATCTCATATGGGTCACACTTAAGCATAGTACCCTTTCAAAATATGCCTAAGTCACTTTTAGGTCCTATGGAGACCCATTTACCTTTTTGATACATCTTCAAGCAAATTAATAATATGAGACCATTTTCAAATACATAGGTCCACTCCCTATGTCCCCTATGACATCCTCAAATGATCATAGTCACCAAAACATTCTTTTACTATAACCCAATTAGCTCAAACACTTCTTTGTACACACAATCAATAAGAATGAGAACATAATTGACTTAAAAACCTTTATTAATACTTCATATGATTTTTAAAACCTTAAAAATGCACACACATAATCCTCATGGAATCTAAAACACTCCTCAATATCCAATTAACCATGAAACATTAAAACAACATCCACATAAACTTTAATATCCTTCTTGGGTCACTTGTAGAGCATCTATAGAAACACATTCAACTTTGGGGATCAACATATTTGTTTGTACACACTTTCATATCTTCAAATCTATATATCTAGATGTGTCTTGCAGTCCTCTACATATTTTATTTTTATTACAATAAAAAATTCATCTTCTATCAAACTTTATGGTCTAAAAACTAGACACTAGTCTTTCCTTCATAAACTCAAATATTCAAATGTAAACGGTCATAGTTAAACTTCAAACACTAAGCTTGGATCTTGTGAACTCATAGCTTAGATAAAATACACTTCATTGATATTGAGATTATCTCATGCATCTCATGCTTAGATGTTAAACCTCTATCACTTTAACCACATCTCATGCATCCTTGAAATGTTGACTCCATGTGCTTCATTGATCTCTATAGATCAACCAAGTATTTAATGATTAATTCTCACCATTATATAAAATTATATGAATAACCACTCATTTTTAGATCCTTATCCTATACCACTTTGCTCAGTCATTAAAAAACATGCACCTATCCTCATGTCACTACTTACTAACTTCTTGGAGCAACGTGCACCATTGATCTTGCTCGAGATTTAACTCTTGAAGGAAAAGAATAAGTATGGGAGCCTTTTCAATATGCTTGAGTAGCCATTTTTTCACCTCAATAACTTCTTATGTGATTACTCACATGATCTCAAATTTAGACCAAAAGATATCCTCACATAGGAAAATCCAACCGTGTGACACACTACTCCTACAACACTCACACGTGTGAGATATAATTCAATTAAAATGCCTTCTCAAAATCTTCTATCATAGAGCCAACTATGCCAAAATCTGTCTGGAAGACCAACTTTGTTCTTGCATAACTTTTACCATGCTTTAGTGAACGATCTCAAATTTAGAAAAAATCATCTATGTTAAAAACTTAACAAACCCATATGATTATATTCTCTTGACACCTTCACATGTGCAAGATATAACACCATAAAAATTCTCACTCGGCTCTTTCTGCCTCACTACAAAATTAGCTAAGTATGGGAAAACATAATCAAACTCCCTAGGAGCCCAACTTTGCATATGTATATTTTTTTACACACTATATTACATGATATAAAAATTAGCACAAATAAAATAGGTATAAAAATAAACAAACCCATATGATCACCTTATCTTGAAATGTCCACATGTGCAAATGTTGATCTCATCAACATGCTTACTTGGCTCTTTCTGGCCAACTACAAAGTTGACTAAGTATTGGAAAAACAATGAATTCTGAATAAAAATCCAACTTCACACCTTCATATCTTTGACTGTGATTCGATGCATGACTTGATATCTGACACATAATAACTAGGGACTACAGTGATCACAACCATATGACCAACTCACCTTGAATCATTCACATGTGTCAATGGTGACATCATCAAACTATCTTCTCAATTTTTTTTTCGCTGGACCCAAAGTGTCTAGATGAAAATTATGATCAACGAGATGAATTCCACTTATGTACATAAGATATCAAAGCATATATAACATCTTAGGGACCTCTTTCACAAGATCCAATCACCATACTCATCCTTGAACATCTATAACTAGTTAAACTCTGGAGATCAACCAAGCATCCTTCAAGCACACTAGAACAAGCACATTGCACACTTTATCATTGTTACTTGGGCTATCAAATAACTTCATCAACTCACTAAGACACCTCCATGATGTCACCATGTCATCACTGATAAATCTCCAACATGAAATTGGGGCCAATTGAGATCCAATCATTACATATAGTGATAATTTAGTTCACGAGGCTCAAATTGGCAAAAAATATGTGCTTTATTGAACTAATTAAATAATTATTTCAATATATTGGCACATTGGGGCTAATTAAGGCCCAAATCAAAGTGTATAATTATAATTAGGTTCATAAGACTCAAATAACACCAATTTTATTTTGGTATTGAAATAATTTAGTAATAGATGCAACTATGGATGAAATCAGGGCCAAATTATACCTAAAAGTCATCTTATAATTGAAATTAAGTTAATAAGGCTCAAATTTTCTCAAATTATGTCAATGATTGAACCAATCAAGTAAATGGTTAAAAAAGTGATTAAATTAGGGCTAATTCAAGTCAAAATCATATCCTATAGTTAAAATTAGGCTCATGAGGCTCAAATCAACCCAAATTTGGTTTGTAAATGAACTAATCAATTAATTAGTTTAACTAATGATGAAATTAGGGATAATTGATCCCATAATCACATTATATAGTTTTAATTAGTTTCATAAATATAAACATTGTCTTATATTGTGTGTGTGATTAAATTAATTAGTGATTGATTTTGTCAAAGATGAATTTGAGGCCAACTAGGCCCCAAATCACATCTTATGATGGAAATTAGGATCATGGGGCTCAAATTGACTTAGTTTGCTTTGTTGATTAAACCAATTAAGTAATTGGTTTAATCATTAAATAATTTGGGGTTGACTAAGTATGAAATCTAATTGTATAGTCCCAATTAGGTTCATAGGGATCAAATCACCCCAAATTAGATATGTGATTGAATCAATTGAATAATTGGTTCAATCAGTGTGAAATTGGGGTTAATTAATCCCTAAATTGCATTACATAGTTGTAATTAGGTTTATGGGTACAAATTATCCAAATTGAGTCCATGATTTAAATAATCAAGGAATTTGTTAATTGGTGATGACATTAGAACAATTTATTCTCAAATCACATCATATTATTATGATCATGTTCATGGGAATCAAATTGGCTCATTTTTCCCTAATTAAACCAATTAAGTAATTAGTTCCATAAGTGATGAAATTAGGGCTAACTGAGCCCCAAATCACATTATATAGTCAAAGTTAGGTTCATGAGGTTCAAACTAGCCAAAATTGTCTCCATAATTAAAATAATTAAATATTTCATTAAATGAATGATGAAATTTAGATTGAGATACATTTCACATGGTTTTGTCTAATTGGGTCCACATGGATCAAATTTACCCAAAAATTACATCCCTAGTTGAACCAATAGAGTAATTACTTCAAGGGGTGATGAAGTTGAGGCTAATTGAGCCCTAAATCACATTGTATAATCATAATTAGGTTCTCAAAGATCAAATTGTCCCAAATTGCATCCATAATTAAACCAATTGAGTAGTTTCTTTAATTAGTCATGTCATTGGGGGTAATTTAGCCTAAAATCACATTGTATAGTTCCATATAGATAAAATTGGCCCAAATTATGCCCTTCATTGAAATAATCAAGTAATTAGTTAAATAAATGATGACACTGATCTAGAGTTTATTTTTTGGAATTAAAATTTCCTAAGATCTCTCAAAATCAATATAGTATGAAAGAGCATTATGAGAGATTTCCAACACATATTGGAATGTGTAAAACAAGCATTATATATTCCAAATATCATTAGTTAAAGTTTAGATCAAAAATGATCAACTGTCAAATAGTGATGTGGATATGTGTATGGTTGCCAAGTGGACCAATCAACATGTGACACATGGTAGTGTAATGGTATAAGGGTGTTTTTGGTTTTTTCCTTCACTTTTCAACACTCATGTTCAGATAAATAAGCCCCACTATTTGCTAGCTGGGGACCCTCAGCTAGAGTCAACACACTTTATTTGCATAAGATGCCTTTATCTTTATTACTTCATATTACCATTGTAATGATTTTGTATATATAGGCCTCTTTATATTATACATGGTGCATGTGGGACTAATAATCCCATTATGGTAAACTAAATACAATGTATTAATAGCCAAGTCACAATTCTATGCGTGCCAACTCAACTGAGCTCGAGACTATATTTCACATAGCTCATGATCAAGCTATTCAGCTAGCTTAAGTCATTATTCCAACCAAGATTGAAGGATACATCATAGGATCTTCTAAACTAACCAAACCTATTTTGGTTGAGATCCTATTAATTAAGTGGAACAATTATTATCCTTATCCTTATCATCTAAGCTCATCCCCATGGGATTTTAAACTAAGCCAAATTATTGCATGGTCAATGTGGACTAATTTGGTAGGGCAAAAATAAGCTATATAAAGCTTAAGCAGATCCTCATATACCAAATATGGGATAAACCCCAAAGTGAAAGTCATGACACATTTTTAAGCAAACTTTCTCTAAATAAAAGGAGAGATAGATGGCTAAGCCACATCACATGCACCAATGGCAACATATTCAGGGCTTAAGCTAAGTTTTGAATATGTGTATGTGGGATATTAATCCCTATATGGAAAAAGCCATGGCCTATGTGGCTGGACAAGTAGAATCCACATGATTTGAACCACCGACCTGCATGCCAAAAGGGTAGGTCCTTAACCATTACACCATGACATTAGAAGATAAATTCATGTGTGATGGTATAAAAAATACACAAACCTAAGCCTATAAGGAGGATGCATCAAATTTTTAAGGCCTTTGGTCATGAAGGATGACTGTATATTTGTAGGTATAGAGTACTGAATATAAAAAGGTGAATATGTCTATTTTATACGGCCCTTGGGCCATGGGTGAATATTATATTTACATTGTAGGGTATTTGTAGATACAAACCTAAGCCTATGATGATAATTCTTCTATTATGTAAGGCATTTGGCTATGATGGGAGATTGTTATGAGGGCTTTGTAGGGTTATTTTAGGAGTTGTAGGTTTGATGAAAACCAAATACAATCCTATGATGTATAATGCCCACTTTTAAAGAGTTTTCATACACTCTTAATGGAGAAATCAAATTCCATAGCCATGGAGATGGGGTATATATATTGTTGATGAAGGAAAGATGTTATGCTTATGGAAGATTAGAGTCTTCACATAGTCTAGTTTCAATATTTTTTATAGTTCTAAATTCCATTTTGATGTAAGTTGTAAAAATATTAATATTTGCATCATTTTAAATGGATTGATTCGATGTTTTCATGAACCCAGAGAATTAACCCCTAAATGAGTGAAATTCATTATCATATTTGTGTTACTTTCCCTTTAAGTTATTTCTATGTTTTTAATTCTAATTGTATCTGATTTCATAAAAATTATTTGATTTATCTAAGGGGGTAAATATTATTTTCAGCTCAATTTTGGTATCAGATCAGGTTGATATAAGACTTGATTTAGTTGTTGATATACTTCAGTTTAGAGTTTTTGGATATCATATTTTTGGTATTATTCTTCTATTTGATTTGACCATGCAGGCTTGGCTAGTGCAAAGGAAAATTGGAAGGTGTTCCAATCCACTGAAAGAAGACAAGCTTCTACCAGCTAAGATTCTAAAACTATTAGTCCTACAAGTTCAATCTGGATGATGAACAAACAATTATCACTTGACGGTGTGAGATGGTATTGAGAGAGGATCAACCTTTCTTTCTTGGTATGTATTCAGATAAAATGTAGGGTATTTTTAGTGATGCACATCTAAGAGGAATCAGTTGTAATCTTATTAGCATTATTACATAGAGGGCATACTAAGGTATGATGAAAATGTTATTTCATATTGGTATTGAAATAATATTTTGGTAATGATAACTAGTTGTGTAGCCTTTATTTTTGGATAACTAATCATATTTTATAAGCCTATGTCCTTAATTATAGGAATAAGTGAAAAGACCAGTTCCATGGTAAGATATGGAAATGGTTATACGACATTTTTCAAGATATTGAACAGGTTTTTGCACTTTGATTTTTGAGTTTGTAATTGTTTTAAAGTTTTTTTATGTCTCCACAACTTTTGTTAAGAGTTGTAGGAAACAAACAAGAAGTTGTTTAAACCCAACAATATATTAACCATTTCTCAATAGATGCACTTCAAAGTTATTTAAGAGGTATAAGTTATTTTCAAATGTAATTAGGTAACATAATTTTGGTTTGAATATTTTATGTGGGTTACCTTGGAAGTAAAATATGCCTTGATTTGGAATTGTTTTAAAGCCTTTTGAAAATTAAAATAGATCATCTAACTCTTAGTAAGATAGAGTTTATAAGATGAAACCTTCTATTCAATTATTGGAAACCATGAAGAGGTAACAACCCTTACTGATAAAATGGTTTAACATAATAGTTTTCATAAGCATTAATATAGTATTGATTAGTATGTTTTTATTCACTTCAAACACAATTTTTAGGGAAATTCTTAACTATTGGATCTAGGGAAGGAATTTTTGATAAACTTATGTTTTGAAGAAAATTTGGTATCTCCTATTCAATTTTCCATTATCATAAACATTTTTTTGTAAATCTAACTCAGTTTGATGAGTTTTGGAGGTATTAATAAGGGAGCATTCAGATAGTGAGGAAACTTCGAGACAAATTTAAAATTCTTAGTTTTCTCCTCACGTTTATGATGTCTTACAGTTACTTGTAGAGTTTTTAAGTTGGTAAAAAAGCTCTTATTCTATAAATTCTCTAAGTTGACACTAGAGTTTGATAGGTAGAGAGGAAATATTTGATAATCAATTTTAGGGACACAATAATTAACTATGTTTTTTTATAGGTTGTATATCACATCTATTTCCCTTGATTATTCTTTCATAAATGTGCAAGAGTATATTATGCATTTATTAACATAGGATGGAAAAATATATTACACATATATATACTTAACATCTTACACATTTAAGTCCCACCATATTTTGGGCAATGTTTGTATTACAAACTTTTTGTACTCACATATATGTTTTTCACTCATGTCATGTAGATGTACCTTTAAAGACCCATAGATGGGCAACATTTGTAAACACAAGTATACATATGTTGTAGTTTTTTATAAATTCCTTAGGCCATTTTTGTACTTAGGTGACACATTAACATTTATTTAGTGTAGGGGTTGAGAGAATCCATCAGATTCAATGACCATTTTGGTTAAAAGGTCATTTTGGTAGAATGGGTAAAGAGTTTATTTTACTCTCCATAATCAGGTTACAGTTTTAGTTAGATAGTTAACTTTTTGTAGGGAAGTTTTTATGATGTTTTATTTTGTTGAGAGAGTTATTTAGCATATTTAGTGAGTTATTTTCCTTTTGGAGACCAAAAGGATCTTATTGGGGATGTGTGATCTGGAGGTCATTTTTAGGCATCAAAAGTTCCCAAGATCTCCCAAAACTAGTACATTACAAAAGATCATTTGAAGAGATTTCTAATGCATAATGGAATGCATAAAATGGACATTATATGCTCTAGATATTACTAGTCAAAGTTTAAATAAAAATACTTAATAGTCAAACAATGATGTGGATGCATTTATGGCTTTCAAATGGACCAATCAACATGTGACATGTGGAAGTGTAATGGTAAAAGGGTGTTTTTAGTTTTTGCTTCTAGTCTTTGATAGTCTAGTAAGACAAATGGGTCCCACTATTTGTTGGCTAGGGACCCTCAACTAGAGTTGATGTATTCTATTTGAAGAGGGGTGCCTTTGCCTCTATTAATTTATAGTACCATTATAATGATTTTGTATATATATGACTCTTTGTATTTTGTGTGGTGCATGTGAGACTAATAATCCCATTATGGTAAAACAAATACCATGTATTAATATCTAAGTCACAATTCTATGCATGCCAACTCAACTGAGTTTGAGACTATATTCCACGTATCTTGTGACTAAGCTATTTACCCAACTCAAGTTTTTATTTCAATTGAGCTCGAAAGATACGTAATAGAATCTTCTAAACTAACCATACCTATTTTGGTTAGGATCCTATTAATCAAGTGTGCCAACTATTATCCTTATCATTATCATCCAAGCTAATCCCCATAGGCCTTCAAAATAAGTTGAGCCATTGTATAGTCAATGTAGACAAGTTTGGTAGGGTAGAGATAAGCTATATAAATCCTAAGTGGATCTTTGCATACCAAATGTGGGATAAACCCTGAAGTGAAAGTCATGCCACATTTCAAATCAAACTTACTCCAAATAAAAGGAGATATAGACGTGGCCTAAGCCACATCACATGCACCAATGGTAGTCTATTTAGGGTTTAAGATAAGTTGTAAATAGGTGCATGTGAGATAATAATACCTATATGGTAAAATCTGCATCCTATGTGGTTAGACAAGTAGAGTCCATAGGATTTGAACCACCTACCTACATGCCAAAAGGGTAGGTCCTTAGCCATTACACCATGACATTGGAAGATAAATTCATATGTGTGAAGGTATAAAAAATACACAAACCTAAGTCTATGAGGAGAATGCATCAATTTTATAAGGCCTTTGGTTGTGAAGGATGACTATATATTTGCAGGTACAGAGTCCCAAATATAAAAAGGTGCATACATATATTTTATAAGGCCTTTGGGCCATGGGAGAATATTATATTTACATTTTAGGGTATTTGTAGACACAAACCTGAGCCTATGATGATAACACTTCTATTTTACAAGGGCGTTGGCCATGATGGGAGATTATTGTCAAGGATTTGTAGGGTTATTTTAGGATTTATATGTCTAACAAAAACCATAAACACTCTTATGATGTATAATGCCCATTTTTAAAGAGTTTTCATACACTCTTGATAGAGAAATTGATGTCATATCCATGGAGATGGAGTATAGATATTGTTGATGAAGGAAAGATGTTATGCTGATGGAAAATTAGAGTCTTCACACAGTCAGGTTTCAATATTGTTTACAATTCTAAATTCAATTTTGATGTAAGTCGTAAAAATATTGATATTTGCATCATTTTTAATGGAATGATTTGATATTTTCATGAACCTAGAGATGTAGCCCCTAAATGGGTGAAATCTGTTATCAAATATATGTTACTTTCCCTTTAGGTTATTTCTGTGTATCCAATTCTAATTCATTTTGGAAAGAATTAATGAGACACCACTAAATTAAGTACATAAAGCTGTAAAATGACACAAAACATGAGTTTAAATTAGGAATGAGTTTACAAAGTTTTCTAATTACTTTCATTCATTCCTATAATTTTGCATCCAATTCTATGAACTTAAGGGAATTAAGATTTTTCAGTATCTAATTTCATAAAAAATATTTGATTTATCTAAGGGCTAAATCTTGTTTTTGAATCACAAACTAGGACCAGTTGATCCCTAAATCACATCATATAGTTGTAATTTGGTTCACAAGGATCAAATTGGTCCAAATCATGTCCTTGGTTGAACCAATCAAATAATTAGTTCAATCAATGATGAAATTAGGTCCAATTGAAAATCAAATCACATCATATGGTACCAATGAAGTTTAAAAGGTTAAAATTGGCCCACACATCATTTATTAAACTAATTAATTATTTGATTGAATTAGTAATTAAACTAGGACTAATTGATCCTAAAACCACATCATATAGTTCTAATTAAGTTAATGGGGTTGAAATTGCCCCAAATTACATTTTTGATTAAACTAATTAGGTAATTGATTCAATTAAATATAAAATTAGTGATAATTAAAGCTCAAATCAAATATTATAGTTATAATTACAGTTATTGGGCTCAAACTATCCCAAAAAGCATCTTTGATTCAACTAATCAAGTAATTAGCTGAATTAGTGATGAAATTGGGGATAATTGAGCCTCGTATCACATCGTATAATTGTAATTAGGTTCACATGGCTCAAATTGGCCTAAACACCCCTGATTGATCTAATAAAGTTAAATTTTCAACTGGTGGTGACATTATGGCTAACTGAGCCCCAAATAACACCATATAGTCATAAAAGTCAAGTTCACTAGGCTTAAATTGGCCCAAATTTTAGATGCGATTTAAAAAATTGAGTAATTGGTTCAATAAATGATTAAATTAGGGATAACTAACCATAAATGACATTGTATAGTCAAAATTAGGTTCATGTGGCTCAAATTATGTTCTTGATTAAATCAATCGAGTAATTAGTTTAATTAGTGATGAAATTGGGGCTAAGTAAACCCTAAATCACATCATATAGTTGTAGTTAGGTCCATGTTGCTCAAATAAGATAATTTTTGTCCTTAATTGAAAAAATCAAGTAAAATTTTCAATCAGTGATGAAATTAGGGCTCATTGAGATCAAAATCAGTGATGAAGTTAGGTTCACATAGCTCAAATTGGCCTAATTTATATCCTTCATTGAATTGTTCTCTAAGTTATTTTTAATATTTCCTTTGGTATTAAAAATGGGAAGAATGTTTAAATGGGGGGATGAAAGTGTATATGCCTTCAACATTGGCTCAAAGAGAGAATTATGATTATTACTGGCTCCTTTTAATCACACTATCTCAAGAATCAGTGGTAAGGATAAAATCATTCACCAAACTTAACTTCTTGAGTTCTTGAAGCTTGTGTAATTTTGGTTGGTGCAAAATTTCCACAAGAGTGGTCATAGATGTTAAATAATATTTACAAAGTTGAAATGATAAAAAGGATCATGATGATGTGGGAGATATGTAACATTTTAATTTTCTAAACAATCATAACTATGAAAAAAATCTCAAAGAAATAATTTTATAGTAAAACATAATTTCAAACATTTTATCACTCTTTTTTTCCTTGAACCTAGCATTTTTTCCAAAGTTTAGAACTTAACTATATAATGAATTTAATATGCATTTGTTTTTGTGGTCATGGAGTTTATTTTTATTGTGATGTTTATATATATTTTTAATTTTATGGGGTATATACATGTGTTTTTCAATGTATATATGTTTTTTTAGTTTTGAAATAAAATATTATGGGATATGATGATAGTGATTATGAAGAATAATAATTTGAGAAAAAATAATATCCCATATTAAAATTCATGAAGTATTTCAATTAAAATAAGTGACTTTAAAACAAATGGGGACTTTGCTTCTATTATTATGTGCTTATCATAACCAAAGAAAAATGAAAACTTTGATTCTAGGAGTTTGGTTTAATATTACAGCCCATCATTCATATTGTATTTAAAGAAAGGTGTAATTTCTTACTTAGAGTGGATATACACTATTTTTGTTACATTTTTTTGTTATCATCTACTACCCTAATTTGTGTGGTTGGTTATGTTTTCACTTACCCATAAAAAAAAATTAAAATATATTTCCAAGTTAAAACCCTTAATTTTCCTTCTAACTATAGTTATTTCACTCCTAATTTGATAAATATTTCAAACAAATATCATAGCAATCATTATAATTTACTCCTTTCCAATTTTATCATTTTCAATTATATTTCCCTTTTCATTAGTATGTGTTGTGAATATAAATAATACCAACAACAATTGACTATTTTCACATAAATTATGACATTTATTGAACAAAAACTTAAATGGACAGATATTACATTACTTAATTTTAATTTTAATATTGGGGTTATTATTCAAATGTGAGATAAGCTTATTTAGACCATATATTAAGCTTCATTTACCAATATAAATTGAAATACCATCATTTTGTAATGAAGAAAATACATTTTATTTAGTAAACCAAAATACAATAATTAAAAATCCAATTTTTGGAGGTGAAAAATAAACAAAAAGGGTTAAATATGGAATTGCATGTTGGTGACACAATTTTTGGATAACATGCATCATTATAGAAAAATGAACAAAATTAGAGTGTTGTTTTTGGGAATGTATTATCCTTGCATGCATTTTCACAATTATAATTATGAATAATCTAGGTGTTACACATGGATTTTTTATAAACACATGGATTTTTTATAAGTACTAGCTATATGTGATGTTACATAGGTTGATTGTACAAGTGGGATGGTTGTGCAGACTTGAGTGGATACTACCTTTTATAGTTGCAATTTTTTTTCAATGTGAAGGATTGATGGTAGATATATATACGATATTTTGTAATGTTTCATTACACACCAAGATATTAAAAAGTAGTGCATTGTGGATGAGTTGTAGTAAGGGGTTGCAAGAAGTTGTGCAAAGTGTACATTAATGAAAGGTTATCTAACAAAATTTCATACACTTTGCTAACTATATCTATCAGAATAAATAAGTTTTAATAATACCTTGGTGATACTCTAACATGGTCTTATTGAGGAGTGTTACCTGTTGATCACATGGCTCAATAATTAGTGAATAAAAATTCCTTTACTATGTGGACATTACAAATGAGTGCTTGATAAAGGCACAAATATTATAAGGAAGGATATGTTTAACAAATTTTGTTAAATATTGAATACATATAATCAAGTGTGTGCATTTTAATATATAGTAAAACATTATATGAAGGATACAAAACCTTTAGACTTGATTTAGCATTGTAAAATGGTCTACTTTATGTTATAATCAAGAAGGTTATTGTGCTAGTTTTTAACTTGAGAAGGTTTTCCCAAGTGAAAAAATGGATGTATCTATGTGATTGCCATTATATTTTATTGTGTAACATTAACATATCATAATTATACTCTTTATTTATTTTTCATGTAGAAGTTAATTCTCAACATCTGGTATTAGATCTTGGTTTTAAGCCTTCTATAAGTTTAAGTAACTTGTGATACACAATTTCCTTGAAGTGGGAGTATTATTAGAGTAGGTTATTTACCTTATCTCATGTTTGATATGTGCTTTATTTTTTTAAGATTTGTTTAAGTTTTCCCACACCTAGGTGTGGATATTAAATACTTAGGTATAGTGGGTTTCTATCCCTAGGTAGCATCTATTTGATCCTATGTATATGGTTAATCTTTCTTGCCTATATATGCAACACACTTCCATTGTATTCCATATGAAGTTTTGGATATATATTATATGATATTACTCTTATTTTTGCATATGGATTTGTAAGTCTATGCATTTAAATTCTCCTTATGATGTTTCACTATTAAATCCTAAGATCTTTCTGGCTTGGAACACTTTGTTTTTTCATTCCTTTCATGGTATCAAAGCAATAGGTGTTGAAGCAATACAATTATGAGTTTGTTGAAAGATTTTGTATCTAGATAAAAAACTAGACAACACCATTAGATCTAAACTATTTTAAAACCCTAGGATCAACTGTAAACATGACCTAGTTTTGTGACAGACCATTTTTTCCATTTTGGAGGGTTTAAAGGCATTTGTTTAGTTTTCATGCATATTTGTACCATCCCATGCTAGAAGAGCAATATTTTTATAGGTTTTGAAAAGTATGAAGTTGGTTATTGTTATTTTTTAAGAAGACACAAATTTTGTAGATCTAAGTTTTTGAGGGCATGTCTATGGTTTTTTTGTGAATCATGTAGTATTCCTTTGGTGGATTTGGGACCCTCAAGGGATTTTTGGATCTTAGAGCATGAACTTTTAGTTTGTTGGTTCTAATTGTTGTTTGTGTCATCTTCATCCTTCTAGTGCACTAGTTTTATTTGTTATTTTTGGTAGCCTTCTTGATGTGTCCTAATCACCTTTTATTTTACAATTGTACTTGTGGGTTAGATTACTTGATAGGCATGGCCTATTGGTTTGTTTTACCTGATGACTGGTTACCAATGAGGAGGATAGTACTCATGACCTAGATTTTTTCCATACTTTGGTGGTTGGACTCAATGACTTGCTAGAGCTCATTAATTTTAGACCAGTAAATAGGAATAATATTCATCTCAAGTTTCCCTCTCTTTTGTGGGTGATGTCATTCCAACATCAATCAAGTCAATCAAAAGGGGGAGCACTCATTCTCACCCTTAGCACCTTGGTCATATGGTATGGTCACATGGGGGGATTAATTTTTGATTCCTATCAGTGGGAGCTTAACTTTAAGCCCTTAAAAATCATTTAAATCTTGCCAAAAAAAATAAAAAATTCCAAGCATTTAAATTTTATGCATTTTTATTGACCCATTTATGATAAGAAATATTTATTAACTATACCTTTTGATTGGCAACACAAAATTGAGTGTTATTTTTTTCAATAGTGTATATATTTTTTAATGTTTGATCTATTGGTGTCATTTATTTTGTAAAACACATGAAATTATAAAGTGCCAAATTTTGGGGTGCTCATTATGTTTATTAGGAGATGTTAAATTATCAAGGAGGGATTTTTTTTGGGAGGGTTCCTCTTCTTCTTCCTAACTTTATCCTTATTTTTTTACAATGGATTCATTCTTATTTGACCCCCTGAAGACCTCAAATTACAACACTTAGAAGATAAAAAAGAAGATACATTTACAGTTGAAAGGCTTGTAGAGAGTTTTTTTTAGCAACTTTCCTCACTTTATAGATGAGGAAGGTATTGCCTAGATTTCATCCATGAAATATGAGGCTTTGTGCTTGATTATCCTCCATGTTTTAGACAATTCAAAGTCCTATGTCACTTTTGCCACATCACCCAAGGAATTTCGGGACAAATTTATAGCCTTATTTGGGAAAGATACTGAGCTTTATGAGTCTTTTAAACCCTCTTTTACTCCACCTCCTTTTGTTCCACTTCTTATAAGTGAGGATTTATCTTTTGATGATGATACATACGTCATTTCTCCTACCATCAAGAATTGGATTTTTTATAGTGATACAGGTAAGGCACTATTGGCACTTCCATTTCTCCTCCTAGTGATGATTCACTCTTTGCTAGTAACATAGATCAAGTTTACTCTTCATTTTGTGAGGACATATTTATTGATGGTGATTCAAATGAGGCATTATTTTCATCCTACACCTATCCCTATTCCTCCTCCTCCATTTTTTTTATTGAGGACTTGATTGTTTTAGATGAGGCATATTCATCATTTACGCTTCATTGTATTGAAGATGTTCCTCCACCTCCTACTCCTATTGTTCCTGCACTATGTGATTCAAATCTTTTCACTACACCTACTATTATATTTATTACTTTTCCCACTTTTTATCCACCTTCTTATGTGATTAGTTCTTTTGATAAACTTATTCTTGGTATTGGATCTTACCTCCTCCTCTCACTGGGCTACATAAGCAGAGGTCTTGGCTGAATCTTATAGGGTATATTAAATCTTATTAAAACTATTATTTGATATGGTCACCATGGCAATTGTCTTTCCATATGTGATGTATATTCATGAAATATTGCTAGCAACACTCACATTCTTGTATGCTCTACTCTTCTTCAAGACTTAGAGAAATACATCATCTCTATTATTTAATTATTTATTGGTATTCTATGGGATGAACATTTAATTATTTATACTCTCTCACCTCATATGTATATGGATTCTTACAGACTTTCCATCCATGCAAGATATATAGTACTATTATTTGTGTGGGGTGCAAAAAATTTTCCTTGGGGGTATTCCATATGAAGTCCTTCCTTATTTTCTCTCTTTTTTTGGGAGGGGAATTTTTTCCCCAATAGGTTTTCTCCCTTTCTCCACTTTATGAGAAATTAATTTATGGATATATAGTACATGAGTACCTGATTAGGCCTTGTTTTTGTGACTCATACTATGGATATGCCACTTTATTATTGTCTAATCTTTATTCTCTAACTTCATTTGATGTGTGTGCATGAGTGGAGGAGGGGGGGGGGGGTTGTTAGAGTAGGTTATTTAACTTATCTCATGTTTTATAGGTGATTTATTTGTTTTAAGAATTGTTTAGGTTTTCCCACCCACTTAGGTGTGGATTCTAAATACTTAGGTATAGAGGGTTTTTATCCCTAAGTAGTATCTCTTTGATCCTATAATTATGGTTGATCTTTCTTATATATATATGCACAACACTTTTATTTTATTCCATATAAAGTAATTGAGATATATTATATGATATTAATCTTATTTCTACATATAAATTTTTAGGTCTATGCTTTCATATTCTCCTTGTGATGTTTTGTTATTAACACCTAAAATATTTGTGGCTTGGAATGTTTTATTTTTTATTCCTTTCGAGTCCTATAGAAGAATATTATGTATAAAAAAAGGTTGGATGAAAGAGGATAGAGATTCATAATTTAAATGGTCATAAAATTTAATTATGGACACTCAATATGGATGATCTATTTTTAGATAGAGGTCAATGGATTTATATAGCCTACATAACACCCACCAGAATAAAACCAAAAGAATGGGAAATTTTTTATAGGAAGGCTCAAATCTCTATCATATTTTGTATGTTAGATTCAATGTTACTAAATGTTTTGACTGAAAATGCCACAAATATTATTTGGGAACATTGTACCAAACCCAGTCACTAGTAAAGAAGATTTTCCTATAAAGACATTGTACACATTGTGAATGAGTGATGGTGATTTGGTCATAGAGCACATACATTACTTTAAAACTATGATAAGTTAGTTTTCATTTATGGATATCAACATGAATGATGAATAAATGTGTATTACAATTCTATGATTTTCTAAACTTGAGTTATAATCTAGCAATAGAAATCACTAGTACTACATTAGAGATAAAACTATAAGATGTAGTCACAACCTTTTAATTAGATGAGATAATGCACAAGTCTATAGAAATATATGAGATGAATGATTCTCTATCCATGCAATGTGTATCACAATAAATAGGTAAGAGAAATACTAAGTATAATCACTTGAATTCTAGAGGTATATCTAAGACTTTGGATATATCCTTGAAGAAGTTATATAAATGCAATAAGATAGATCACTTCAATAAGGACTATAGATTGAAAAATGTCAAAAAGGAAAAACCACTTTGTAATCCTAAATTGATAAGGTCTCCATTGATGGAGATGGATATGGAGAGGTATGTCTCACAACCTCAATCTCACATAATGTAATGATTCATAGTTGATTTAATTTAGGGCATAAGAATATTAAATTTGATGTTTAAATATGGGAGGATAAAGACTCTCTTGGGTGTTTTGAACATTATTGAACTTACAAGGAATTGTGAGAAATATGAATGATGTTGATGTCTAGGTATAATTTAGTATATATGGGTGTCAAAAGGTGTATGGATCCATGTTTTTGGTGATGAGAATTTACACATGTCCTCTATTATGACTTAATGCTACTATATCAAGCACACATGTGAAAAAAGTTTGTTACTGAGGTTAAGGTTGAAACATGATTTTATGCATTACTTCTAATGGATAATAAATTTTGTGGCATAATATTATAGGCTATATTGGATTAAAAAAAATTGTAAATATTGAGGCTATATATATATATATATATATATATGTAAAAATAGATGGATAATTACCCCTTGAACTTTGACTTTTTAAAACATTTCATCTATGGTAAGTAGAGTTAGTTAGAAGTCCCTACAAAATTTGTGTGGGAAAGTGAAATCTTGAAATTGATTGATAGTGATGTTTTCTAATTAGGAGATGTCCCATCACTAAAAATGTTTACATTCTATGTGCCTCTCATAGATGACTACTCTCGCAAAAAAAAATTATAGTTCATCCTATAAATATGAAGTTATAAATAGATTCAAAGAGTTCAAAGATCTTGTGGGTAATATATAAGTAAAAAGTTTATAATGCGAGCTAGCTAAGAAATCTAATAATGAAATCTAAACTAAACTTAACTTTAAATATAGATCAATAAATGAAATAAAGTAATAAATAATAAATACTTACAATCATGAAGTATTCAACACCTTCTCTATTATGATCAAGTAGATATTTTCTCTTGAATGTTAAATGTAGATACTTAAATCCTTTCTAAAGAAAAGATAATTGGGTAGCATTTTTGGATGAAAATGATTTAGATGTGTTTGATTTTCTTTGATTTATAATGGAATTATATAGCACTTCATTATCTTGAAGTTGGATGATTTGAGTGGAGGATTGCATGTCAATTTATAGGCTTGAGGGTGGTGAGATGAATGGTTAAAAATAATCTAATTTTTTTTAATTATAATAATAATAAACATATGGATTTGATTCCTCATCCCAAATGATGATGACTAATTCCCATGTGGTTGAGAAGAATGGGGAGATTTAGTTGGTAGTTGAGTGACTCAGCATGAATGGGTCAAGGTAGTTGAAAAGATAAGGGATGACTCACAAGTTGGTTAAAATTTTCTAATATGACTCATAAGGTGGTTGAGGAAGTTGAGGAAGGTGGTTGGATAAGTAAATATTTGGTTGATACAAATGTGGAAGATGTCTAGAAGAGGTTCAAAATCTAGATTTTTTATTAGTATTAGAGTAAAAAGGTGTGAATGATTATAATTAATTAATTAATTATTTTAATTTTGAAGGGAAGTGATGTTAATTTGAATTTGAATTTGAATTATGAAAAATTAGTGTTTCAAAGTGAATTTTGACACTAATTGGTGAAATTTAGGTGTCTACATTTTCCCTGCTTTGAAATGGTGTTGTGACTAGAAGAAGAAATGCCATTTTGAAGAATAATGACAAAGTAGAGAGTTGATGATTGTGGAGAAAAAAGTTTCCCTAGGTGATTAATACTCCCTCAAGTTTTCATGTGAAAAATTAGATGAATTCTCTAAATGATTTATAGGGAATATGAATAGATAAATGGATGGATTCAAACAATAGTGGAAGTACTAGATTTAATACAAATTCTTATGACATTATAGGGAGTTCATGTAAATTAGTATTCCCCTACATGTTAAAAACTAGATAATATATTTGGAAAAAGAATATTTCTTTTTTATATATTGCATATTTGGATGGTGCTCAAGGAATCAGGGTTCACAAGAGAAAATTTAGGAATGTTATATCCCAATGATGGTAAGTTGTGGGCTGTAAAATAAAAAAATTGGATTTTTTTATGTGGATAAAATTTTACAAGATTGATAGTTACAAGTAGTGATAAATATTTATAGTACTTTGATAAATTATTGGTACAAAAATTTGGATGAAATGACTTAGACATATGATGGTGGTTGAATTAACCTTAGATACCCCATGTAATTAAGCATTACCTACATTGTTTGAATAGAGCTCAGGCCAATGTAGTTCTCACAATATGGGAAGTGATGTAAAGTTATGATGTAATGTAAGATTAACATATGGATGTTATTAACCCACTTAAGCTAATGATTATACACTGTGATTGGATGTAATGATGATTTGATTTTCCCCCAAGCAATGATATATGAAAGGAGTTTATTGGGAATGATATATCCCAAGATAAGATGAATGCTTTGATATGCCTCCAAGCAATGATATATGAAATGAGTGCATTGTGGGAATGATATATCCCATTTAAATATGTGAGATTGGATTAGATTGCCTAGTTTGCTAACTGATTAATTTATGGATCTATGGATGGATTGATGGAGAAAGAATGGCCGTTGTGAATTTTTTGGTCCCAATCGATAGGTGTGGGATATTGAACAGAAAAACTAGGAAATGAATGGGGATTATCGATGTGCAAACATAAGCAAATAAGTTAATTGACTACATGGATTTTTATGAATAACAGGGAATTAATTGATTGATGGGATATGTAAGTGATTATAAAATGTATGGTGTAACAAATTTGGCTTTTGGTTTGGAATTATTATAAAAGAAGAAGAAACCAAATTCACCATTCTTAGAATGGTGAATTTGGCATTGATTATGATGAATTCATCAAATGGAATAGAAAATACATTAAAAATTTAAAATGTTAAATAATTGAGGTTAATTCATTTATATGGGTGGTAAATTTGTCTAGGTGGGTGTTGAATTCATCTTAATAGTTTAGTTAAATAGAAGTGATGAGGCCTAATAAATTAATTTTCTTTATTATGGGATTGTGAATGTTAATGAGTGTATTTGAGATGGATAATGAGCATGGAATGATTAACATAATATCCATTTAAAAAAATTTAGGAGAGACAACATGGATTACATCCTTAGAGCACTCCATGGATCAGTCATCCCAACATGATATGGGTCCTCCATGGAGTAAACCATAATGAATTTATCTAACATGTCACACAAATGCTTCATCTGAAGATGTGAGATGGTTTAATAGCTAATTTTATTTGCTTGGTGTTACAAAAATAATTATAACATTAATAACTAGGAAGAGTTGAGCATACTTTATTTTAATAGTATGCATGACAATATACATTGATGGTATGGAAAAACTATGATGTATATTATGTTATATGCATAGGGATTGATAAAATCACAAGTGAAAGAATTAGTGCATCATAATATGGAAGATCATAATAACACCATTTTTAATGCGCATAGTGATATAAACACAAGAAGTAATAATAAAGAAAGATAAAAAGAAGCATTTACAATAAAAAACCATGTAAGTAAAAAAAACAAAATAAGTAAAAAATCATTGCATAATCTATTAATTAAACACACAACATGTTTAAACAAGAAAGTAAATGACTATATGAGTAAGAAATCAAATGTCTTTTGGATGTCCTTGGCTAGAGTAGAACCTTTTGGCATTTGAGATATTTGACAATGTGGACCGTCTGATCAGCAATACTTGTAAAGGATGACTAAGGTATGTAGGTAAAGATATGGGATTTTATCATTTTTTAATGTTTTTGTATTTTGGGGTTTTTCTAACTTTTTTTTGGATCATGTTATATTTATTATACAAGGTATACTAGCAAAGGGAAAATCTATTCTAGCACTAAGGAATGAAATAGTGGTGGATAGAAGGGATATATTTTGGATAGAGTATGGATGAGTAGGAATGAATGGGAGTAAGGTGATAACTCCAAGGGATACATGATGTAATAACCAAGTGTTTAGTCATTAAACTAGTATTGTAAGGATACACCAAGATGTTTCTAAAAATGTGTCTCAAGATGTTTCTACTTCCTTATCAAGGTCAAAATTAGGAATAATGATGGGAAAGATTAGATTAATAAGGATGGGTTGTGATGGGTTTGGGATGAAATGGATAAGGATAAGTTTGGATAGGTAATGGTAATTTAGGATAGGTTTGGAATTAAATGGATATTGATGGGTTATGATAGGTATATGATGGGTAAGTATGGTTTATGTTATGTGTAGGATGGGTAAGCATGGAGGGATGATTTAGAATGCATAAGATTGAAATGGATTGATTTTTCCCCCAATTTAAAGGTACTCATAGATAACTGATCATTTTATGAATGATTTTTAAAATAAGTTTTCATTATGGTACTTTCTAAAAGTGCCATAAGAATGGTTTTCAATTTTGGATAGATTATTTCTCTCTCTTTTTTAATTATTTTATTTTTGGCATATCAATTATGGAAGTATGTGAGATACATGATGTTGACCCATATTGATCATTTATTTATTTGATCTAGATATGTCTTTAGTAACTTATTTTATTTCTAATTTGGCTTCTTCCAAATTTACTAGGATACCTCATAACCCCTATGATAGAGGGTGTTGCCAAATAGGTTGAAACAAAAATTATGTTGGTTGAAGGAAGTGTGTTGAGTGTATGAAGGATTTAGAGGGATGGAATGATAGTGGGGATAATTATATGTATCATGATGTAAAGGGTGATTGGGACCAAAAATCTCACATTCATCAATACCGAGAGTAATCGTAAGGTAGATAATCTGGGAATTCACCTTTGCTTTAATTGTGGATTCAATATGTGATGGGGATCCACCATGCACCTATAATAATATAAGGGGTACATTAATTTTATCTCTCATTTATGATTTATAAAGGTTTTTTCCAAGGGGATCTTCTTTATTGTTTTGATTTTTATTTGGATTTGGATTGTCCAATAACACCCCAAAGAGGTTTTCACTAAGGAACTTGTATTTTTGACTTTTTAGAATCTGATTTGGATTGGGATTGTAATTAATATTTTAATTATATGATAGTGCCTCAAATAGGTTTTCAATTTGACACAATTATTTTATATTTGGATTATAGGATTCATCTTGATTGAGGAACACTTATTCCTAAAAATATGTAGATGTTTCTTTATGCTCTTTTGACTGGAGGCCAACTAGGAATTCTATAATTATTTGATCATCTTGGGAGGAAAATAATCATAAGTAAGATTATTGGTCCTAGATGATGGGTGTTTTATATATCATTACAATATGGGAGGAAGTATTGGTGGTGTTGATGAAAGGAGTGATGGTAACATGGTCCTTGTAAGGACTATGAATAGTTATAGTTCATGTTTGATTATGGGTGATGATATATCCTAAAATATGATATAGGTTTTCAAAATAATTTTATAGTATGTTTTTAGTGTAAATTGAAACTTATAAAAAACCCAAATTACAAAAGAATGATTATTATCATTTTGATAGTCATGATTTTTTTAACAAAAAAACACAGTTAGATTTGGGAAAACAAAAATAAAATAAAAAGATAAAGAAAATTAGATCCAAATTAATCTAAATTTTTTATAGAAATAAGAAATAAGTTAAATAAACCTTTAAAATAAATAAATAATGATAAGATGAAAAACATTCGGGTAAGGTCCTATTGGGCATGCCAGAATGTATAAGTGAAAAGTTTAGAATGTAGGCTAGCTAAGAAATCCAATAATGAAATATAATCTAAACTAAACTTAAATTCAAAAATAAATTAGTAAATTAAATAAAGGAATAAACAAGAAATACATACAAGTGTGAAGTATTAATCACCTTATCCATTGTGATCAAGTAGATGTTTACTCTTGAATGCTAAATGTAGATACTCGACTCCTTTTCGAGGCAAAAAAAAATGGGCAACATTTTGGGATGTAAATTATTTGGATGGATTTGATTCACTTTTATTTGTAATGGAAATTTGATATCACTTTTTTATCTTGAAGGTGGATGATTTGAGTGGAGGATTGCAAGTTAAATTATAGGATTGAGAGTGGTGAGATAAATAGTTGAAAATAATTTGAATTTATTAAATTACAATAATATTAATAGTTGGATTTGAGTCCTACTACCAATGGATGATGACTAATTCCCATTTATTTGAAATAATGGGGGAATTTATTTGGTAGTTAAGTAACTCATCATGAATGGGTCAAGGTAGTTTAAAAGACAAGGGATGACTCACAAGTTAGTTTAAATGTTCTAAGGTGAGTCATAAGGTGGTTGGGGAAGTCAAGGAAGATGGTTGGATGAGTCAATATTTGGTTGAGACAAATGTGGAGGATGTTTAGATGAGGTGGAAAATCTAGATTTTTAATTAGTATTAGAGAAAAAGGTGTGCATGATTATAAGTAATTAATTAATAACTAATCAATGATTTGAATTTTGGAGCGAAGTGATGTTAATTTAAATTTAAATTAGGAATTATGATAGATTAGTGTGTCAAAGTGAATTTTGATACTAAATGGTGAAATTTAAGTGTCTATAGATAACTAGATAGAGAAGATCAAAGTATTACAACTAGATAAAAGGATTGACTATTACTCCAAATCACCTAATGAGTTTTTTAGAAAGAGAAGTATTTAAAGGAAAATGGTGACTCCACATACACTATAGTAAATTGAGTTGTAGAACAGATGAATATGATGTTGATGGATAAATCCTAGAGTATGTTGAGTGGTGCACATTTAGTTCAAAAAAATTAGGATAAAGTAATAGCTATTGTATGTTACCTCATCAAGTGATCACCCATTTTAGCACTATTTGACAAGTCACTATGAGAAGTATGGATTGGAAAGAGTCCATGCATGTGACACCTATGAATTTTATGTTGTGAATCTAAAATATCACATCCCTAAGAAAAAAGTGTCAAAACTTGACATTAAACACAAATTGTATTTTTATTGGGTACGAAAGTGGTTTCAAAGGGTAAAAAATTTTAATCCTAAGACTAGATTACATTCTATATCTGCACTGTAGTATTTAATGATTTTAACAATGATCCTGCACAAAAATAACTAAAGGAGAAACCAAGGAACAAATATAAAATGTATGATTTGACACAAATGTTGAATATCCTATATCTAAGTATGGTGTTATGGATGAAGACTTTCAAGACTCAAAATAAGAAGAGACTACAGATCCTACTCTAAGGATATTAAAATGAGTGAAAATTTACTAAAAGGTATAGGCCACTATATTTTTGATCTACTTTCATGATATCAATGATTGATAATGAAGACCCTAATACAATGAAGAAAGCTCTTGGTTACATAGAGAGAAAATATTGGAAAAATGTCGTGAAGGAGGAAATGGATTCTTTGGACAAAAATGAGACTTGTGACTTGGTAAACTTACCTCCTAAAAGAAAACTTATAGGCTCCAAATGCATTTTCAAAAGAAGCAAAATGTGCAAGGGAAGATAGAAAATTATAAGGCTCACTTAATGGAAAAAAAATTCTCACACATGTTAAACTAGCTACAATCATGTTAATTTTAGCTATTTCCACTACACTTGATCTTAAGATAGATCAGATGGATGTTAAGAAATATTTTTTGATGGAGAGAATGAATATATATATATATATATATATATATAGTATATATATATATACAGATAATATATGTATATATGATATATATGACATATATATATATAATATAGTATATATATATATATATATATATATCATATATATGTATATATGTATATATACATATATATACACATATATCTATATATATATATATATATATATATACATATATATATATATACATACATATATATATATGATATGTATGTATGTGTGTGTGTGTGTGTGTGTGTGTGTGTGTATGGAAATATGACTTAGTCTATAGGCTAAAGAAGTCCTTATATGGAGTTAAGTAATCACCCAAAATTTTGTATCATAAGTTTGATAGTTATGTGGTTATAATTATACCAACAATGTTGATCCTTATGTTTATTACAAGGAAGAGGGTGATATATTTATTATCATATTCCTCGAGTGGATTACATGATATTTTTGAAAAATGATAAGTGTATGGTTAGGTAGGTAAAATTTAAATGGTCTACACAATTCAATATTAAAGATCTTGGTGCTATGAAACCCATCTCGGGCATGTAAATCAAACAAGAATAGTGAATATGAATTTGGGGGTAGAATAGATTAAATATGTTGAAATGGTTTTGTAAATATTCAAGATGCATGACTACAAACTTGTGTGCACACATTTTCCATTTCATAAAAATCTATCAATTGTCCAATGTCCAAAGATACATGAGGATTTGGAGGACATTCTTTAAGTTCCATTTGTGGATACAACAAAAGCAATATGTATAAAAGGGTTTGTATAAAACATGAAACTTTAAAGGAATTTTGAGTTTTCTTTAGATTCAGGTCCAATCTAGGAAAGTAGCATTGGGTGGAAGTGAAGAAGATCTTAAATTATCTATGTGGAACATTTTACTATACATTTTTATATCTAGGAAAACATGGTGAAAGAAAGAATTTAAATTATATGGAATTTTGGATTCTTATTTGGCTAGAGATATTGAATGATGTAAGTCTACCCACATGTATGTGTTAATTATTTTTGTGAATCTTTAATTTAGATGAGAAAATAGTAGGTTATTATTGTGATATATACATCATGAGATGAATGCATTGTAGATACTCATGTAATAAAGGAAGTGATATGGATTCAAATATCAGGTTCTATAGTTAAGCTCACATAAAATGATCTAAAGATAAATTAAGAGAGTCAAAGAACATTTTTTCTAGCAAATAACCTTGAGTATCATTCTCAAAAGAATAAAATTTATGTGTGATATAAATTTTTAAAGTAAATTATGGAAGAGAGAAATATATATCTAGATAAAGTGGACATAAATTAAATCATTGTGGATTTATTGACTAAGTCAATGTGTATCGAGAAGTTATCTTTGTGAGTGAAAGAGATGGTCATGGTTTTTTGAAGCTACTAAAGGATGAATGTGTGATCCCTTATGCAAAGTGTTTAACAAGTGGGAGGTTGTTAGGAATGTCTCAACTTTTCATGAATTTGTGTAATGATAATTATGTGTGAGATAGGTGTTGTGCAAGGTGTTTTTTGAAAGCATGAGCTACATGCAATGTATATGCATAGACTGGGATTAACTTACAACTATCTTATCTCAATAGTCTCAAAATAAAATAAGGGTGATCAAATAAAGCTTGTGATATAGTAAATTCAAGTAATTACAAATGAAATACATGGATATAGTAGAGGGTTTCCCATTTTTTAAATACCAAGAAGAAATGGTTCAAATCCCAAGCCTATGACACATGGAAATAGATCTAACTAGATATATATGAAATTAAATGATTGAAAATAAACAATGCAATTAGTTACGTAAGTAAACTACACTAAACTAAATGGGAAGAGATATATTAATCATAAAGGCTAAGGTGCCATGGTAAAAAAAATGGGGGCTTAGGCAATCTAAAATGGAATATTGAAATTTTAAGAAATTCGATATCCACATTAATATTAGGTGTAGAGAGAAAATAAACAAGGATATACACACATTCATTCACTAAACAATAAACAACATCTAATCTACTATTTAAATAAAAGAAAGGGTATAAGGTTAGAAATAATTATCTTGATATGGACTCATCAAGCCTCAATATCCCCCTTGGCCCAAGTGAAGCTTTGCAAGAGATGTTGTGGGTTGAAGACTTCAAATGCAATAAGAAGACCTACATATTTATTTTATTGATTTTTTAATTAATGTAATTTTAACCTAACCAAACAAAACCACTAGATAGAGTGAAATGAACAATTAAATAAACATTCAACCATACATTTCACATGAAATAAAATTATATTGATAAACTAGGGTTTTCAAATAAAACATAAAAAGAGATGAGCAACTTAACTATTCAGGGCTCACAGAGCTATATTTAACTATTTTTACCTTGTGTGTGACTATGGCACTATTATATTACACTTTCTGACTATCATTTTGAATTGGGAAAATAATTTGGGATTTTAAAATATTAGGGTGAACTAGTATCCAATTAGAGTGCTCCTATCTAGGCTCTTCCTGTAAAAAAATTTCAAATTAGGATTTTGTGTTGTTCTTGTAAGTGCACTTCATCTTGGCATGGACCTACGATCATGAGATTTAACCTATGTTTTGTATTATTCTCTTAAAAGACACTAAAATATTATTGCACATAAAACAAACATAGATAAAATTCAAAAGGGGGAATTTTTTAGGGAAGTGGGAATACTCATCTTGTCCTTAGAACTCCATTGCACTGAGCACTTTTTACATAGCCCCAATGATAGTACCTATGTCTAATGTAGGTCTCCCTTAATGGAATGTGCATAAATAGATCAAGCACAATATGTATATAAATTATCTTATCCTAGGCTCTCCTCTTAGTCAAACCATGAAATTTAGATGTGATATGTATAAACTTTAAATATATGTAGAGATTGACCTTTATATAGTATGATTTTAATTTTTTATGCTAGTGTCAAAATAGTAAGTTTTAGATGTAAAATTCCCTAGGGAACCATTTAAATATAAAATTCCCCATTTTGAATTTCAAAAACCTATTCACACACCAATCAACTAGGATAAAATAATCATAAAAAGAGACCCAAAATAAACTTTTATTGAAAAAAGTTCTAAAATGTGTGTTGGACAATAGCGGGGGGCTTAGACAATAGTGGGGTTCACTATTGTCCAACTAGGGTACTATTTTCCAAATATAATAGAATTAAATAATGATATTGAAGCAAGACCAAGGATCCCTATGACTCTAACAAGGCTTGACATGAATGATTAAGACTATAGAAAAAGAGTGAAATCAATATGAAAGAATGATAAAGAAGACATAGGACTAGGATAATGCACATGAATGGGAATTTAATTTATCATTAGGATATGCTAAATATAAAATTCAAAAAAATACATAATAATTGTATTTTCTTGACCAAATTTGGGTGTATACATCCCCCCCTTAATTCTAGTAATTTAATAATTTAAATGCACTAGAGTAAAATAATAAATTCATACATGTACTTACTTATATAGCAATTGTTTTCTTGTAGATGGAGGTGCCATGGAATCGATGTGATCAACCCATGCAGAGAGAAAATGAGTTCCAATGTTTTACTCTTTTTGTCCAAAAAATTGAATAATATTTCAAGTGATGCGTGTGGAGATGAACCCATGATGTGGGGTCTATGTAATGAATTTAGGGAAATAATTATGTTATGAGGAATTAATATATACATGAACCCACTATTTTTTGGGTAGAGATACGCCTAGAATTCAAACTCTATTTGATTTCAGCTCCACACAACTCAAATATATTGGGTATTGGTGGAAAAATTATGAATCAACCATTGTAGATGGTTACAAGATTCATTATGGTGCAAAATTGGTAAAAAAGTTGGTGTAAATATAATTTTGAATTGAATATGGTGTAAACAACATAGATAATTGCCTAATTTCCTTTCATTTTGTATAATATGGTGAAAAAACTAGGATATGAGAACATGTACCACAAAATATGCCTCCAATCTAATATTTGAACAAACTGGGTTATATAATCTAAGTAAGAGATTTAGATTATGAGTGACAATTTTATGATTATGTGGACTTAAATTATGTCCAAGACCCCATTATCATAAAATGTGTTAATTTGATCCAATAGTGAATTAATTTAGCAAGTATATACTATGTATATACCTTATTTATGTTGACCATCTATCAACACTGTGTAAAATATCTATGTAAAAATTGATAAGATATTGTAGTAAAATGTGATAATTTGTAACAACTAAAACCATTGTCCTTTATATATATTTGAGATAAAAAATAAGTAAATCTGATTAATTGAGTAAACTTGAGTAATTGTGTTAAGAACTATTGAATCAGTGTGTCATATTGTGTATAGTCTATGTAAATTATGATATTTTGATCCAAAATATGTATATTAAAGCATATTAAATAAGAAATAATAGTGTATCAAGTACATAGAAGTATGTTTTGGGTCAAAATATGGTGCATAAAAATGCATACTGAGTCAGATATTCTCTATTTACCAAAGTTAGTTAAAATTGTGTAGAGTAAGGAGTTTGAGCCAAAAGTCATAATTGATGTAACAAGATTAGGAGTTGATTGCTTAGAATCAAGTTTTTATCATTAGTTATAGATTAAAATTTTATATGTACTCATATGGGTTCCCATAGTAATAGATTAATTACTAAATAATAATGAAGTATGTATCATTAGGGTGACAAAAAGCTTGGTATAGGAGTGAGACCTATAGGTTACAAAAGGTGTTGTGATTAGATTCCACATGAAATGAATGGTTCAGAGATCAGAGCTAGGGTTTATTACATATCAAACTCTTAATATTTTAGGCAATTAGGATTTTTATATTATGGGGCCAATATCTTAGGAATATGGCATAAGTGAAAAGTGGTTATATGATTTGGAAATTAGAGTGTTTGAGGTCACTATGTGATTGGGAAATCTGAATCCCTGAATCCTTCAAAATTTGTTATGTGATTTGGAAAATTAAATCCTTGATCTTGCCAACATGCCTCAAAATAGAGTAGTAATTGGTTAAAGGAGGTAGAGTCCCTAATTTAGGCCGAAGAAAAAGTTATACTACCAATTAACTAAAATACCTCTCACTATTTTATTATGAAAATTAATTTAGGTCATTTTTTTTGAATTTTTTTTACTATAGAGGGTCTGTTTTTTTTTTTTTTGCTCATGTCCATATTAGGGCACTATTGTTTGGGTGTGCAGTGATCATGTCTATGTTACAGTGCTTCTATCTTTTAAAGGGCACTATTGTTTGAATGTGAATATATATGGAAAAATGGTATTGTTTCTATATTTTGTGGATTTATTTACTTTGAATGAACTAATTTATTATTATTGATGTTTATCTATGATTTATGTAGGAGGATATGAATTTCAAAGAGCTCTAATGGAGTCAGATGATGGATAATGTGTATGAATTACCTAATTCATATGAGGAGAGGTAAATTATTGATAGGGATAGACTTTGGTATGTGGGTTGGTTATATTTGATGATATATGATGCACACATTATGACTACATTAGTTGAGTGGTGGGATGTAGACACTTGCACATTATAGTTACCAACAATCAAGATTATTGTCACTTTGGAAGACATTTGGAGGATATTATAACTATCATTTTTTTGTGGGAGGGTGGTAGTATAAGGTGTCACATGACCCATGACCATGGATTAAACATAAATATATTTGACTAGTAGATCATATGCACATCATCATAGTAATAGTTATTCATATGTTTTATTATCTATGATTTTATCATCAAAGATTCTATGTGTGAGTAGATTCTTGTTAGTTATGTGGGCTTCATTCATAGCAGTGGATGGTAGTGGTGTGTCTATCTCATATAGGATGCACTCAATCATTAAATATATAGAGGAGCATGATAATGTGTATTCATGGGGTATGAATATTTTTTCTCACATGTACCATGCCCTATATAGATTCACATGTGATATGTTCAATGGAAGCATTAGTTCAGCCACACATTACATTACTAAGCCTATGAACATATACTAGTTACTCAACATGTAGGAATGCCATGTAATTATTTGGAACATCTACATATGTTTACATGGAGATGGATGAGTTGTTGGAAATATTATCATTGATGTCAAATGTCTAGCATTGTTGGTGATAAAGGTCCCATAGCTTTTAATGGTATTTTTAATGTTCATATCTTGGCTACTGTGTGTTAATATTTATTTAATATTAAAGAATATATTTTTGGTTGCATAAAGTCAAAAGGACCATTAAGAAGTCAAAGAGTCATGAGATAAAGATAAAAGAAGGAAAAGATGCATTTTCCTATAAAGGGCCACCTTGAGGAATTCAAAGAGTCACCAAGTGAAGATAAAAGTGGGTATGGCACATTTTTCCATGAAGAGCCACCTTAAGAAATTTGAAAGGTCACCAAGAAAAATATAAAAATGGAAAGGACATATTTGCTCATGAAGGGTCATCATGTGAGTTTTCAAATGCAAGGATTCAAAGGGTCATGCAATTTTGGTGACATTTTTCATGAGTGAAGGGTCACAAAGGGTGAATGCCAAAGGTCATTTGGAAGCTATAAATAAAGACTTGGGAAGCCATTTGTATTATGCAAACAAGCAAGTAAGTGCATGGTTTTAATCTACCTAAGAAGAACAAGAGAAGAGAAGAGAAAAGAAAGAGATGCAATAGTATTCTATCATTTTTTGAGAAAGCAACATTATAAGATAGTTGTGGTTTTATACACAAGAGGGGTTAGTGCTCTTATGGGTCGGTGCTTATGAATCATTTTTATGTTGGTGATCATCAAAGGGGTTAGTGATCATGTGGGTTGGTGCTCATGAATCATTGTTGTGTTGGTTCTCATCAAAGGGGTTCATATTCCTTCAAGTTATTGCTTGAAAACTTTATAATTTGAGTTGGAACTCATTCATATACTTGATATTATTCTCCATGGTTTTTTCCAAATTGGATTTCCACATAAAAATTTTGCTCTCTCTCTCTCTCTCTCTCTCTCTCTCTCTCTCTCTCTCTCTCTCTCTCTCTCTCTCTCTCTCTCTCTCTCTCTCTCTCATGTGGTGCATGTTATTGCTTCAGTTTTATTTCATAATTTGAATGTATGATTAAGTGGTTAAAGAAAAGGAAATTGATTAAGTAAAATATTTAAAAGATATATGATATATTGATTCACCCCCCTCTCAGTATATCCCATGCTTAATAATTGGTATCAGAGTAGATTCCTTTGGAAAGAGTTTAACAACTTGAAGGTAGATCAGGGAAAGCATGATGGCCAGAGAATATGAAGGTTTTTATACAAATAAATAATCTTTGTTTAATGGGATAAATTATGCCTTTTAGAGTATAAGGATGAGGACTTACTTGATGGCCCTTGGATTTGACATTTGGCAAGTAGTGATGGAGGAATACAAAGAGCCACAGACACTTGTAACTACTCCAATAGAAAAGAAGGCAAGTGAAAATAATGCTAAAGCTTTAAATGCTATTTTATGTGGTTTATGTGAATCAAAATTTGTTAAAGTTATCCAATGCAAATATACTCATGAGACTTAGGAAAAGCTTGAGAATATTTACAAAGGTGATGGAAAGGTTTAGTAAGATAAGCTCCAGACTTTTAGAAGATAGTTTGAAAGTTTGAAGATAGTAGAGGAAGAAAATATAGAAATTTATCTTTTATGGGTTGATAAAATAGTTAATCAAATTTAAGGCCTTGGAGAAAAATTAGAAGAGTCAACGATGGTACAAAATGTTTTGAGATCTCCACCAATGAGATATGATGCAAATATTTTGGCAATCAAAGAAATGAAGGATCTATCCAAGCTAAATATGGATGAATTACATGGTATTCTTATGGCATATGATATGAGGACTGAATAAGAGAAACCCTCAAAGAGGGAAGCTACTTTCAAGACATCAAAGAAAGATAAGGCTAAGATTCAAGAATCAAGTGACAATTCTAATGATGAGGAAGACTACAATGGATCTCTATTCATCTATAAGCCTAAAACATCAAGGAAAGTTATCATTTAAATGTGGTAAGATTGGACATTTTGTAGCTAAGTGCCCAGACAATAATAATGGTGACAATGAAGAAGGAAAGTCTACATACAAGAAGAACTTCAAAAGCAAATACAAGAAGGGATTCAAGAAAAAGAGTTTATATTCTAAAGATCCTACCTCAGCCAAAGATAGTGGAGTCAATGACTCAAATGAAGAAGTTCTATTCATGACCATACATGAAGATGCTTCCATAAGAAAAAGTACAGATGATCAAGAAGAAGAACACAATGAAGTTGAGGTGAATTTGGAAGAAGAACTCATTTGTGCCTTAGAAGAATTAGAAGCTCTTGAGAAGAAGAATCAAAGATTAAAGTGATAGATTAAGAAAAATGAAAAAGAGTCAAAGGAAATTATTGAAGATCTACAAGCACATATGAATAATCCAAAAATACTAAATAAGATCTAACAACTCAATTGAAAAAATAAGTGAAGAATGTGAAAGGTATGTTTTTGAAATTGCCTCTTTAAAAGCAGATCTTGAGAAAATAAATAAAGTAGTCAATGATAAAGCATCCAATGATTCAAAATTTAAGAATAACACTAATATGTTGAATAAGATATTAGAAAGTCAAAAATTAATATCAAATAAGATAGACATTAGATTTGAAAATAAAAAGAGTTATGTTGAAGCTCTTATAAAAGAAGAAATAAAAAGGGAAGAACTTAAGAATGTAAAGGATAGCTCAAACAAAGAAGGTTGGAAGGAACAGAGCTACAAAAGATAATCAAGTCAAAGATACACAAATTAGAATAGGTTCTATTTTCATGGTTATTATTTTTATTATAATGGTTATGGTCATAAGAAAATAGAATGGTAGAAAATAGCTAACAATTTCAAAAATAAGAAAAAGAAAACTCATGTAGAGTCGAGCAGAGGCCACAACTCTTTTTCTCCTCTGTTAAGATTTGATGAAAAGGCCATAATATGTTACAAGTGAAATAATTTTGGACACATAGCTTGGTATTGTAGAAGCATGTTTGACTCAGTTAATAAGGACCAAAGTTTGAAAGCTCTATTCATCAAGAAGAAAGTTTAGACAGGTTCATGGCAGATGAAACAACCTAATAAGTCTATGTTAGTCTAGATAGCTTTACATACAAAAAATAAAGAAAAGCCATGGTTCATTGATAGCAGATGTTTGAGGCAAATGACATGAGACAATAGTAAGTTCATAACTCTATAGAAGATCAATAGAGGCATAGTGAAATTTGGAAACAATACCACTACCACAATAGCCAAAAAAGGTATATTAAGTTTGGATAATGGTAGAAATAAGACTAAAAATGTTTTGTATGTAGAAGGTCTTGAATATAATATAATGAGTTTATGTCAAATGTGTGACTATAGACACACACTAAATTTTTATGCATATGGTTATGAAATTAAGAGAAAAGATTCAGATGTGTTGATTGTAGATGCTCAGAGGATAGGCAATAATTTGTATATGTTATCAAACATCAAAGGTCAAAAATATTGTTTGAGTTAGGTTGAGGAAAGTTGGCTATGGCACAGGAGAATGGGATACATAAAGTTTAAAAATATTGTCAACATCAGTAAGAATCAAGTAGTTATATATCTTCCAAAGATTACAAAGCCCTCCAACACACTTTATGAACCATGTCAACATGGGAAGCATGTTAGAAGATTATTCAAAATAAAAGAATACTCAACCATTCAGATGTTAGATCTTGTTCACACTAATTTGTGTAGATCTATGAGAACATAAAAGTGCTCAAGGTGGGAAATATTTCATGTTTCTTATTGATTATTTTACATGTATGACTTGGGTGATGTTTTTGAAGAAAAAATTAAAAGCTTTCAACCACTTCAAAGCATCAAGGCTTTTATTGAAAATGAAACTAATTTGAAGATTAACTGCCTAAAATTAGATCAAGGAGGAGAATTTATGTGAGATGAATTTATTGAATATTGTGAAGATCATGGGATAAAGAGACATTATTCAATAGTCAAAACTCCACAATAAAATGGAGTAGTTGAGCAAAAAAATTGAACAGTTCAAGAGATGTCGAGGATAATTCTAAATGAATCCAAGATACCAAATAAATATTAGAGAGAGATAATGCGTACATCAGTGCATCTTCAAAATAGAGCATTGTTGAGAGTCAACAATGATAAGACTCCCTATGAGTTATGGAAAGACAAACTAGCTACAGTTGATTAATTCAAAGTTTTTGGCAGTAGATGCTTCATAAAGAGAATCAATGAAAAATTAGTTAAGTTTGAATCTAGAATAGATGAAGGTATATTGATTGGATATTCTAGAAAAAATAAATCTTATAAATGTTAGAACAAAAGAACCAAGAAGATTGTTGAAAGTGTATGTTTCAAGATAGATGAAGATGTAGAACAAAGAGCCAGTGATCTAATAAACACTCCTGAAATCATTGAAGAAGAGGATTTTGAAAAATCAGATGGGGATGAAAAGAAGGATCAAAAGGACACCAAGACCCCATCCAAATATGTTCATATAAATAATAATAAGAGTGACATCAATAGGAACATAAATGAAAGAGTTCACACCAGAAGGATGATGGTAAGTGAATCTAAGCAAGTTAATTTTTCTTTGTTATCCAAAATTCAACCTATTTTTTTTTCAAAATATAGACATGATGAGCATTAGGTTAAGGCAATGGATGAAGAATTAAATAAGATATAAAATAATGATACTTTGGAATCAGTGCATAGACCAAAAGATCAAAATGTGATAGGAAAAAAATGGGTATACAAAAATAAGTTGAATGAAGATGGTGAAGTTACCAGAATAAAGCAAGGCTAGTATGTAAAGTATATGCTTAGATTGAGGGTATAGATTTTGAAGAAAATTTTGCACCATTAGAAATGCTATAGGCTATTATAATGATTCTTGCATATGTAGTGTTTAAGAATTTCAAAGTGTTTCAGATAGATGTCAAGTATGCCTTCCTAAATAGGAATCTAGAAAAGGAGGTCTACATTGAGCAGCTTGATGGATTTATTATCTCAAATGATATTAGCCATGTATGTAGATTGAAACAATCTCCCAGAGATAGGTATGCAAGACTTGATAAGTACTTGCAAGATCAAGGTTTCAAGAGAGGTTTGTTGATAGTAATATCTACATCAAAATAGAAGGTGAGCATTAGTTGATTGTTTTGGTATATGTTGATGACATAATTTTTCTTAGGGTTGTAAATATTTTAGTCAGAAAAAGAAATTTTCATATCTCAAAATAAATATGCCAAGGATATGTTGAAAATTTTTGGTTTTGAGGATTGTGTACCAGATGGCATACCAATGGGTACAGGAAACAAAGTAAGGATGAGGATTCACCTGTTATAGATCAATATTTTTATAGATATATGATTGGTAGTCTTTTATATTTGACAAAAGCAAGGCTAGACATCATGCATGTAGTAGGCATGGTTTTGAGATATCAATCAGCTCCAAAGGAGAGTTATGTTTGGTTGGTGAAAAGAATATTCATATATATCAAGGGAAAATTAGATTATAGATTGTGTTATCCCACAGGTAGAGACTTAACTTTGGTTTCTTAAATATATTTAGATTGGGTAGGTTATTTGGATGATAGAAAAATTAAAAGTGGAGAAGCTTTCTTCCTTAGTGATAGCTTAGTATCTTGGCTAAGCAAAAAGTAGAACTCAGTATCACTTTCTACAACTAAAGCAAAATATATTTTAGGCATGTTGTGTTTTACTCAAGTGCTTTGGATGAAGAAAACTTTAGAAGACATCAAGGTAAAATATGATGAACCTATTTCTATTTTTTATGACAACACAAGTGCTATTAATATTTATAAGAATCTAATGATGCATTCAAGAACAAAATATATTCCTATCAGATATCACTTTTTGAGAGAGTGGGTGGTAGATAGATAAGTTAAAATAGAATATAACAATACTACATAATGGATTATATATATTTTCACAAAGGCACTACCAAAATACACATTTAAGTATCTATGGGAGAAGTTGGGAGTAATTTATTTTACTTTCTACCATTGAGGATTAGCATCAGTTGAGCGGGAGCTAAGTGTTAGCTCTAGGATAGACTCTTTGCCATTGATTTCAAAGGGGGAGAAGAATAGGAATAGGTACAAAAATAAGTACAAGAACAGGTACATGAATAGGTATAAGATGATACAGTAAGGGGGATTTAATATGTTTTTTTCAAATGGTAGTATGTACATGTTGGCATGTGTAGTACAGGTTTTAGGATGTGGCAATTTCAGTTTGAGGTTGCCATCAATGACAAAGGGGGAGATTATTGGAAATATTGTCATTGATGTCAAAGGTCTAGTATTGTTAGTGACAAAGGCCCCATAGCTTTTAATGGTGTTTTTAATGTTTATATCTTGGATAATGTGTGTTAATATTTATTTAATATTAACGAATATATTTTTGGTTTCATAAAATCAAAAGAAGGCCCATGAAGAAGTCAAAGAGTCATGAGATAAAGACAAAAGAAGGAAAGGATGCATTTTCTTATGAAGGGTCACCTTGAAGAATTTAAAGAGTCACCAAGTGAAGATAAAAGAGGGCATGGCACATTTTTCCATGAATATTCACCTTAAGGAATTTGAAATGTCACCAAGATAAATATAAAAAGGTAAAGGATGCATTTCATCATGAAGGGTCACCATGTGACTTTTCAAATGCAAGGATTCAAAGGGTCATACAATTTTGGTGTCATTTTCCATTAGAAGTGAAGGGTCACAAAGGGTGATTACCAAAGGTCATTTAGAAAGCTATAAATAAAGACTTAGGAAGCCATTTTTATTATGAAATCAAGCAAGTGCATGGTCTTAATCTAGCTAAGAAGAGCAAGAGGAGAGCGAAGAAAGAGATGAGAAAAGAAAGAGATGCAATAGTATTCTATAATTTGTTGAGAAAGAAACATTGTGACATAGTTGTGTTTTTATAAACAAGAGGGGTTGGTGCTCATGTGGGTTGGTGCTTAGCAAAGGGGTTGGTGCTCCTGTAGGTTGGGTCTCACAAATCATTGTTATGTTGGTGCTCAGCAAAGGGGTTGGTGCTCCTATAAGTTGGTGTTCATTCATATACTTGAGATTATTCTTTGTGGTTTTTCCCACATTAGGTTTCCACGTAAAAATCTGGTTTCCCTCTCTCTCTTGTGTAGTACATGTTATTGCTTCAATTTTATTGCAATCTTGAATGTATGATTAAGTGGTTAAAGAAAAAAAATTTGATTAAGTAAAATATTTAAAAGATATATGATATACTTTTTCACCCCCCTCTTAGTATATCTCATGCTTAACATGAGTATAGTTTAGGTATGATATCAGAGTACCATATGGTGTAGGTAGATATTAGATGAGTTGGTAACTGAGTCTATTATATTTAGACCATATAGAGGATTTTCTAGGAAGCTAGAGGATGGGATATGATTATGTCAAATCTGATGAGTTATTGATTTCATAATTGATGGAAAAAGTTATATGATAATTTTTATTATGAAATGGTAACAAAAATAACGTGTACAATAGGATATCCCCTATATTTATAGGTATGAGTGCAAAATGTGTGGGTACCAGTGAAACCATGTGATAGGCATGTCATCTATGACCAATATTTCCTCCATTCTAATAAATGAGAGGTATCTTATGATATATATCCTTGATGTGGATTATGTGGGATATATTAATGCATATATATCATGGTTGATATATAAAATATGGGTCCCATTATTCCTGAGTGGAAGAGTTATGGGTTGTGATGAAGTGTTGGATCATGATTTTATTAAAATAGTTAGAGGTATTGAATGATTTGAATTGGTTTTGTTACTTTTAATTATATTTTTTAAAATTATTTATCTATCAATAGCCAATGTTTTTTATTTATATATCTATGTAGGGGATGATGATTATTGGGTGATGTCTATTGATTCTACACAACATGTTCCTAAAAATGTCTTGGATGGTAGTCTTATTGAACAAGATACAATAGTTTTTAGTGTGTATGTGACTCTATTTGATCAAGCTATAGTTTCTAATGCATCATATATGTGAGTTATGATATAATGGGATGAGTAGAGAGTTGAGGTAGTGAGGCTACATATTCCCATACCATATCTGATCGATGGTCTCAATTCTATAATATTTTATTAGTATATATGATTACAATGAGATCATACTTATCTCAAAGAATGAATATTCATGTATGAGGATTGAGAGAGGAGAGATATGTCACACTCTGGGATATGAGGTGATTTTTGGGATTATAGTTATATGTATCATATGGTAGATGATATAGATGATGTTGATGAGGAGGGAATTGAAAATCATGCTTCTATCATTGAGTTATGTACTACTTGTCACATTGTATATATTTTTTGATATATATGGACGTGATTGATTTTGGTATCTTAGAATGTGTGGTGATTTTATTGATTCAACATTTTAGACTTTTAGATATATGTTTTGAATAATAAATGTTATAATGTTAGTAGTGTAACTCTATGATATTTATCTAAGAATAATTTAGGAAGTATATGATCCCATAATAATCATTTATCCACCCTGAAGATAGTATAAATTATGAACCATTCTGATCATTTTGTATAACTAAATGACTACACTCTAGTTGTGACACTACCCTAGGCATAGTTGTAATAGGAGTCTATGAATTATCTATTTCATAAATATTTATCAATTTATTCACTATCATTATTTATTTATTATGATTTCCTTGGGTGATTTTTTTTTTACATTGGCTTATCTTTTTGTATCAATTTCCATTTTTTAAAACTAGTGGTGCCATTGATCTACCATAACTGGGTGTATTATAAACCTTTATAGTCACATGATGAGTAACCATTGGTTCTTTGAAATGAACATCCTGGGATAACTAAGTCATAGTAAAATAGAATCTAGGATAATGAGGACAAGATACCTATATATTACCTTTGTCAATGTGATAATACCTTTGTTGACATATTTCTTAATTCAGTCTCTGAGTGCATAATAATCATTATCACAATGAGCATTAATATCATTATAGTTTAAATATGGTTTATTTATGACTTTTTCCAAGAGATATGGTGGATAATAATTATTGGGAGGAATTTTATTCATTATCCTATCCAATAATGTCAAGATAATGTCATGAGGCCTATCTGTGAATGAATCAAATTGTTTAGTCTCTTGATTGGTATATTATGTTTTAGTCAATGTAGGATTTGCTCTGTAAATTGATTATTTCCATTTATTTAATACTTTAACTTGTGTTTTTTGTTGCATATTGACCATTTTAAGAGGTGTAATATGTGCTTGGAAAAAATTATGACTCTGATGGTAATAACTCAATATCAAAATTTGCCTCTGTATTAATTTCAACAAGACCCAATTTCTTTTATAATTCAATAAGTACAATGCAAATATGTTGAAATGACCTACATGTACGATATAACAATTTTTAATTAAGATTTAATATGAAACCTATATAAAATATATATTTTCTCTCCAAATCTTTTAGTTGATAAATTAATTGCTTCATACATTCCTTAAACAATAAGATATAATCACAAACTAGCTATGACTGTCCTTGATGTAGTGACAGTAATTTCTCATATGTAACTTTGAGTTCCTTATTACAAATTAAATTCAAAAGGAATAATTATTTTAAATCAACATACATATGTAATGAGCCACTATGGAATGAATTATGAAACCAATTTAGTGCCTCATTCTCTAGGCTCTTGAGAAATAACTTTAATAATGTGAAACAACCATTCCATCCATTGATAAATTTACTATAAGCATTTAGATGCAAATAAGGATCACCACTTCTATTAAACTTATAAATTATTCGTATCTAAAAATTCCTTAGTAATGGTGCATGAAAGACTTTGCATGGGATAGGGTTACCATGGATAACAATGAAATCCTTCCAAGAATGATAGGCCTTACTTTCCAATATGAATGGATGTAGTTTATGTTGCAAATCACCCACAACATGCATTAAGTAGATATATTATTATGAAGGCACATTTATATCATTAAATGGCTCATTTATTAATTGAGTTTTATTATTATTTTTTCCCATTTGTTAACTATTTTGAATAGGAGGAAATGGTTTAGGAATAGATCCTATTTTAGGAATGGTGGGTTTGGGAGATTTATTAGTATTTAATATAACATTAGTTTGAATTGTATTGAAATAGAAGGAATAACATAATTATGTTAATTAATAGAATCAACTTGTGCACCTAATTTATCTTTATAAATAAAACTAGGAACATCATTATGTTATGTAAAAATAGTATCACTAAGCACATTATCATTTTATTTATCATGTAGTATGTAATCATCATCAATATGAGGGGTGGGTAAAGCAGAAACAATACTAGGTGTAGTAGATATATTTTCCTCATCACTATATGCATAATAATCACCATCATTCTAATTTTCATCATGATCATAATCTATTTCACTTTTAGAATTAACATTTTAAGTAACCAGACTTTCTTGTTCACTAGAAGAGGGTGTAATACATGAATTTAGATTCTCAATATCATTGAAAGCATCATCACATGTAAGAGGAATGAAATATTTACTTTCATTATCAATATTTTAAATTCTAATATCTTCATTAGGAGAAAGGAAAGAGGAAGGAACAAAAATTGAATTTTCAACCTTATTCAAAGCATCATCACATGAAAGAGGAATAAAACATTTACTTTCATATCAAAGTTTAAAGTTAGAGATATTTTTTATGAAAAAAAGGTAAATAAAGGTGAAATATATACTTTTTATACCTTATTTAAAGCATCATCATATGAAGGAGAAATTAAATTTTGACTTTCATTTTTTTATTTTGAAAGCTAAGGGGATAGGAGATGCATTTTCACCTTTTGATTTAGATACATCATTATCATATGTAAGAGAAACATTATTATAATTGACATGAGAGTTTTTATATTCACTATTGTTACTTGGTTTTGGAATTTATTTCATTTGAAACCCTATAGTAAAGGTGTTTTTGTGCTTAATTATAATATAAGGATAAGAATGATTAGGAGAAGAGCATGTATCTACACTGATTTTCTTAACATTTGCATCATCACTTGCATTATATTCAACATAATCATCATGATAAATATCATCATCATAATTATGCACAAAATCATGTTCATCATTTGGATCTAATGCAAAATCTTGGAAATTAATTCATCAACAGGATGGGTAGAAGAGGTTCCTTAATAGGCATTTTAAATTTCCAAAAAATAAAATGAAAATAAGATGAGAAATAAAAAATAATACTAACATGTAGTCCAACATAAGGGGGAAATAAAAATTCAATTTGAAACCTTAAGAGGATTTTTTTGAAGGAAATCCCTAAGGTTAGAAGCTAGGGTTTGGCTATGTTCAATAAATAAAATGGGTTCACTAATATATTTTATTATTTTTTATTAATGGAGTTTTAACCTAACCAAACAAAATAGCTAAGTAGAGTGAAATGATAAAATAATAAATATTCAACCATACATTTCAATTTCAAAAAAATGGTATTGAGTAACTAGGGTTTTGAATTAAAATACCAAAGGAGATGATAAACTTATCTATCTAGGTCTCACAAAGTTGTATTTGACTATTTTTTACCATTTGTGTGATTATAGCACTATCATATGTGACTATTTCACTATTTGTTTGACATAGGATAATAATGGGGTATTGGAAAATAGTGGGGGGGGGGGGGACTATTTTCTAATTAGGTCACTTTTGTCTAGGCTCCTCTTGCATTAAAACTTCAAACTGAGATTTTGTGCAAATCTTCACGTATGTGCACTTCGGCTTGACACAAACTTGAAATCATGAGATTTAACCTTTCTTTTATCTTCTCATCTTAAAAAGACCATAATAGAGTCCTTCACACCAAACAAACATAGCTCAAATGAAAAATTGGGGAAAAATGAGGAAGTGGGAATGACCAATATATCTTTAGAACCTCATTGTACTGAGTGTTTTCTACATAGCCCCAATGATAGATACCTCAAGTCAATGTAGTTATCCCTTTAATAAATGTGCATAACTAGATCATGTATGGTATGTATCTAAATTTTCTTTTCTTAGGCCATCCTCTTAGTATTTATGCTATCTAGATGTGATATGTATGAACTTTAAATAAATGTAGAGATTAAAATTATTGTAGTGTGATTTTATTTTATTATGTTAGTGCCAAAATAATAGTTGTTAGATGTAAAATGCCTTATGGAACTCTTTAAATAGCAGACTCCCAATTTTGGGTTTAAAAAACCTATTCATATACCATATGATTCAAATAATGGTAAAACAATCATAAAAAGAGAGCCAAAATAAACTTACATTAAAAAGAGTTATGAAATGTACATTGCATAATAGAAGGATGTGCTAATATCCAATTAGGGTGCTAGTGTCCAAAGACAAGAAAACTAAATAATGATATTAAATCATGACCAAGAATCCTTATGACTCTGACAAAGACTAACATATAAGTCTGAGACTATATAAATATAGTGAATTAGTATGAAATAATGATAAATAAGACATATGTCTAGGAAAACACATACACAAAAGCCACAAAGTACATAATAGTTGTATTTTCTTGACCAAACATGGGTGTATATGAAATCCTTTATTGGGGACTCCAAAGACTATGACACCTCCTTAGTTCAACTCCTTCCATTGAGATTCAAAGACTACCACAAGTTAAGATTTCTTAAAGATAAGATGTTAAACCAATAACTCCTCCAAATATGACTTAGGGTAGAGTTGTAAGTGAAATCAAAGTGAATAAAGTGTATATGATATGTTTACAATGAAATATCACCAATATATATACCGATCCAATACCAAAAACTAGCCCTAAGCACTAAACCATTAGTATCATCTTGATAAATATAGTTTAGAGATGTTATCTTACATATAATAGTATTAGCTAGCCCAATATAGTATGAATATTAGAAAATAGCCTCAGAACTACATCAAGCTAGAAAATATAGTAAAAGAGATAAAAGTCACTAAATAGATGGTATCATCTTCACTGATGTCATAGGATATAAGGTAACTAACACAACTGTATGAGGATAGAATGGAAGGAGGTAAATGGAAAGAATATTGAGGAAGCTAGACTAGTATTAGAAATGATATGATCATTACATAGATACCAACATCTCTCAAAAAGCATCATTAACATGCCCACCCTTTCCTAGTGCACCCTTTAAGGCAATCACTCAAGAATATCGATGCTTGATAATTTACTAAAGATAAAGGGTTCGTAAATGATAAAGTAAAAAATATTACGCATATACATATGTCCCACCTGAAGGTCATCATATGTAACATGGAATGATGATTCAAGGAACAACATAGTAACATTATAACTAAAATAGATAAAATGGAATGTGGAAATAGATGTTAAAAATCAATAATTAAAAGTACCATATACATACCTTGACTTATCTTTATCACTGAATGACTACATTCAAATACTATAGTCTTAATCATGGAGGGCACAATAACTACATTTTATAAACCCTAAGGGTAAAAGGCTAAAACTATATATAATCAATCAATAAAATGTATGATGGTTAAATTAAATGAAAAACTCTAAAAAATGATTAAATAACTTGGAAAATTGGCAAGCTGGGGTCGTAACGGCTAGGTAAGAACTAAAAGACTAAGGAAACTAAATTAAAAACTAATGGAATATTGGTATGTTAAAAATTCAAGGCTACTTATGACCAAAAAACCCAAAAATGCATCCAAATTAAGATAAGTAACAATCCAAATCTAACAAGAGACACATAAAACTAATTAATGGCAATAACATTTATGTAAGATTAATAATAACCCATACTCAAACAAAGATGAACAAATAACTAAAATGGGAAAAATGAGATCAAATGGCCTACAAAAATGTGATTAGAGAGGTCAAGATTAAAAATCATAACTAATATAACTCCTAAAAAGATAATCCAATAACCAAGAGAGAATATCGTAAAAACTCAAAGATGCAGCTTCTATTCTAAAGATGGATAAACTAAGATGGCCATATTCCAACCATGTCTAAAATAAATGGAAAATATGAAGTATATAAACCATAAAATATTTACAAAAAAAATGCATATCATGGGGGGAAATTAAATGTAATAAGGGGGGAAGAGGATGACACCACCAAGGCAAAAAAAACATCTTTGCTAGAAATGAGACACCCAAATAGAGTTGGTAATACTTAGAGGTTTTTGAAAAAAATGGCCCTAGAGAATCCTACCTAGAAACATAAGGTTGGGATCACTAGTGAAGTATAAATATCAGCCCATGAAGGCTAGTATTCATGAAAAATAAAAGGATCCTACCTTCCCACAACATGTTCCCTTCTCCTCAAGACCCCTTACACAGTCATTGGCCTGCTATAAAGATTAGATATTTGTGTCAAAAAATAGGTGGAACTAAAATGTAGGAAGATATAATTATTTAATGATATAAGACCTCCTACCCTAATATAATGGCATATTACACCCTAATGGACCTTAGCCCTATCATGAGGCCAACAGTGGAGTTTGAGCTTCAACTAAGATAGGATATGTGCCAAATAAAGATCATGACTTTTGGAGTGATATAGATTTTAATATATAGTTTACCTTTTAACATTGCCTTTTATTATGATATGGATTTTAATTATTTTGTATTTTTCTATGTTTCCTCCTCCATATGGATTTTAAAACATCTAACATTGGTGCTAGAGATGAAAATCACAAGGGAACTTACACTTAGTGGTTAGAGAAAGGAACCTAAACACTATGATGCCTAGAGATTCCTAGAATTTCACTTGAGGAAAGAGTGATATCTCAAATCTAACCTTGGTGGTTAGTAAAAGAATATGAAAAATAAGGAATAATTGAAATTATCATAGAATTATTGGGTTGCCCCAATAAAAAAAAATGTATAAAGGAAGATGAAACAATGATAGGTAGGCATCAATCATAATTATTAGAAATTGGATGTATGAAATGACATGAAGATATACTACTATATTTTTACCACATAATAATATAACATATTCTAAGTGAGAGAAAACACTACTCTCAACACTTGCCTTATCTTTGTAGGAATACACATAGCTAAGGTTTGGAAAAAGATAAATTTATGAAATGAAATGGTGGGTTTTTTTAATGAGTGCCTTAATTAAGCTCTTATCATGCAACTCAAAAATTGAAAGCCAAGGGGTGTAAGTAAAAAAAAAAATACCTAATAACCAATGATAGGTAAACTAGGGCCAATGTAAGAGAACCTAGAAGTGTATAAATGAAAGAAATGCTAGATGCAAAATGAAAGTCAAAGTTAAACCTATAAGAAATGTTAGCTCCAAAGTGTATATATAAAATGAACTATAAACATGCTAGTAAAAAATATTAGAAATGTAAAGTAATATAAGGAAAAAATTAGCAATAACATATAACTAAGTGAAATATTTCTTCAAAAACTTAGTGTTGGTAGGTTATTTGAAGATATGTCCTTCTTTGTTTGTAATCTATATGTGTTAGGTCTAAGGATGTATTTAACTAGGTAGGGACCCCAACATTTTTTGTTGTACTTTCTCTCTTTATCATGGATTTTATCCAACTTTTAACATTAAGTCTATGACATTGAACATACAAATTTTGACTTTTTTATTGTGTAGTTTAGCTATGTGAGTTTTTTACTGGTGATTATGTTGTAAAGCACTCATTCATAATTAATTAAAGAGATATAAAGCATGAATATGGGATTCACAAAGATCTTCATTTGGAATGATGTTGTGAATATAAATTTGTGAGGGTAACTCTACTTCTAGTGGTTAGACAGCTTCAAAGATGTAAACTAAATAAAAGGGAATTTCCCCACCATAGATGTGGTGCTTACCCTATAGGATGTCCATGCCATACTAGGGATAACTATTATTGTCACTCTAATTACATGTGATATTCCACAATTAGTGGATAAGAGACGCGATCTATCCTAGTGGGCTACTAGATCTAATTAGTATGATCATCATAAGCTTATCATATAATTTTTTTAAGTGTATGTGTTAATAATTTTGAATATCTATAATTTCATTATAAAACTTATGAATATGTGTGTTTTATGACATAAGTCATAAGGGTTTGTGAATAATTATATTATAGTTATGTGTTTTTTAACATTGGAACAAGCCACTATGTATGATATATAAATTGTGGTATGGGTACAAATCGTACATGATTTTTATGTTATATTGAGCTAGGGCCTATAGAATATGGGTCTCATGATTGATTTTTCATGTTAGATATATGATAAGTTCCCTATGTACATACATGTTGGGTTACCTCATGTGATAGATGACCATATTTATAAAGTCAAAAGATGGGAGCAATATCATATAGTGCATGTGATTCATCATGTGTCAAGTTTAGATACTATCAAGGAGGATAGATAATATGAATTCAATATAAGGGTATGGTGTATTCTTAACCATCTTGGTCAACTATAGTATAGGAAAGGAGATAGAGAATGATCATAGGCCACTACTCCTATAGCTTGAGCCACTCTATATGAATGTGTACCTGGGTATTTTGGATTTCCACACCTAGTATCCCTTCGGTTATTCCATTATGTTTTGTGAGGCATGTTAGGGAGCCATGAGGTATAGTAATAAAAGGTGTGATAGTTATGGTCCAATAATGAGACCTTGTTATTCTATTAAAGTAATGATATGACAACTGTTGTATTAAGAAGCATGAGGAGGAGATGGCAGATATGGGTAGGAAATGGTTTCCTTTCAAATATAGATGGGCCCATAAGAAGATCCACATTCAAGTTAGACCATAAATGATCAAATGCAAATATTAGCTCGATAGGCTCTGGTAGTCCATTGGGGAAGATGAAGAGGGTTTACACCAATTCTAATCCATGATAATGGAGGTGTGATAGGTGGGAGAGATGATGGGCTATAATAGGTATAAAAAATATTTATAATTTATGCAATCCATTTTATTTTTCTAGAGATATACATGCTAGGTATTAGTAATAGGTATGCTAGAGACTTTGGTAAATATACAAGATTTGATGTGAAATATGTTTTATTTTTGTATATATGGTATTGGAGGTAACATAATGGAAGACTATGGTGGAGATATCACACCATGAGATCATATATTCCATGTGGTTAGACCATGATACTATTATCATGCCAGATCCTATAACTCCTCAACCAATTTTAATGTTAATTAGTTCATTTTGGTTAGAGTGGATGTGAGGGATAGCCAACACTAATAATAGGATATGGTTTAGGGGATAACACTATTAAGCATGGGAGGTGATGCATCAATATGGTGGGAGGAAGTGGCAGTTGTGAGATAGTAGGTAGTGGTATGGTAGGCATATTTAGCCATAGAACATGTTGCACATATGGAAGCTATGAGATAAGTTATAGAGTTGTAGGCACAAGTATCCCATATATAAGGATAAGTCTAGGGAATATAGTCATATACTTAGTCACTATAGGTGAGCTTTCAAGTGGCTCAATTTGGAGCATCTACGATGAGCATGATACTTCACCCTTCTAGGATGAATGTGATCCACAAGCCTAGAGAGCCTATATTTTATACTTTTAATTTTGTATCGATGATACATTATGATGTAGATAATTGAGATAAACTCATGTATTTATGTATGTATGTATACATATACACACACATATCATTTTTGGCTCATTTTGTATCTTCATGTGTTAAAAAATATTCTTAAGGTTTTTCATTTGTATCAAGTACTATGGTTTTAATATCATGCTATGAGAAAATTTATAATGTGATGTATGTTTTATGTTGATGTACATGGTGTGGATATGAATGGTAATATGAATTTAAGAGGAAGGCATGGTTTTATTCCCTAAGGTCTTATAATGTAACTCACAAACTAAAAATCCAAGAGGCACTATAAATGGAAGATAAATTTCAAATTTGATGCAAATAGATAGAAAATATGATTGTATAAAAAAGGATTGTGATTAGATAAAATCAATATCCATAAATGAGATATAAAGAAATATGTGATAGAAATATAATGATGTAAGGCACTAGAAGGGTGATGTATAAATCCTTAACAGATAGAAGACACTTTAATCAAGTGGGCAAGGCTAATAACTATCAACATCAAGGACCTAAAGAACCCCACCTAGAAAGAATAAGTGTGAGCTAGTAGGTGAAGTATAAATGTCATCCCATGAAGGTTAGATACATGAAAATAAAAAGTATATTACATTCCCATAACATGTTCCCCACTATGAAAGACCCCTTAAAGAGATGTTAGTATATTGTAAATATTTGGTACTTATGCAAGAAAGTAGGTGGCACTATAATTTTAGGTAAGTAATGATGTATTAAGACCTCCTACCCTAGTCTACTGACCTAACATGCCTAAATATACCTTAGATATATCATGAGTCCAACTGTGGAGTTTTCACTTTGACTAGAATAGATGTCCTAAAAATACCATGTTCTTGGTGTGATTTAAATTTCAAGATATAATTTTACTTTTAACATTGCCTTTTATTATTATTTGGATTTTATTTTTTTAGTTTTTCTATATTTTCCTCCTTTGTATATATTTGGAAAAATCAAAAATTGGTGATAAATATGAATCTCACAAGAGATCCTACACCTAATAATATAGAGGAGAACCTAAAGACCCCTAGACTTGCCTTGCAAGAAAGAGTTCAATATTGAAATCGACCCAAGTGTGCCTAAAGTGAAAGGAGGAAATATCAAATATGGGATTGTGGAAGATCAATCCATGTGCAAAAGGTGATACAATGAATATATACTATTAGTTTACCATAATAAGGAAGATTTTTTCTTCATAAGTGATTAGGGGAAAAGAGGATGTGAAATTACATGTGGATGTAATTCAAATCACAGGAGGGAACCCCATAGAAGGGAGACACTATTAAATATGGTAATTATGTAACTAGAGAATCCATACTTACCTATAAAGGGTATAACATAAGCACTGATAATACAAATCATCCCAAAAGTGGGGGAATGGAAAAGATACAAAATAATCATAAGGAAACTAAGATCAATTGAAAGATGTAATAAGATTTGAAAAATAAACCTAATATCCTAAAATGAAATGAAGGTTTACTGTAAATCATTCCAAAAGAGGGGGAAACTAAAATGTTAAGAAAATAAAATGTCAATGTGATACTAAATATTCATAGGGGAAACTAAGGCTGAGTATACTAATATGAAATAAATGGTATAAATCAAATATAGATGTTGAAAATAAAGTGTGAATTAATAAATATCACAAGATAATAAAGATATATATATATATATATATATATATATATATATATAATGAACATCAAATATGCTAAACATAAAAGTAGGAGATCAAATCATGTGAATAAATGTGAAATAAACTATATGAAATAAATATATGCTCACATGTTATGTGAAAATTTATACACACATCATCAATAACATTTGTCAAATCTCGTTATAACTAATATCTAACTCAAACTATAGTCTCTTATACCTTTTCTAAGAGTTGTATAATGACTAATTTATGGATGAAGTCCAAATAAAGAGTAGGTGAGTCATAAGGAGGAGGATGTGGGACCTCCTAATTAAAATAACATGAATGAGGAAGACAACATTCCATTTGGGAAGGAATGGGACACAAATCCTTGGGTTGAAGAGGTAGTTATAATCATAGGGGATGTTGCTTCTTCATCCTAAGTGGACCATGTGAACGTTGTTGGTAATATTTTGGTGGGGATTCAAATTATCTTTTAAATATTTTTAAATGGATCTAAATTTATCTATATAATTTTTAAAACATTGGTAAAAAAATATTGTACACATTCTCATTTTGTGGATGAAAGAAAGTATAATATTTGGTGGTGGAATGTTTGGCTAGAAGGGAAAATTAACTACCTTGAGATGAATTACATCTAGACATTATCAAAGAGCATAAAATTTAGTTGATTAATGTGTATTATTCCCATGGAAGCAACATGAGTGCCTAGGATTAAAATATTGAGGTGATTGATGATCTATGGTAGAAGTTGGGCCTTTTAGATTATGTTGTGCTAAATATCATTGGTAAGCCCTCCACTCTTTAGCTGAATGACTAGAGACATTATGAAACTTGAAATATGGATCTTCCTCTAGGGTGTGTGAGTGTGGTTATATCCAACCTATGTAGAGGAACATATCAAGGTCTAAATGGAATCACATTGAACAACTCATCATCATATAATGAAACAAAAGGAAGTGGTCTTAAAGTGGACTAAGTCTCCACAGTCTCAAAAGTAGTAGGAACTGGTCATATGAATGTAGCTAACATGTATAGAGGAAGGGAACTTGAAGGATAAAAATATGTCTCAAATTGATAGGATCTAGTCATATCTCTATCATTAATCATCCTTTGAAGATGTTCATAAATAACTAAAACTACATGTGAAGTAGTTGGAATGCTCCATCTCAAACCTATTATCATTAACTAAATACGGAATGACATCATGTAAATTTAAGGGAGAATGAGTGTTAATTCAAACAATCTAAACTATAATAATTCTATAAAAAATGAATATTGCCCATAAGAGTGCTAAAGGAAGTAAAAATATTATAGGGTTTTTATATCCTTGGCTTGGGAAAATCCAAACAAGTATGGATCATGTAAGGTGTAATTATCATCATAATCAAAAGTGGTGAGCTATATGTTAAGGGATTCAACCACTACATTGATATAATATCGATGAGAAGGAGGAACCTTAGTAATCACCATAGAAGTGGAAACTCATCTATTGAATTCTTGTGATAAAGGGGTCACAAGGTAGGTGAGAACTAAGCTATGATGTTAGAATAGAGGTCTAGTGTTTTGATTTTCAAAATAATCTCATTAGGATAATCATCATCAAAATAAATGAGGTTGGGTGTAATTTTTCCCTTGAGCTTGAGGTAACCACTATAACCTTAGTTGGAGTTAACAAGATAGTTAAAAGGTTGATACTCAAGAAATGATACACTAAATTTTAAGGATTGGGATTTTATAAACACTGCATTCTTGGATTTTTTTAAAATTATAAGGGTTGGTATCAATTTTTACCTTATAAATATCTTTGATGTAAATAAAATTCACACATAAGCATGTAGAAGAGGCCATGGCCCTCATATGATGAGTCCAAGGGAGACAAAGTAAACTAGTAAAAGAAAGAGGGAAATTGATTATCATGACCTTAACTCTAAAAATAATAGGTTGTGCCATGATATGAATCCAAACACATATTAATGGATGAATTTATTTTTGGTCGTATCCTTGGAACATGACTTGGGTAGACTTAATGCCAGATTTAGAATACCCTAAGGTTTTAATGAATTTTAAGGAGGTGACACTAGTGTTGAGACCTTTATTTATCAAGGCTCACTTTACTCAAATTCCACCAACTTGGACACTAAAAAACAAATGAAGGTCATCTACAAGAAGTAAACTTTTGTTAGATATCATAGATGTGATAGGAAAATGTAAGGAGAGAGATGCATCTTTAGTGTTATTGACATGGATGGAAATATCTTTGTATTGTTATAAGATTATTTCCTCAGACCTAGGATAGTTAAGTTATTTACCAATAGGTGGTGGTTGTAGAGATGGATTAAAAATATGGTTAGATCAATCATTAGTCATGAAAAACTCATGAAAAATGCATAATAACATAACAATCTAATCCAACTCTTTCGATGGGGTTTAGCAAATGAAAATTAAGAGTAAATGAAAGAAAGCATACACAATACCTTACCAAGAGCATCCCATCACCCAAATATGGCTCAAAACATGATTTTCCCCTTGATTTTTTTAATTAAAAAATATATTGAGAGTGGGGTGAATCAATATATAATATGTATTTTACTTAATCTAATTTATTTTCTTTAACCACTTAATCACACATTCAAGATATGCAATAAAACTGAAACAATAACATGCACCACACAAGAGAGAGAGAAAAAAAGACACCAAATTTTCACATGGAAACCCAAAGTGGGAAAAATGATAGAGAACAATCTCAAGTATATGAATGAGCACTAACTCAAATTACAAAGTTTGCAAGCACCAACTTGCAGGAGCGCTAACCCCTTTACCAAGCACCAACACAACAAATATTTGTGAGCACCAACCCACAAGAACATCAACCCCTTGTAAATATTTGTGAGCACTAACCCACAGGAGCACCAACCCCTCTTGTGTATAAAACATAACTATCTCTCAATGTTGCTTAGTCAACAAATGATAGAACTCTACAATATCTCCTACTTTTCTCTCCTCTAAAACAAATACAAACCATGCACTCTCTTGCATATTAAAAATGGCTTCTCAATCCTTTATTTATATATTTATAAATGACCTTTGGTATTCACCCTTTGTGACCCTTCAATCCTCATGGAAAATGGCACCAAACTTTCATGACCCTTTGTATCCATGCATTTGAAAAGTCACATGGCGACCCTTCATAAGCAAATGTGTCCTTTCCTCTTTTGTATTTATCTTGGTGACTTTTTGTATTCCTCAAAGTGTCCCTTCATGGAAAAATTCACCATACCCTCTTTTTTCCTCACATGGTTACTCTTAGAGTTTATTAAGATGACTCTTCATGAGAAAATGTGTCCCATTCCTCTTTTGTCTTTACCCCGTGACTCTTTGACTTCTCCATGGGCCCTCTTTTGACTTATATGCAACTAAAAATATATTCATTAATATTAAATTAATATTAACACACATTATCCAAGATATGAATATTAAAAACACCATTAAATGCAATGGGGCCTTTATCACCAATGCTAGACCTTTAACATCAATGACAATATTTCCAACAATCTCCCCCTTTATCATTGATGGCAACCTCAAATTCAAACTACCACATCTTGAAACTTGTATTGTACATGTCAACCTACACATACTACCATCTAAAAAACATATAGTAACTCCCCCTTACTGAAACAACCTATACCTATTCTTTGTACCTATTTATACACTTATTTCTACACCTGTACCTATACCTATTTATATTGTTCTCCCCATTCGACATCAATGGCAAAGCACCTATCCTAGATCTAACACTTAGCTCCCCCTCAACTGATGTTGATATTCAATGTCAATAAGTAAAAGAAATTACTCCCAAGTTCTCCCGTAGATACTCAAATGTGTATTTTGGTAGTGCCTTTTTAAAAATATCTACAATCTACTCTGTAGTATTGATATATTCCATCTTAACTTGGTGATTTGTAACCTGATCTCTCAAGAAGTGATATCTGATAGGAATATGTTTTGTTCTTGAATGCATCACTAAATTCTTATAAATATTAATAACACTTGTGTTTTCACAAAAAATAGAAATAGGTTCATCATATTTTACCTTGATATCTTTCAAAGTTTTCTTCATCCAAAGCACTTGATTACAACACAATACCATGGTAATATATTCTACTTCAGCTATAGAAAGTGATACTAAATTCTACTTTTTGCTTAGCCATGATACTAATCTATCATTGAGGAAGAAAGCTCTTCCACTTGTATTATTCTTGTCATCCAAGCAACCTACCTAATTTGAATATATATAAGCAAACAAAGTGAAATATCTACCTCTCAGATATCATAATCCATAATCCAATGTCCCCTTGATATATCTAAATATTATCTTCACCAACTAAACATGACTATCTTTTAGATCTAACTAATATCTTGAAACCATACCTACTACATGCATGATGTCTAGCCTCAATGTTGTCAAATATAAAAGACTACCAATCATATATCTATACAAAGATTGATCTATAATAGGTGAATATTCATCCTTTCTCACTTTATTTCTTGTACTCATTGGTGTGCTAACTAGTGCACAATCCTCAAAACCAAATTTCTTCAATATTTCCTTGGCATATTTACTTTGAGATATGAAAATTCCTTTATCTGACTGAAATATTTGTAATCTTAAGAAAAATGACAATTCTCCAAGCATAGACATCCCAAATTCTTTTTGCATATTATCAGAAAATTCTTTTGTCATATTTTTAATGTTTCCTCCAAATATGATATCATCAACATATACCACAACAATTAATTGATGCTCACCTTTTATTTTGATGTAGAGATTACTATCAAAAAATTCTCTCTTGAAACCTTGATCCTGCAAGTACTTATCAAGTCTTACATACCAGGTTCTAGGATCTTGTTTCAATCCATACAGTGCTTTCTTCAATCTATATACATGGCTACTAATATTTGAGAGAATAAATCCCTAGGGCTACTCAATGTAGACCTCTTCTTCTATATTTCTATTTAGGAAGGAAAATTTAACATCCATCTGAAACACTTTAAAAATTTTAAACATTGCATATGCAAGAAACATTCTAATAACCTCTAGCCTTGCCACTGGTGCAAAAGTTTCTTCAAAATCTATTCCCTCAATCTGAGCATATCCTTTACATACTAATCTTGGTCACTTCTCCATTTTCATTCAACTTATTTTTGTAAACCCATTTTATCCCTATCACATTGTGATCTTTTGGTCTAGGCACTAATTCACAAGTATCATTATTTTATATCTGATTTAATTCTTCATCCATTGCCTTAACCCAATGCTTATCATGTCTAGCTTATGAAAAAGTTCTAGGCTGAATTTTAGATAACAAAGAGAAATTAACTTACTCAGATTCACTTACCATCATTATTCTAGTGTGAATTCATTCATTTATGTCCTTGATGATGTCACTTGCATTATGATTTCTATGGACATATTTGGATGGGTTTCTTCTGTCCTTTTTCTCCTTCTCATCTTCATCTGATTCTTCAAAATCTTCTTCTTTAATGATTTCAGGAATGTCTACTAGATCACTAATTTTTTATGTTCCATCTTCTATCCTGACACTTGTATTTTCAACTATTTTCTTGGTTATTTTGTTATAAGATTTATAAGCTTTAATTTTTTAATAATAACCAAGAAATATACCTTCATCTACTCTAGATTCAAACTTACCAAGTTTTTCATCGATTCTCTTTATGAAGCATCTGCTACCAAAAACTCTGAAATAATCAGCTATTGCTAGTTTGTCTTTCCATAGCTCACAAGGAGTCTTGACACTATTGACTCTCAATAATGCTATATTCTGAATATGTACTACTATAGAAACTACCTCTCTCTAATATTTATCTAATATCTTGGATTTATTTAGCATTGTCCTCACCATCTCTTGAACTGTTCTATTTCTATGTTCAACTACTCCATTTTGTTATGGAGTTCTGGTTGCTAAATAATGTCTCTTTATTCCATGGTCTTCACAATACTCAATAAACTGATCTAACATGAATTCTCCTCCTTGATCTAATTTTAGGCACTTAATCTTCAAATTGGTTTCATTCTCAACTAATGCTTTGAAATGTTTGAAATCTTCTAATTTTTTCTTTAAAAATATTACCCAAGTCATATGTGAAAAATAATGAATAAGCAATATGAAATATTTATTACCTTAAGTAATTTGAGTTTTCATATGCCCACACAAATCAATATGAACAAGCTCTAACATTTGAGTGGTTGAGTACTCTTTTATTTTGAACTGCCTTCTAGCCTATTTTTCATGCTAACAAGGTTCACAAAGCGTGTTGGATGGCTTTGTAATCTTTGGAAGATTTCTGAATGCTTGCTTCTTGTTGATGTTGACAAGATTTTCATAATTTATGTGTATTATTCTCTTGTGCTATAGCCAACTTTATTCAATCTAACTCAAACAAAATCTTTGACCTTTGATGTTTGATAACATATACAAATTATTGTCTATTCTCTGAGCATCTACAACCAACACATCTGAATCTTTTCTCTTAATTTCAAAACTTTATGTATAAAAATTTAGTGTGTGCCCTTGATCACACATTTGACTTAAACTAAAAATATTATGCTTAAGACCTTCTACATACAAAACAGTTTCAATTTTAGTTCTATCATTATCCAAACTTAATGTACATTTTTTGATAATGTTGGTAGTACTATTATCTCTGAATTTCACTATGCCACCATTGATCTTATTCAAGGTTATGAGCTTGCTCTTGTCTCCTGTCATGTGCCTCTAACATCTACTGTCAATCAACCATGGCTTTTCTTCATTTCTTGCATGCAAAATTGTCTGGACCAGCATAGACTTTTTAGGTTGTTTTTTTGCCATGAACCTGTCTAAACTTTCTTCTTGATGAATCGAGCCTTGAAACTCTAGAACTTCTTAACTAACTCAAACACACTTCTACAATACCAACTTATGTGTTTGAATTTATTATACTTGTAACATATTATGGCCTCTTTATTAAATCCTAATAGAGGAATGAAAGAGTTGTGGCTTCTACTTGACTCTGCATGAGTTTCCTTCTCCTTATTTCTAAAATTGTTAGCCCTTTTTTGGCATTCTATTTTCTTATGACCATATCCATTAAAATAAAAATAGTAACCATAAAAATAGGACCTATTTTTGTATCTCTAACCTAATTATTTTTTATAGATCTATTCTTTCCAACCTTCTTTGTTTGAGACGTCCTCTGTATTCTTAACTTTTTTCCTTTTTATTTTCTCTTTTGTAAGAGCTTCAACATAGCTCTTTCCTTTTTCTGTGTTAACCTTATCTGTGGCCTCCCATTTATTTTTTTAAATTAGATACCTGTCTTATCTGACATTGATCTTTAACTTTCTAATATCTTATTCAACATATTAGTTTTATTCTAAAATTTTAAATCATTGATTGCTTTATTTGTTCTTTTAAGATCTATTTTTAAAGAAGCAATTTCTATAACATACCTTTCACATTCTTTATTTACTTTTTGCAACTAAACTATTAGATATTTTTCATTCTTTTTGGCTTATTCAAAGTGTATTTGTAGATCTTTAATTTTTTCCTTTGACTCTTTTTTATTGTTCTCGATTCAGAGCTTCTATCTTTGATTCTTCTTCTCAAGAGCTTTTAACTCTTCTAATGCACAACAAGTTCTCCTTCTAGATTTAAGTTAGCTTCATCATGTTCTTCTTCTTGATCATCTATACTTTATTTTGTAGAGGCATATTTATTTATGGCCATGAATAGAATCTCTTCTTCTTTTGAATCATTGACTCCAGTATCTTTAACTGAGCTAGGATCTTTAGAATACAAACTTTTCTTCTTGAATCCCTTCTTGAATTTTCCTTTGAAATTTTTCTTGTATGTAGACTTTTCTTCTTCATTGCCACCATTACCCTTATTTGGGAACTTAGCTACAAAATGCCCAATCTTTCCATAATTAAAATATTTAAAAGGTAATTTTCCTTGATATTTACCTATGGCCTTTTTCAGCTTGCAAATGAATAGAGCTCTATTGTCATCTTCATCATCGCTAGAATTGTCACTTGATTCTTGAATCTTGGCCTTCTCTTTATTTGATGTCTTGAAATTAGCTTCTCTCTTTGAGGGTTTCTTTTGTTTGGTCCACATCTCATATGCTGTAAGAATACCATGTAGCTCATCCATCTTTAGCTTGGCTAAATTCTCTATCTCTTCAATTGCCAAAACTTTTGCACCATATCTCAATGGTAGAGATCTCAAAACTTTTGGTACCATAATTGATTCTTATAAATTTTCTCCAAGACCTTGAATCTAAATAACTATTTGATCAACCTGCAAAAGGTAATTTTCTATATTTTCTTCCTCTTCCATTTTTAAACTCTCAAACTATCTTCTAAAAGTTTGAAGCTTAGCTTGCTGAACCTTTCCATCACCTTTGTAAATATTTTCAACCTTTACCCAAGTTTCATGAGAAAATTTACATTGCACAACTTTAATAAGTTTTGATTCACATAAACCACATAAAATAGTATTTAAATCTATAGTATTATTTTCACTTGTCTTCTTTTCTATCAAAGTAGTTACAAGTGTTTGTGGCTCTTCATATTCCTCCACCACTGCTTGCCAAATGTTAAATCCAAAGGCCATCAAATAAGTCATCATCCTTATGATCCAAAAATCATAATTAGTCCCATCAAATAAAGGTATCTTATTTATATAAAAACCTTCATGTGATCCAATCATTGTGCTTTCCTTGATCTACCTTCACGCTGTAAAACTTTTTCAAAAGGAACCTACTATGATACTAATTGTTAAGCACAAAATATACTGAGAGGGGGAGGGTGAATAGTATATTATATATCTTTTAATTAATTTGATTTCTTTTCTTTAACCACTTAATCATAATTTCAAGATATATAATAAAAATGAAATAATAACATGCACCACATAAGAGAGAGAGAGACACTAGATTTTTACTTGGAAGCCCAAAGTGGGAAAAACTACGAAGAACAATCTCAAGTATATGAATGAATTCTAACTTAAATTACAAATTTTGCAAGCACCAACTTACAGGAGCACCAACCTCTTTTTTGAGCACCAACATAGAAACTATTTGTGAGCACCAACCCACAGGAACACCAACCCCTTACAAATATATGTGAGCACCAACTCACGATAGCACCAACCCCTCTTGTGTATAAAACACAACTATCTCTTAATGTTGCTTACTCAACAAATGATATAACTCTACAATATCTCCTACTTTTCTCTCCTCTAAAATAAATATAAATGATGCACTCTCTTATATATTACAAATGGATTCTCAAGCTTTTATTTATAGCTTTCTAAATGACCTTTAGAATTCACCTTTTGTGACCCTTCAATCCTCATGGAAAATGGTGCCAAACTTGTATGACCCTTCATATCCTTGCATTTGAAAAGTCACATGGTGACCCTTCATAAGAAAATGTGCCTTTACTCTTTTGTCTTTATCTTGGTGACTTTTCATATTCCTCAAAGTGTCCCTTCATGGTAAAATGTGCCATACCCTCTTTTGTCTTCACATGGTGACTCTTGGAATTCCTCAAGATGACTCTTCATGAGAAAATACATCTCATTCCTCTTTTGTCTCTACCCCATGACTCTTTGACTTCTCCATGGGCCCTCTTTTGACTTATATGCAACTAAAAATATGTTCATTAATATTAAATAAATATTAACACACATTAGCCAAGATATGAATATTAAAAATACCATTAAATTCAATGGGGCCTTTATCACCAATGCTAGACCTTTGACATCAATGAGAATATTTCCAACAGATTTGGTGCTCAAGTCTTTATCAATGATGTCAAAGCTCCTCCATGATCATTTTCTCATCAATGAAACTAGGCTCATGATATGAAATCAAATCTATACCTATCAATGAAGTTATCCTATTGCAAATTAAGCATAATAAACACCACTCATAAATGAGTTGTGGAGAGAATTTTGCATAATAATTTTACAGAAATTAAGATTAAAAATAGTGGTCTTGGCCCTCTTATTTATATATTTTTAAAATTGATTAAGATTAATCATGAACATCCATCTTGAGATCAAGATGTATGGCCATGAATTAATCCAATTTTGTATAATCAATCTATAAATACCCTCATAAATATTTGGAAGGGACATTAAATAGGCATGGGAGGCCTTAAGCTTGATATTTATTGCATTTATGGCTTATAAATGCCACCCCAAAAATGATGTCATTTGATAATGTAGATATTAAGAATCAATTTTTAATTAAAATATATTTAATAACTTCCATAGATTTTCCACTTAAGTTCTTGGTTTGGATTAATTTTTGTAAGTAAGATTAATAAAATTTTATACAATTCTTTCAAAATTAGTTGCACTCAATTAATCAAAGTGGTTAGAATGTCATATTAATGGGTCATAATTTGACTAGAGAGGAATTAGAAGGTGATGTTAGATACATATGGACTATTATCCCATATAGGATGTTGTCAACACAAAATAACATATGCACATGTCATGTGTTTCTGAATTAGAAGAAAAGAGTGATCTAGATCACCAAAATGCATTTTTATTATTTTGACTCAAAATTATTTGAGAAAAGTTAATAATCACATAAAATGCATTGCCTCATTTAAGGATACATTAACCTAAATTGGCACTTTTATGAAACAAGATCGAAACATTTAGTGTGTTTAAATGATTTTGGCCTCAATTATGTATTTTCACAAATTTTAAGTAAGATTGACAATTTCAACATAAGGTTGTTAGGAATTGGATGTCTACATTTTACCCCTATTTGAGAAGGCATAGCAAGACATTCAAATGAAAAAACATCTTTTCAATGAATAGAGTTGTCAAGAAGAATTTGGAAGGAAATGACCCATGATTCACCCTCAAGAGAACATAGAGGGATGAAAGAGAAGGATGAACTCTTGAAATGAGAGAGAAAATAAGATTAACCCATGGGACAGATTAAATTCAAATGAGCTAATTATTACATGTATTGATTCCATCAATGAACAAAATATCATTAGAATATAATGGGCCCTAAGGATGAGGGGAAGGGGAAAGATACAATCTAAAAATATAAGTGACACACTTTGAACACACCTAAAGCTAGGGTGTAAGTTGCAAGCTTATGGATTGATCAATCTCGAGACAAGTTGAACACTAAAATACTACCAAAATGAGGGCAAAAGTCCATAGATCTTGGAATTAGAAGAAATAGGATAATGTTACTCCAAAGAGAGTAAATAATAATGTGATTTAATAGAGTGAATATGATTGGTTGATAAAAAAAATTGCCCCAATAAAGCTGATTTTGATCACTGATAAATAATTGTGCCCTAGTAGGGCTGATTTGATTCAACTATTGGTCTAGATGTTGTGCCCCAATAGGGAAAATTAGAAAGCATAACTCAAGGATAGAACCTATGTTGGAGGTACAAGATTACTGAGAGGGTGGTGAATTAGTCAATCAATATTTCACTTTTATATCACTTGTCATTCATTCATTGACATTCATGAATCAACACAACAAGCATATGCAACTAGATTACCATCAAAGCATGAATAAGATAAGAAAATCATAACACATCTAATGTGGAAAACCCTTATGGGAAATAACACTCTCAAGATTGAAAACACATATACTACTTGTCTTATAAGGTATTACAAACATGATACTTTAGTGGAACACCCATTCCATAAGGAGAACCTACCCATAAGATGGTCAAGTCCTTCTAACCTAGATTTAGTGAAACACATGCTTCATAAAGAACACCTACCCCTAGGATGGTCAAGTCCTTCTAACCAAACTTTAGTGAAAAACCTATTCCATAAGGAGCACCTACCCCTAGGATGGTCAAGTCCTTCTGATCTAGATGTTGAGCACCCTCCCAACACCTATGATATGAACATCTCTTCATCACTAATTGCCTATCAATCTGATGGAGGTAGCTTATAAACATAACCCCCTTCACTTATTCAAACACTCATAAACATCTAAAACCACTTTTTGGATTACCCTACACATCTTAGAAACAAATCTATCACAACCTCAGCAACATAACCAAATGGTCATACACACAATCCACACTTTGATCTACCTCTCAAATCAATCACCAAGATCACACAAACAACATCTATCTCTTAATCACACTAAAGGCATCCAAAACATCATTTTGAATCACTCTAGACCTCTTCGCTCATCCTCAATATTCAAACCTATAAAATCACTATTTTTACATCACAAATATGACCTATAGATCATACACATAGTCATCAACCTACTCTGATCTATAACCCATCCACTGGGCACACTCCCTTTCTTCTATATTTTGCTCTATAACACTCACACATTCCTCTCTTTCATAAGTATTCAAACCTCTAAGACCATTATTTATAAAATTATAAATATAACCTATAGGTCATACACAAAATCATCAGCCTTATCTATTATTCAATCCATCCACTAGGCACCCTTACTCTCCACCTCTCAACTCTATACTCTTTCCTCTACTTAGAGCCCCTTCTCCCAAGACTAGAAATCATCACCTTTGATTTTATTTTTTATAAAGATTTCATTATTAATGTCTTCTAGTTCAGCCATAATACTTGTCTTATCTCTTAATACATCTGACATAGCTCAATACCATCCAAATAGGTTGGCCATAGCAACTATGTGTCACACTTGAGCAACTACACCTTTCAATTAGGCCTTAGTAGCCTTTATAGGTCTCATAGAGACCTATTCACCCATTTGGAACTTAATAAATAAATTTATAAATATAATACCACTTATAAATACATGGTTCCACTCCACATGACCTTTTAGACATCCTAAAATTATTACAGTCATCATTACAGACCTCTGCGTATGCTCAATATTCTCAAACATTAGCCTTGTGCATAAGAACACCATGAACGAATAAATAGTCAAATTGTAAGATTTGTTCATATTGAATATGGATTTTTCAAACCTCCAAAATTTATACATATGATCCTCATGGATTCTAAAACCCTCTCCAATATCTAAGTCACCTTGAAACATCCAAAAACCATCAGAACACACCCAATTATCCTTCTCTAGTCACTTACAGACCATGGTTAAACACATAGTCAAATTTTGAGTTCAATATATGAAAATTTAAAATCATTCATACCATCTAACTATATTCACTATATGTTCCTTGAATTTATATACAACTTTTTTTTTTTATTGCACCTTCTAATTCACCCTAGATCAAATATTATGGCTCAAACACTACAGACTGGTTTTTTCTTTTGCTAAATTCAAATGCCAAAGGTCACTTATTAAACATCAAACACTTTTCCATCATATTGTGTCCTCACATATTTTTATAAAATACACATCATCAATATCCTTACAATTATCTCCATTTTTACCTTTTCTTTACTGTTAAACATCAAACACTTATTATCATCTCGCTCTTCCTAGTAACTATGGATAAATGCACTCCATCGATCTCTATGGATTAGCTTGATCTTTATTAAGTAATGCTCACCATTGAAACAAAATCTGATCTCGTATGATTATGCCACTTGGAATCCCTACATTATTTTGATGCATTTGACTCATTAACTTTAATGTGCAATGTGAACTAGGAATTTGACTAAGAAGAGGAGATTAGTGTTGTGTTAGTGAATGAAATCAAATCAAAAACACACTAAACTAACATCTTCATGCCTATTTACAAGGGTGAGCTTAGTGAAGAAATACAAATGAATAAAGCACAACTAAAATTCAATAAAACACACATTCCTTACCTTCCTTAATACTCCAAAAGTATTCTTCGATTGCCTTGTTCAGTTTGTGCTCATGAAATCCTCATCAATAGAAGTTTGGCTACTTCCATCTCTCATTGTCACCTTTGGCTTTGGCTTGGATTGGCTTGGAATCAATTTGGCATGGTAACACTAGTTTTCATGAAGCTTTTGGAACCAATCCTACATTATAATTTTTCACAAATGAAGCTTAAAAATGATGTTCATGGCCTCTCTATGTATAGATTTTTGAGATTGATCAGAGTCAACCTGAACTATCCATCTTGAGATGAAGATGTGTGGTTGAGGATTAATTCAATTTTTTGGAATTAAATTTATAATTATTCTCATCATGACATTGAAAAAATGGGCAATTGAGAGGCATGGAGGGTATTGATGAGGCATAGAGGGCATGAATCTTGATATTTGTGGCATTTGTAGCCTAGGGATATCTTCCTAAGAAATGAGGTCACCTGATGATGTAGATATTCAATATTCATTTCCAAAAAAAAATATTCAACAAGTTTCCATGGAATTCTTGATTAGGCTCTAATTTTGTTTAATTAGATCTTAAACATGTTTAAGTACATTGTGCACAAATTACTCAAATTGATCAGAATACCTTGTTATTGGTCTAAAATTCAACTAGATTAGAATTGGAAGGCGATGTCAGATGCATTGGATCCATTATCCCATTTAGGATATTAGAAATAACAAATAACAAAGGCATGTGTATTGTGTAAGAGATTTGATAGGCAATATTAATCCAAAGTACTTAGATGCAAAATTGGCATTTTAACTCAAAATGATCTGATCAAAGCTAACTAGCCCATAAATTGCATTTCCCCATTTAGGGATACCCTAGCTAGAATCAAGACTTAAATATACTAGTTTCAAATATTTTTAATGTGTTTTAGTGTTTTTAGGTCAAATTATGCTTTTTGGGTAAAAATTGGTCAAAATCATAGTTGGAGGTTATTGGTGGCCAAATTTAGGTGTTTACATGCACCATTGGTCTTCTAACTATACAATCATATGTTTGTCATTGATCTTTTATCCAAGATTCATGAATGTGACACATGTCACTAACGCATTCATTCTTTGACATATTGACTTTTACATGCACCATTAGATCAAGATATATGAATTAATTTGAACCATTAGATCTAATGACTAGATTACCTCAGACTTTAACATAGTTTATATTGACGATCTTTGGCCCATCATAGTCTGCAAGTGTGAGTTTGAAGATTTATATCTCTAGCTAAAAAACACTTCAAGAATCCAAATATTTAGGGTATATTCTTGGCACTATAGACAACATCATCATGAAAACATTTTCCCACTATTAACTTTTTAAGTACTTAAAATAAATTCACAAACTTTCTAGATCATACATGTTGGCATGACGTGTAGTGACAGTCTAGCTAAGTATAGAAACTTAGTGAACTTCTGTCTCAGAAGCCAATTTTTCACCTACATATCTTTAGCTATGATCAACCTCATGACATGAAATTTGAACCATAGTAACTTGGGACTAATGTGATCACACCTATATGACCAACTTCCCTTAACTAATCTATACTCAAATTATTTTGTCACAAAACCAACTATGCCAAGATGAACATAATGAAGAACTAGATGAATACCATGCACTTTCACAAGCTCTCTAATTATCCTTAACCTATGATAGGACCCCTCACACATTATTAATACTTTAGACCCATCCCTAATCATGCCAAAATTGAAGATCAACCAAGCCTACTTAAAGCATACTAGGATAAGCACACTGCACACTTTGTCATTGACACTTCAACTATCAAGACACTTCATACACTCACTTGGACACCTCCATGACATCATTGATAACTCTCCAATAATATCTCCCTTTGTCATTGATGTCAACACCAATCATACAACTCACCTTCCTTCTTTCTCTTCAAGCATTTTGATAATAGGAACCTTCCCCCCCTTTGACACAATGATAAAGTAGGCACAAACTGATCCTAAGGACCTGAAAATACTACTAATAGGAGAGTGCCACCTTATATAGATATACAAAATCCCCCTTACCTTGAGTCTACCTCTTTTTTCCTTGACAACTTCCTCTTGTTATATGTCAACACTCTCTTCAACCAAGCACTACAACCAATGAAGAAAGAACACACAAAAGCATTGAAATCTGATGTAACTCACTAACAAACATTTGAGAGGGACTCCCCCTAAGATATCTAAGCCATTGCACCTCTTGAGCATCTTCAGATCTCTACACACCATGAAAAACCACCACATAGGTTTACTAGCCTTCTCTCTCAAGCCACCTCAAGGACCACCAATATAACTTCATGACACTAAAAATACAACAAGATCCTCTACTATAATCCTTATTTATCTTTAGACCTAATAAATTGAACAATCTAGCTCCCCCTTTGATCATGCAAACTTCTCAAACCATCTGAGTTAGTTCCCCCTAACTCCATGCTCCTCCTTATGCCAACCTAAAATAATCCCCCTTGATATTCATAACCAAAGCTCACCTATATAACTTCTGAGAACACCTTCATGGCCTCAACAACATGAAAATATCAAACTCAGAAAACTAAACTACTTTGGGTCTTCAAACAACACCATTCTGCTTTCATACTCTCACTTGCAAGTCACCTTCAATAATACCAATAGATCTTCAATCCACACACTAAATTGGAAAGATGTTATAAATTAACCATATAACTTACATTTAAACACTCATACCATTCCCTTTTGTATAAATTGATCAAAAATCACTCTTCTTCATACTAGGTCTGTCTAGACTCCTTATAGCCCTACCTAGAACTTACAGAGCCCACAAATTTTAGTAAACATATATTAAAGACCTAAAACTTAATATCTAGAACAAGCTCACATTTCCCCCCAAGAAAACCAATTTTAATCACCTATCTCATCTTCTGTAATATAGTTCCTTCATAAACCTAGTAGCCAATTAGGCCTCCATCTTGACAAAAACTTGAATAATTTGAAAACCACAAATCTTCAAATATTTTTGAAGGTTGATTTGATAGCCCATTTTTCCCATTTAACCTATTAATAATCCTTAGACATCAAATCATAAGGCAAACCACTTTTCTAGCATAGCCCAAAACTCTAGAATCTCAAAACAAACATGGTCAACAAACTTCCTTTTAGTCAACACCCACCTCTAAAAATTCATGCACACCTAGATATAACTAACACACACTTATAAACCAATTTTTTATTTCTCAAAACTTTGTTAACCCATACATAATATAACCCATTTTAGGTCTGCTTACCCTTAAGCCAAAATTGAGAAAACCAAGAGCACTCAAAAATTTCTAATTTGACTTCAAAATACCTTCAAACCACAAAACCACCTATAACATGTTATAATAAGGTCAATAGACCTTTATATGCAAAAAAAATCATCTCAACAACTCACAAATCCTCCTTTACCACCTGGAAACCTTCAATCTAACCCTTCAAACTGAAAACACCCTTGCAAGACCACATGCTTCTTCAAACTAAGAAATGTATTCACGAAGCACAACAAAGACATCTCTACTTCACAAGGACCTAGAACAAAGGATAATGCCATTCCTCATCACAAGACTAAATAATTTTCTTATTCTTCTTCCTTTTCTTGACTAAAACAACTTGCTTGGCATCCATCTCTTCTTTAGTTTCCTTGACAATGCATGATGAAAACATAGGTTCTTGGCACATCTCTTCAACTAACACCTTCTCCTCTTTAAAATTATACAACAAGAACTCCTATCAATCATGAAATTCCTTACCTAAAAATTCTTTAATTACAACAAATAAACCATCAGATTGAGATCTTTCTTTCAGATTCCCCTTGGCCTTAAATGGTATAACTGACCTTATTATTGGATTATCCACCTTCTTCTCCATTTGCACTTATTTCAAGCTTCTTTGGCACTCTAAAGACATATCCAAAACTAATTCCTTTTACGTAATATCAAAAGTTTGATCCTTGAACTCAACAGGACTAGACTTTATTGCTTTAGGTCTCCACATCATGTTTTGACTTTTAATATGCTTTCTAGGAATCTCTCCCTTATTTAGATGACTTGAGGTATTATCAAATTTACTAGGACAAATTATATAAATATGACCTTTATTATCACAAATGAAACAAATAACATCATCTATACCTTTTGACATATTTAAACTATGATCAATCTTTGGCCAAAACCTCCTTCTATCATATCTCCATAAATGTCCATACTTGATTGAATTCCTTCTCCAGTCCTTAGCTCTATGACCATACTTATTACATGTATAACAATGAACATGAAATAAACTAGTATACTTTAAAGCATTTGGTTGTCTAATATACCTTATTGCATTGATTTTAAAGCCTACATTCTTCTTAGCTTTCTCTAGATTTACATGTTTTCCAACTTGTCCAACTTATCTATGAGTTGTTCATGCTCTAGTCTTAAGGAATCAAGATTAGTAATCAAATCATCATGTTCACCTTGCTTTGAACTCACCTTGGTATTATCTTCTTTTAACTGAGTCTTGAGATATCTAAACTCTTCTTCTCTTGATTTTAGGCTACCATTTGAAACCTCTAATTAACTTATGATATCTTTGATGACTTCATTATCCTCCTTGGCTTCTTTATCCATGTCATCCTTCAATCTACATGTTTTGTCTTCAATAAACTTTATCAGCTCTTCATACTTCTTCTCATCTCTCTTGGTCTTACCTAACAAACTTCCCTCAAGAGAACTAACTTGTGCTTCAAGACCTTTGATCACATACCTCATCTTTTGATTCCTCTTTATGAGCTCAGCTCCTATATCCACTTCTTCTTCCTCATTGTTATAAAACATTTCTTCTTCTCCAGTGTCATGGTAAACTTCTTCAACATACATTATGTCCTTTTCTTTTGAATAACTTTCCTCTTTTGAACTCAAACATGTCTTGGCATCTTCTAGCTAAACCTTAAAATCATTCATAACGTTCTCATCCTCTTTGGCATCTTTCTTCAAATTACATATCTACTCTTCATTTAACTTGATCATAGCCTTCCATTGTTGACTCTCATTCTTCAACTACTTATCCATCTTGTGCTAATTAGGATCTCCTTTATGTTAATAAGCTTCCTCTAAAGGACCTTCTCTAATACCAATTTTTAGAGGTACAATCTGACTGAGAGGTGGGGTGAATTAGTCAACCAATATTTCACTTTCAGATCACTTATCATTCATTCATTTAAATTCATGAATCAACACAACAAGCATATGCAACTAGATTACCATCAAAACATGAATAAGAGAAGCACATCATAACAAAACATCTAAAGTGGGAAACCCTCATGGGGAATAAAACCCACTCTTAAGCTTTCAAACCCATGGACTACTTATCTTATAAGGTATTATAAACATGAAACTTTAGTGAACACCCATTCCACAAGAAGCACCTACCCCTAGGATGGTCAAGTCCTTTTGACATATATTTAGTGAAACGCCTACTTCACAAAGAGCACCTATCCCTCAGATGGTCAAGTCCTTCTAACTAGACTTTAGTGAAACACCTATTCCACAAGGATCACCTACCCCTATGATGGTCAATTCCTTATGACCTAGATGTTGAGCACCCTCTCAAAACCTATGATATGAACATCTCTAATCACTTATTTCTGACCAATATGATGGAGACACCCTGCAAACACAACCCCCTTAATTCACACACTCATAGACATCTAAAACCACATTTTGGATTACCCTATACATCTTAGCAAAAACTCTATCACAACCTTATAAACATGACAAAATTTTCTTATACACATTCCACACTCTAATCTGCCTCTCAAATCAACCACCAAGCTCACATAGACAACATTTATCCCTTGCTCATAGTCAAGGCATCTAAAAAATCCTGTTAGATCATTCTAAACCTCTTCACTCATCCTCAATCTTCAAACCTAAAAAATCACTATTATGACATCATAAATATGACCTATAGGTCATACACGTAGTCATCAACTTGCTCTACTCTATAACCTATCCACTAGACACACTCCCTTTCTTTTATCCTTCACTCCACAACACTCACACATGCCTTTCTTTCACAAGTCTTCAAACCTACAAGAGCACTATTTTTGATATCATAAATATGACCTATAGATCATACACACAGTCATCAAACTACTCTATTATTTAATCCATCAATTATGCACCCTTACTCTCCTTCACCTCTCAACTCTAAAATCTTTCCTTCACTTAGAGCCCCTTCTCCCAAGACTAGAAATCATCACCTTTGATTTCACCTTTTATAAAGCCTTCATGATCAATATCTTCTAGGTCAGCCATAATAATTATATTATCCCTTAATACATATAACATATATCAATACCATCTAAACAATTCGGCCATAGAAATTATGGGTCACACTTAAGTAGCTACACCTTTTAATTAGGCCTTAGTAGCCCTTATACATCTCATGGAGACCTATTCACCCATTGAGCACTTCATCAAGAAATTTAGAAACACAAAACCACTTATAAATTCATGGGTCCACTCCACATTTCCTCTTATACATCCTAAAATGATTGCAGTCATCATTACACACCTTTGTGTATGTTCAATCTACTAAAACATTAGCCTTATACACAATAACACCATGAAAAAAAATTAACTTCTAAGCATTTGTTCATGCTAAATATGGATTTTTCAAACCTCTAAAATATATATAAATTATCCTCATGTATTCTAAAACACTTTCAATAGCTAAGTCACCTTGAAACATCCAAATACCATCAGAACAAACTCAATTATCCTTATCAGGTCACTTACAAACCATGGTCAAACATAAAGTCAACTTTGGAACTCAATATTTAAAATTAATAAACATTCATACCATCTAACTAGATACAATGGATTTAAATCGAATTTATCTACAACTTTGTTTTTTATTTCAACTTTGAATTCATCCTAGATCAAAAGTTATGGCTCAAACACTATAGACTGGTTTTTCCCTTTGATAAATTCAAATGCCAACTGTCACTTGTTAATCATCAAACAATTTACCATCATCTGGTGTACTTTCATATTTTAATAAAATATTCACCATAAATATCCTTATAATTATCTTAGTCTTTACCTTTACTTTAGTGTTAAACATCGAGCACTTGTCATCATCTCTCTCTTCTTGGCAACTATGGACAAACATACTCCATCGATCTCTACAGATTAATTTGGTCTTTATATAGTAACACTCACCATTTATCTAAGGTTTGAGCTCCAAATATTATGCCATTTGGAATCCCTACATGCCTTCTATGCATTTGACTCATTGACTTTAATGTGTACCATTGATCTTCTAACTGTATAGTCATACACTTGTCATTCATCTTCTATCCAAGCTCCATGAATGTGACACATGTCACTAACGCATTCATTCTTTGACATACTAAATTTTATATACACCATTAGATCAATATTTTTGAATTAATTTACACCATTTTATCTACTAACTAGATGACCTCAATATTCAATATAGTTTATATTGACAGTCTCTAGCCCATCACAGTCTGCAAGTATAACTTTGAAGATTTATATCTCTAGCTAGAAAACACTTCAAGACTCCACATATTTAGGGTAAATTATTGGAACCATAGAAAAAATCATCATGAAAAAAAATTCCCACTATTATCTTTTTAATTACCTATAATAAATGCACAAACTTTTTAGATCATACATGTCTGCATGACATCTAGTGATGGTCTGGCTAAGTATAGAAACTTGGTGAACTTTTATTTGAGAGGCCAAATTTGTACCCAAATATCTTTAGCTACACTCAACATCATGACCTAAAAATTGAATCATAATAACTTGGAACTAATGTGATCACACCTATGTAACCAACTCCCCTAACTCATCCATACGTAGTAATGGTGATGTCAGCAAATTGCCTACTTAGATTTTTCTCTCATAGAACCAACTATGCCAAGATGAACATAATTAAGAACCAAATGAATACCATGTACTTCCACAAACTCTCCAATCATCCTTAACCTTTGAAAAGACCCCTCACACATTTTCAATACTTCAGACCCATCCCTAATCATGCCAAAATTAAATATCAACCAAGTCTAATTCAAGCATACTAAGATAATCACATTACACACTTTGTCATTGACACTTATATTATCAAGACATTTCATCTAATCACCTAGACACCTCGATGACATCACAAAAAACATAATGTATAGATTAAAAATGATCAGACACAAATGTATAGGTGGTGATCTAATGACTAAAAAGCCATTAAAAACTAGGCATATGAAGATGCACAAATTAATAAAAGAGATGAATAGAAGAATAAAGATGCTTGAGCTGACCTGAGATATGTCATGTATCCAATAATTTCCTACATAGTCCAAATAGATCTCAACCAAATGTAGTTCACCCAAAATTAGGAGAACATAGAATGAAGAATATAATAAAATTAACCACTATTCGATTAAACTCATAATGTATACTTTGATGCACATCTTGCATAGAGTTAGGTGTAAGATAAGACATTGGTACCTAGTTTCATTAGATCCCTTGAGAGCTAATCATTGTAGCTACGTTGATTTTGAGACTTAGATCTAAAGCACTTGGTGCTTACTATAGAAACTTAAAATTAGGCATCATAAGTATGAAAAACCTATAATGACATTGTATTTCAATTGCACTGAGTTGGTTCAAATGTGAATATTTATAAATAAGGATAATGATAAGAATTACCAAGACCAGGGTTACAACTATTTACATTCAAACAACAAGCAAATAAAAACAAGACATAAATGAACCTCACTTAAAATCAAGATATGAATAATTAGGATCTAAGTAGGAATAAGAATGAATAAAAACAAAGTGAGAACAACTTAATAAATAACATGAAAATAAGATATGAATAATCAAGCTCCATTTGACTATCAAGATGTTATTGAAAAATAAAATAAATAAACAAGACAAAATAGGAAGACAAAACACCAAAAAAAAATCAAGAATAAAACAAAAAAAGAGAAAGGATTAAATGAAGAGAAAATTAAAAACAAAAAAAACAAAAAAAACACCAATAAATAAACACACACAAATAAATAGTTGGTCACAATGTTAGTGTGGTTTGAAAACAATTATTCAAGTATGCGTAGTAGAGGTGTTACTTTTTACAACAGCATAATAGGTACAAGGACACAAAGTTGTCTCCCAGATAAGAAGGAAACAACACAAAATAAAAATGGGGAAAGAGAAGAAGAGGAAGGGGATGGCTGAGATAATTCCAGATGTACAAGACATGTGGACATTACCTATATAGTTCTATGGATGCAAGATCTAACATGAACTTCAAGCCAAATGTAGTTCTCCCAAGAAGTGGGATAGAATAAAAGTGATTATAAGAAAATATGAGTGAAGTTTTAGAGGAAATAAGGGAAAATGGGCTCACAAAATGGTGAGAGTGTAAAAATGAGAATGGTCTTGTAAAAAGGCAAGCATGTGAGATGATTACTTTTAAAATGGCAAGAGCGTGGAGACCAAAATAAATAAAAGTGTAAGACAATGTTTTTGGTTATTTTGTCAATCATTTTCTAATGTTTTGTGTTTCTAGAACAATCAACAAAAGGAACATTTGTACGAAATTTCCAGGGAACTACCTAGCTAAGGATGTGCACATCCATAGGTAAGATTTCAAACAAAAACTAAACTAGCTACAACAATCCATGCTCATAAATTGATGAGAGCAAGAACCTATTAAGGCAGCAATGCCTACCAAATGATATTAAAATAATATAATAGTAAGGATCATGAGAGATCTCTAAAGAACCATCTCACAAGCAAAAATCCTAAATGAATGCATCCATGTTTACATGTCTTTAAGAAGAAGTTACAAAATATTATCCATGTTGAATTGCTTTGTATAATTGGTATTAAATATTTTCATAGTGCCGATGAGTCATAATCAAGATCATAAGTGGTCAAAGGATAAAATATGTCCAAGTTGCAATGGCCCAGGGTATATAAATAATATAGTTCTCAAAAGAATGGTCCAAAATGAATATGGTCTAAAAGAGGATGGTCCAAGATGGAATAAAATGAGTCAATCTAGAATTTTAATGATTCAAAGTGCCAACATTCCTAATCTTTAACTATCTAGAGTCATAAAAGAATATGGTTTTTGAAAGAATGGTCCAAATTAGGTCAAATGAATATGCTCCAACATGGGAAGGTTCAAAATATAATGATAAGATAAAATAACTTCAACACAAGTTACCTCCAAATAAGGGGTCTTGTAGACAATGGTTCAAAATATATCAAGTGTAGAACCACTTGAGATGCACAATGTTCATGGGCTATGGAAGTTCTTCACCACCTAGAGTGTCTACTCAATATTCCCCTAATTCATAATTTACTATGATCACATAAGGTCTAAGCCAATTGGGTTGGAACTTGCCATTTTTCTTGTGTTTAACATTTGTGTTCTTTTGGTTCTCTTTTAAGACCAAATCACCAATCCCAAACTCCTGAGGGAGAATGCACTTGTTTTAGCTTCTACGTAATTTATTTTAATAGGCTTGCAAGTTTTTTAAGGTATCCAAATGCTTGAAATCAAGAATTTCTAGATCTTGCAACCTTGAGACTCTATATTCTTCATCATCTTCAATATTATCCAAAAAAACTCGTAATGAAGGCAGCTCAATCTCAATTGGGATAATAGCTTGTGTGCCATAAACAAGGAAGTATGGAGTGGCTCCTATGGGTGTTCGATGACTAGTTCAATAAGCCCAAAGGGTAATAAAAATATGTAAGTACCAATTATGACCAATGTTATTGACAATCTTCTTTAAAATGGCTACAATGGTTTTATTTGACACCTCAGCTTGTTAATTACCTTGTGGGTTATATGGTGTGGATTTCTTGTGCTTGATTTTGAATTTTGCACAAACTTATTTAACATTTCTATTTACAAATGGTATGTCATTATCGGATATAATGAAATATGGGATGCCATATCGATAGATGACATTGTAATGAATAAACTTGGCAATCTTCCTACTGGTGATGTAACTGAGAAGAATGGCCTCAATCAACTTAGTAAAATACTCAATTATGGTTAAAATATATTTATGTCCATCTGAAGATGTTGGGTTTATTTTCTTGATGAGATTGAGGCCCCAAGTATAAAACTATCATGGTGTAGTGATCGAATGCAGTGGTAAATAAGGTGTGTGTATCAAATTTCCATGTTGATAACAAGGAACACACTTCTTTACATAATTACAAGCATCTATTTCCATTTTTGGCCAATAGTAAACTATTTTAAGGAGATTTTTAGCTAATACTACACCATTGGTGTAGGCCCCACACATTATTTCATGAACATCCTTAAGTGCTAACTTGGATTCTCCTAAAGATAAATAATAAAGTAGCATTACATCATAGACTTTGTGATAAAGTGTGTTTCCAAGGAGGTATAATGAGATATGCGGTGAAGGAATATTTTTTTATGATTATTGGAAAGGTTAGGTGGAAAAACATGATATTGGAAATAAATATAAAAATCTTGATACCAAGGTAGTTCAGGTGGGGCATTGGGACCAATAATGGCACACACCCTTTCTGAATCTAGTAAGACGTGTAAGTTGTAGAATATTTTTAATGAGAAATTGATAGTATTTATCACTACTATCAATTTGTATCATGGATCTAATTATTACTATTGCATCGACAAATATGTTGTTGGCTCATGGTACTTGTTCAAACGGTAGAGATTTAAAATTGGTCTTAATATTATCCATGATTTACTTATAGGGTACAAGCTTGGCATATATAATTTAATATTTATCATTGGTTTGATTGATAATCAATTTAGAATTCCCATAGACTATTAAATTTTGTATATCCCATTATACTATAAGATGCAATCCTATAAGAAGTGCCCCATACTTGGCCATATTATTGGTACAATGGAAATTAATGTGAAACACTTTTGGAATCAAATCTCCCTATGATGTAATCAATAATATGTTGGCTCTAGATACTTGAGAGGTGAAGGAACCATTAAAATGGAGCTTCTATTTTTTAGGTTCATGTTGCAATTCTTCCATTGTCATAATAGAATCATCTGAAAATTTGAATCATAGTGGTTAAGTGTCTATAATAAGGGATTTTACAAGTTAATCATCAATAACCTGACCCTTTATAGTTTTTTAATTTTGATACTCTACATAAATTCACTTAGGAGAATGACCCATTTATCCATACATCATGTAAGATTTGCTTTGGATAATAAAAATTTGAGAGGATCCAACTTAGTGATAACAATGGTTTTGTTGTTCATCATATAATTTCATAGTTTTTGGGAAGTAAACACCATAGCTAAACATGATTTCTTAATAGGTATATAATTGTGTTCATAAGAAACCATTGTGAATTTTAAATAATAAATTTCATGTTCTTTACCTTGATCATCATGCTGGGCCAAAGGTGCCTCTAGTGCATGTCCAGTTACTAAAAAGTAAAAAAGTAGTGGTCATCTAGGTGTTAGCAGTCTCAAAACTAGTAGGTTGGCCAAATATGTAATGATATTGTAAAATTATATTTGACACTCTTCATCCCATTGAAACATGACCCCTTTCTTCAAGATATGTGTAAATGGATGACACTTATTTGCTAGTTGAGAAATTAACATATGAATAGACTGAATCTTTCCTTGCAAACTTTGAAGTTGTTTAATATTAGAAGGTGGAGTCATTTAAACAATGGACTTAACCTTGGTAAGGTCAACTTTGATCCCTCTTTGTGGTACAATAAACCCTAAAATTTTTCTTGAAGTGATTTCAAAGACACATTTCTTAAGATTCAGGTAAACTTTATATTCATGAAGTCTCTCAATGATTCTTCATAGAACATTAGGATGTCTAGCACATGTTCTTGATTTAGTTAGGATGTCATCAACATAGTCCTCAATAATATCATGCATCATTTCATAGAAGATGACAATCATAACAAATTGATAAGTGGCTCTAACATTTTTCAATCTAAATGGCATGATTTGATAATAGAATGTTCTCCGTGAAGTGGTGACTATAGTCTTATGTTAATCTTCTTGAGCTATCTTGATCTGATTGTATCAAGAAATCCATCCATGAAGGATAAAAACTCATACTGATTAGTATAATCGATAATCATGTTGATGTTGAGTAGAGTAAAATCATCTTTAGGGTATGCTTTATTTATATCTCTAAAATCATTAAAAATATGTATACCCTATGGATTTTTGTTGACCGGAACTATGTTTGATATCCATTTGGAATAGTCTAGTGGTTTAATGAAGATTTCCCCCAATAACTTATCTAATTTAGATTTTACCAAGAGAGTGATGCATGGATGCACCTTCCTTAATTTCTATTTGACTATCTTGGCATCTAAATGAACAACAAGGTGATACACAACCAAGTGAGGGTCTAAGCCTGGCATGTCTAAATATGCCCATACAAAAATATCAATAAAATCCATCAAAATAGATATAATGTGTTCATATTCTACTTCAATAAGTCAAGTTCCAAGGTAAACAATTTTGAGATCATCATATTTTCCCAAGTTTACTTTAACAGTGTTCTCTACAAGAAGTGTAGAACCATCTTCAAGAATAATAGGCAATGTGTGATCATGATCATCTTATTCTGCTATAGTTTCTTGTTGTTCCTCATAAAGCCTTATATAATGTGAAGAAGATAAATCCACCAAATTAGGTAATGCCCAAGTAGCAAAAATCTCAAGAAAATCAAGAATGAGTGCTCAAAGACTTGTTATTATTCTAACGTGATGCTAGTACTAGCTATAAATATAAGACTTGATGGACCTTGATTGTCCTTTAGGGATGAACAAACTTTCCCATCCAAGAGTGCTTGAAATAGGTTTTCACTCAAGGGTTTATCTTTATCTTTACTTTTTCCCTAATCAATGATTTCCTCAAAGAGGTTTTCACTTGAATATATCAATGTTTTATTTTTATTATAACCAGTAAAGTTTGTCTGCTCCCCAAATTAAGTAGTAAGATCTAATAAAAAATCAAATCCTTGCTTATGATTACAAATGGGCAATCCATCTCTAAGGTCCATATATTCTACAATTGATTATTCATTTTGGAATTCATCAATGCATATTACCAATTTTTTTTGGTCCCAATCAATGAGTTCAGGATGACAAAGGCATAGGGAAAAATGGGGTGTTATAGTCATATTAGCATTTGAATCAAATAGGTTCGTGTCAACAAGCTCATCAAACAGGCTATAATGAGATGCTACATTGCTACCATTAGTCTTATCACTAGTCAATTTAAAATAATCACTATCAAAAATCATGAGGTCACCTCGAGGCTATATAAATTTGAGACCATGATTCAAATTAGGTGTTCCATCTAATAAAGGTTCTAAGATTCCTTATTCTCATGATCCAAGGCCTCTTTCTATATAATCAAACTTATCCATGATCCGATTAGGGATGGATATTTTGGATTCTAAAAATAATCAACAATGTCATTAGAATATAACTAGTCTCCTTTAGTGAGAGCCTCTTGATCCTATTTTTGTGAAGTAGCAAGTAAAAGTACCATCAGTGGTTTCTTTATTTCTTTCTTTTGTTACCAAATAAAGTTAGGTCTGTTAGGGATTTTGGAAGGTCTGGGTTTACCAAATGTTTTGGGAGACTTCAACAACTTAACTACATGGAAGGTTTCGTTAAGATGGTATATGAAAATTCCCATGTCTTCTATAACAACTTATTTTACAAGATTTGTGGGAAATGGATTAGCTGAAGTAAACATAAGGTCACTAGGGTTGATATAATTAGATTTTGGTGGATGCAAAACTATCTCCTTATTATTCTTTGTAACAAATTTAGAACCTATACAATAGTTATAATTGTAAAATTCAGCCTTTAGATGTTTTTAATAATGATAAGGTTGTAGATCAGTAGGAATAGTAACCTTGATCTCATCATGGGGAAACTTAAAGCACTGACGCAAGGTGGAGGGAATAGACTGTACTTCGTGGATCCAAGGATGACCAAGAAGTATGTTATAATTCAACTCAATATCCACAATATGTGATGGGAAATAGACCCAATAATGATTGGTAAATAAATTATACCAAAATATTTCCTCTTGGCATTGTCATAATACTTTATGGTGATCATCTCTAGTTGAATATATTTTTCAGTGTAGCCCAATCTTTGTACTAGTTTTAAGGACACTATGTTCAGACCTAAACCATTGTCTATAAGAACCCACTTGATCTTACAATTTGTAATGAAGACTTTAATATATAAGGGGTTATTATGACTCAGACCAAGAGTGGACATGTCTTTTTGATCAGATGTAAGTTGTTGAAATGAAGACAAATGTCCCAGTAGTGTTTAGAATGATCTAGGGTTTATATCTTGGGGAATAGTTGATTGTTGTAAAAGGTCATTCAAAATAATTCTATGGACTTTAGACGTATGCAAGAGATCCAAAATGGAAATTTGCATAAGGTTTTTACTCAATTAGTTTGATAGACTATAAGGTTTTTCAATAATAAGATGAGATGGTTTAGCCTTAACTGGTATAGTATTCACCTTTGGATCTAAAGGAAAAATGTTCACATTAGGTTTAGTGTTGGAAGAAGAGGTCAAAGGTTCTTGAAGAGTAATTTACAATCATCTAGCTATGATTACACAATCTAGACGTGGCATGAAGCCATTATAATTAGAATACAAAAGCAAAAGGCCTTAGAGGTTGACTCGTGAGCATCTAGTTGCATTGGGGCAATTTTGAGTTGGCAAGGAGCCCTTAAGTCAATGAAGGGATGAGGTCCAAAAATAATAACCCATGCAAATGGAGGTTCAACAAAATTTCATGAACTTGATGCAACATTACTAGAGGGAGAGGGTGTTGACCCTATAATAGTGGATCTAGTAATATGAGGAGAAAGGGATGGTTCATAGGATTTAACAGTTATAATGGTAATGTGGTTTACATAAATGCATCCCATTATATTAAAGTAGTCATAAGTCATGTTGTTTTAACCCAGGTTATTAACATGGTTATTATGATCCTGATTATAATCATGTTGATTATGAGTTTGATCTTGATTCTAATTCTACCATTGATTCTATCCTTGGTTTTGATTATTCTTTAGTGGTTATTGATTATGTCAAAGAAATTTTGATCTCAACTTCACCACTCTCAATTAAATATTTAATAAGGTGCCAAAATTGAATGCAATGATAGGCATCGTGACCAACAACATGATGGAAATTTTTAAATTCATTTTCCTAATACCAATTGGATTTGTGTTGATATATAATAAATGGCCTTGGTACAGGCTATATAATCAAATTAGCTACTATGAGCTTTTAGAGCACTGCCTCAACAAACTCTCCTAGTTTATTGAAGGATCTAAAAATATTATTGAATACCCTCCATGGAGGGACTCTTTACAAAGTGTTTGGTGAATTAGGTGGATCTAATTACACATTTGGAGCTGATAGGGCCTATACCATTTATACATTTTTTGATTTATTTACTCCATTTCCAACCATGTTCTTATTCTTAATGAAGCCTTTAGGTTTCTCTATTGTAACATTTTGACTAGTCTATTGGGTCTAATTTGAGTTTGATCCTAAGAATAAATATTGACAAGGCCTTTGGTGATAAGTGCCTTCTCAATCTATACACCTTTGTCTATAATTTCTTCAAATGTGTTCATGTAAGCAAGCCATAGATTATGAGCCACCTTAGGGTGCAAATTCTATGCAAAAATGTTTGCTAACTATTTTTCTAGTAAATTATGTTCAAAGCAAACAACAAATGCTATCCACCACTATAGATATGTTGCGAATCTTTCTCCATCTTATTTTTGGCTTTGCACAAGTCAATAATAGTCAATTCATGTTCAATATTATAAGAGAAGTGGTTGACAATTTTTTCAAAGAGGTCATTCCAATACTCCACCGATCCCTTGGGTAAATTAAGTAGCCAATCTAAAGCCTATCCTGCTTAATTTTATAGAAATAGTCTAAGCAATAAAATGCTATTGTAAGCCACCTCCTTGAATAATATAAAAAATTCTTGAATGTGTTTAAGAGGGTCACCCTTTCCTTTGTATTTGTCAAATTTGGGTACCTCAAAATGAGGCAAAAATGGGACTTAGAGAATATTTAAATCAAATAGATATGGGCATATCTCATCAAATTTGTACTTATAGATTCTATTTCCTATCTCTAATCATGATATAATTTCATTCATCAAATTCCACTCTTGCATGTTTGTTGTATTGGTGGGTGAAATATAATTCTATTGGGGTGGTATGTACCCCTACTATGTGGATTTGTTGGGGATATACACCCTACGATCCATAACTTTGTTTTGCTTCACTCCTTGAGTTGAGTAAGTGAGCCATTGATTTTTGGGTTGATTAACATTCTCTAAAGTCAATCATCTTAAATTATAAATATTTTGTTGATTTTTGGGATTTCATTGTCTATTCGCCAAAATACATGTTGGTTGAGACAAACTAGTCAAATTAGTTTGGATAATTTTTTCAATACACACTGGATGTTTTGGTCCCTAATTCTATAAAGGAATAAGAGGTTCTTGATGATTGAAAAATGTATATTCTATGTTTAGCGAATCATGTCTCAAAACCTCTTGGGACTTATGATGTTTAATTTAGACATCTTGATCCATCATAGGTGTGTTTTCAACTAAAATATTTTGCATTTGTTCAACCACATTCCCTTATTCCTTAGAAGTGTCATTGTGTATTGAAGTGGAAACTAAAGAGTCTATTAAGTCTACAATAAGTTGGTATGCATATAATTGACTTATCTTTTTTATCTTGGTAATAAGATCTTGATCATTATGCTTTGACTCTATGATTACTTCCTTTCCTTTACTAGAAGAATCAACATTTGTTTTTGCAATATTAGCAAGGAATTATTCTCATTATTGTTATTCTACCCTAACCAAGGTATGCATTTGTTACATAAGAAAGTTTGATGGTAATATAATGCCTGATTCAATCAAGTTTAGGAGTGGTTCATATTTGTCCTCTAGGGGTTAATTTCAAATTAATCTTCTTCAGATCCTACAGCCATAGGAATGTCCTCAAAGACCATAGAATTGTCATTTCCATCATAAAAGTGTTCTTCCTCATAACCAGAGCCATAAGGGACCCTACTATAACTATACCTTTGCATCATGTCTAAAAGTTTATTATCTATGTTTGCTAGGATTTGTAAAAAAATTTACAAATGTTAATAAGGTGTGTTTTGATTTTTTCCAAACAAGTGACAAGGTAATAAATAAACTATAACAAAGAAGGTGGCTTAGCACAACACAATTAGAATAAATGGTTCACAAAATTACTCAACCTTTGGTGGGTTAAAATAATTAAATTAGAAGAGGGTATGATAACTCAAAAACCTAAGTGTAAACTAATACATCAAACATAAGTTTAGAAATACATCAATACTATAACATCTAGTTCGACTTTGATGAGTTACTACTAAAAAATTAGAAGAGAGACCTTCAGATTAGGAAGGTGAAAATGCAAACTAAGAAAATAAATATTTAAAAACATGATAGAATTCCTAAATATAAAACTAAAACCAAATGGGTAGCATAATGCCACCACATGGTAATAAGAGGTATAATACAATGTGTTCTAAAACATAGAGTGTGAGAGATACACTAGATGAACTAAGTTCACAATGATCAAATGATTATGAGTCTATAAATAGCCTACAACCTAAATAGGGAATCATACCCAAGTTAATTCCAACCAAGTGAAAATGGTCAACCAATTTAACATGTTAGCCCAAAACTTAGAAAAGAGAGATTCTAAATTTGAATTAAAAAGTAAAGGACTTAAAGACTTTTAGAAAATGTTTTAGACTCAAATGGGTAGCATAATTGTGCTATTTAGTATATAAAAACACAAATGTTTAAGATGAGGATTTGAACAAGGCAAAAGATGATTTAGATTTGACTAGTGTAATGACTCCTTATTCAAGAAATGGTGGATAATAAATGTGCTTGGTTATGACGTGTTGTTTAAAAACAAGTTTAGACTCAAATCAATACCAAGAAAGGTAAAATAAAAGACAAATACAACTAAGTAAATCATCCTAAGCTCTAAACTGACAAAGTTGCTTTGTATTATGGAAATCCATCTATATATGTTCTCTTGGGAGGATTTTAAGTGTTAATCCAAAAATAAAAGTGCATGAAGTAGTAGAATTTTTACACCGCCCCTTCTCCAAAGAGATTGTATGATGGCATAGACCTTCAGGCTACTTGCCATGCATCAATAATATGTCTATGGAAAGTGGAGTTATTCTAAAACTTAAAATTTTTAACTATCTATATGGTCCCAATCATGGCTAATGCTAGATGCCTCAAATCAATTGAGTTCACACTAATTAACTTATTATGTAAGGGTTTATTCCTTTGTATAGCGATTCCATTCGTATACTGCTTAGTGAAATCTCATGTTAACCAAACCTAACTTAGGTTTTTACTATGAAAGGACAGGTTAGCTATTGAACCCCCTAGATCTCATAGTATGTGTACCCTAGTTTATATACCCCACCATGGAGTGGGGTTAAAATAATGTCAAGAGATGAAACTCATGGTCAAAGCATTCCTAAAGAACTTGTGAAGAAGTTATGAACTCCCCTCCACAAGCTAAATTACATAAAATAAAACTAAGTGAAAAGACTTTAGAGGTTGTTTTTAGATCTCCCAAACCATACAGGTTTTGGGGAAAGCCTAGATAGATTTATTTTATTTCCTTAGATAAAAGCACAATTTCAATGAAAAAGTGCTTTTGGTCACCTAAGTTCCCTAAAGGGGATGAGGGGAGACCATACATGCGCTCCTCATTTTGTACAAAAAACAAACAATTAATAGATGATTTTGTATTAAAAACACACTTTTGAAAACTTTGCAATTTTAGTGAGTGTTAATTTTAAGCACCAAAGTGAAGTGTTAAGTGAAAATCTTGGTCCCTTGGCCTTATTTGTAAAAACTTTTAAAAACCTCATAAAATAATTAAACAAACCATCTTAGTTCCTTTTAAACACCAAAGAGAAGGTTCAAGACTTAATTATGCTCAAATTTGTCACTTTTCCACATGGTTCCTACAAAGGTTAGAGAGTTCCCCCTACTTTGAAGCACAATTGACAATGAAACAAGCAAGTGTTGAAAAATTGCTCTCAGGTTCTCTATTTTTAAAACATAGAGACCAACGTCGGTCAACAATGACTAATGTCAATTGCAACAAGACCAATGTTAGTCATAAAAGAATAGATGTTAGTTGATAAAGACTGATATCAGTTACCTGTGAACCCTTAGGTAAAAAATATTTTTCACAAAAAACACTTGTTAGCTTGTGGAGAGAATTTTGTATAATAAATTTTACATAAATGAAGCTTAAAAATGGTGGTCTTGGCCCTCCTATTTATAAATTTTCCAAATTGATCAGGATCAACCATGATCATCCATCTTGAGATCAAGATGTGTGGCCATAAATTAATCCAATTTTATATAATTAATCCATAAATACCTTCATAAATATTTGGAAGTAAGGGGCATTAAAGAGGCATGAGAGGCCTTAAGCCTGACATTTGTTACATTTATGGCTTATAGATGCCACCCCACAAATGATGTCATTTGATGATGTAGATAATAAGAATCAATTTCTAATTAAAATATATTCAATAGCTTCCATGGATTTTTCCAATTAAGCTCTTGATATGGATTAATTTGCCTAAGTGAGATAATCAAATTTTATGCAATTATTTGGAAATTAGTTGCACTTAACTAGTCAAATTAGTCAGAATATCATATTACTGGGTCATAATTTGAATGGAGAGGAATTAGAAGGTGATGTTAGTTGTGTATGGACCAATATCCCATTTAAGATGTTGTCAACACAAAATAACACATGCACATATCATGTGCTTCTAAATTAGAAGAAAAGAGTGATTTAGAGCACCAAAATGCATTTTTATCATTTTGACTCAAAATGATTTGAGCAAAGTTAATAATCACATAAAATGCATTTCCCCATTTAGGGATACATTATCCTAAATCAACACTTGTATAGAAAAATATCAAACCATTTAGTGTATTTAAGTGATTTTAGCCTAAATTATGTGTTTTCACAAATTTTGAGTAAGATTGACAATTTAAACATAACGATGTTAGGAATTGGATGTCTACAGTGGTTAATCAATGTTCATATCAAACAAAATTTTCATAAGGAAGTTTTCATGTCATGGAGAAGTCCTCATAAGATCAATAAATAGGATCCAAGATGGGACTCTATAAATTTATTTTATGGGATCCCATTCATCAAAGCTAGTGTAAGTTGGACATGATTGTGAAAGAAGGAAAATTTTTAGAAGTGAATCGGCCAGAGAATAAGCTAAACCTGAATAAATCTAATTTTGAGTCAAAGTGTATAGTTTCAACATTTCTAGTATAGTTTAGGTAGGTTAAACCAACTATATCAGCCTAGCTAATATAATTGATGACACAAAAATTTAAAAATATAGTGTATCAGTCTGGATGATATAGTAGAATTATAACTAGTTAAATTAATATATTGTACCAATTTGGCCAACATAGTAGACTTAGAATCAGTAAAATATTATCGTATCATGTTAGCCAATACATTTGAAATAGAACTGGTCAAATAAATAGATTATACCAAGTTGGTTGATATAGTAGGGAGTGAAGTGGTCAAAGAAATAAATTATACCATGCTGACCAATATAGTCATAAAAATAGAGAATTATATTAGATTTTACAATATAATATGATCAAAAAATAACTTTACTAGGTGGTCAATACATATAGGATATCATAAAGATATAAATGATGATTTAAGCAGATCCAATAGCTAAAAAATAATGTGGTGGATAATCCTAGACCATTATATAAGTTGGATAATGGATGTTAGATTAAAGAATATAAGTATAAATATAGGAAAAACATGCTTCATATTGTTCATGTTCACCAAGTTTTTCTTATCATTATAAGAATGAGGGTTAACCATGGTTTTAATAATATTAGTGGTTGGATGGGAAGAGGGTTGATTTTGATTGTTATTTTATTGGAATTGAGTATGCTTTGGAAGATGATTAGAATAAATGGTAAAGAGAAAATTATATTGGTGAAGTGATTCATGCTTTCACTTGGAGTCATGATCATTATCTACCTTATAATAGGCTTGGTTATTCTCTCTAATCATGGATTAATGATCAAATTTTGGACCAAGAAATAACTCAAAAGTTATATGTGTTTCTATCAAGTTTTCGCTTTTCTACTTTCGAAAGAAGAAAGAAACTAAAGGAAATGGTCTAGGGTTAGATGTTACCCGGATGAGGTCTGCACACCGTTATCCAGACATTGTAGGGACTCCTCTTTGGCTGTGGAGGATGACACCTGTAGAAGAAAGAGACTCAAACAAAGAGGTTGTTAGATAGATAGATAGTGAACTGCCAAGCAAAAGCTTGTTCCTAGAAGTGCAAAGACTTCTTGGAGGGATGATAGTCCACTGGTTGATAAAAAGCAGAATGTTACCAAAAATAGAAATGATAAAAGACTAAATCAAAAGAAATAAAAACAAGTGCGTACTTGTATGTAGCAATCTGTCTTCCACAGTCACCGGCGTCGGTTAGTCTGTCGATGTCGGTAGGTCAAGGTCACCGATGCTGGTTAGTCTGACAACGTCGGTAGGGGCAATGGGCTTGGTGGCTGGCGTCAGTTGGGGCAATGGTCTTGGATAGGGTCTGGATGGGTTTATGGTCTGTTTGTGGTTAGCAAGATGGCTTGAGGTGTGTAAGAGTCTATTTGGAGGTCTGTGTAAGATTTACAGGGCAAAAAGTATGGTCTAAAAGAGGGACCAGTCAAAGGATTGGGGTGAAAAGGGAGGATAAGGATTCAAGTCTGGTCTGGTTGGTATCTGGGTCTGATTGGTAATGTGGCTTAAAAGCAATAAATAAAAAATTGATTACAGAGACATTCTAAGCTACTGAAATGACATAAAAGAAGAATACTTCACTATGGCTTGCTGGAGAAGAAGTGTAGGAGACCTGTTGTTGATGTTGCTGGTGTAGAGGACTACCTGCAGAGTGGAGTGACTGATGTAGCGTACCTATACTTTGTGATGTTTGTTGTGTGTTTGGGAGAGAGGGTGCGAGAGAGGTTTGAAGACTGGAAGGCTGGCTGCTTGGAAAGATTGGCCGATTGTTGAAGATTGAAGATCCTGCATTTGGGGTGCTGAACGCAGTTTTGAAGGTAACCGACGTCGGTAATGCCACTGACGTCAGCCGACTACTGACCGATGTCGATGGCTAGAAGGTGGGAAAAAAGGCTAAAAATAGCCTTTTGTCCATTTTCCCATCAGCCGAGGTCAGTGGGTCGAGGTAAGAAATGGTGGAAGGTGGTTTAATACGCGTGGGAGATGAGTGGGAGAATGAAATGGGGTATTAAGGCATTTAAGACTTGGCATGGGGTGAGGGAGGGATCTAAGGAGGGGTGAGGTGTCATGGGGAGAGAGAGGGAATTATTAATTTAAAATAGATGATTATTTTAAATTAATAAGACATAGGTTAGGCATGGTTAGAAGTTAGAAAGGGACCAAGAGGGAGAATGACCAAGGGATAGACACGATTTTGGTGTCTACATTTGCCTCTTTTTGTCTTGTTGGTTGTTCTTGATGAACTACAAGACAAAAATAGGAGTAAGTTGCCCCAAGTATAGGATAAGGTTGTTTCTATCCTGTTGGTTGTTCAAATGAACTGCAAGACAAAAATAAGAGGAGTTGGTTACACCAAATGTGGGATGAGGTATTCCCCCTCAAAGTGGGAGTCGAGGGAAGGGAACCTAAAATTGGGTGCTGATTTGACAGAGAGTGGATGGAAAGGGTGAAAGTGTGAGTGTGAACGTTGTAAAAGTTGTAATTACATGTATACCACTTCACGAGATTGTCAGGTCAAATTGTCATAGGTCAAGGTCGAGGAGTGCCAAAATTGAAATAACTAGGCCCCAGCATTTAGTCATAGCTGATCGAGTTATTCGATCCAAGCTGTAGCTCCAATGGTCATCATGTTCCAGGTATCCCAAGCTCAGGAAGTGCTCCTAAAAACATGAAAATGTCACAAGTGGTGGGGATCAACTTGCTCGTGATCCTATACTTGTGAGGGTCAAAATGTGATGTGCGAACAATTTTGCTAACCATTTATGAGGTAACATACATGCAAAAACAACCAAGGCAATGTTGTCTTGGAAGTGGTCGAGGTCTGGGGAGATAGTCGTGATCTCCAAGGTCATTGGTCGAGGTGAGGTTGAGATAGATAGTTGATCAAATGAATGGATGAACGAAGGAATGTGGCCGAGCTAACCTCAGAAGACGTCATGTTATCTGAGTGCTACCTACATAGTCCCTGTCGGAAGGGCCTCAGACCAATGTAGTTCAGAGCTATGAGTCAAAATTATTGATAGGTTGGTTGATGATTGGTTGAAGATTGGTTAAAGGTAATATGGTTTGTCCATCAGATAGACGAACAAACAGATGTGGCCGAGCTAACCCCAAAAGACATCATGTTATCTGAGTGTTGCCTACATAGCCCTTATCAAAAGGGCCTCAGACTAATGTAGTTTAGACTAAGAGGCAAAATGGTTGATGATTGGTTTTGATTGGATGAGGTTAAGGGTTTAGCACTTCCCATATGTATGAGGCTACGTGCTTGAAATGATGAGGGGAAGATGGTTTGTCCATCAGATAGATGAACAAATGGATGTGGTCGAGCTAACCCCAGAAGATGTCATGTCATCTGAGCGCTGCCTACATAGCCCCGGTCTTAGGGCCTCAGACTAATTTAGTTCGATGAGTTGAGTCAAAATGGTCGATGATTGGTTTTGGTTATGACAAATGATGAGGATAAGATGATGTTACAGCCTTTTCCATATGAGGTGATGGTGTATTTTGTAACATTGGTCGAGGTTTTTCATCCCTAGCAATTGTCCATACTGTTAATGGTGTATGCTAAAAATGAATTGAGATTATTTATGCTTCAGCAAGTAATGGTTTATGCTTGACATAAATTGTGTCTGGTCGATAGTTTCCATGTGTATTTTTGTCTATATAAACTATGTGAAATGGACTATGATGATGTGATAGGTCTAAAAATGTTTTGGTTTGTTTGGTTTGGTTGGCAAATGATTTGGTTGAATGTGGCCAAAGGTATGGATAAGAAGTGAAAGGGGCATTGTTATTCCATTGACAGGGACCATAATGATAGCATAGGTAGGGGTTGTTAGATCCAAAAGCCCCATTCATGCATCACGTTGTTGACCAGTGGTTGTGTTAGATAAGTAATCGAATCACTTTGACATTAAAATGAGCTCGAAGTCCCTTGAGTAGGTGATGTGATATGTTAGGACAGGGTGACCCTTTTGAGTAGGGATAACTTTGCCCCTTTTTATAGGAGACCCTGAGATGACTATAAGCCAAGTCCATGACCCTTTTTTTTTTGGGTGCAGACTGATCGATGCGGGAAGTCTACATAGAGATGTCATTTTATTTTGTGGTCATTTCTGAAGCTGATCGATGCGGGAAGCTTCAGAAAGAGTGCTATTTGTAGTAAGATTTTAGGCATAGCCATCCTTCAAGGGAGTGGTCTATATTTTTGTTTTTATATATATTTAAGGGCTTTGAATAGCTGTCCTTCGAGGGAGCAATCTATTAGCTACAACAATGATTGTACAGCTATCCTTCGAGGGAGCAGTCTGCTTTTAGAGTTTGTGACTTTTTGATATTTTGACATCCCAATTTATTTTTGACAAAATTTTGAGTCATGGACAAGACTATAGAAGTTCAAGGGCTCCCTTTTATTAGGACAAAGCATCCATACTTTATAAAAGGGTTACATAGGATTTGTTTAGGGGAATAGGGTTGAAAGGAATGAGGATTAAGAGGACGGGGATTGCTCAAGGGACAAGCTCAAGTTAAATGCCAAGTGAATGAGTACTTGACTAACAGTATAATGGTTGCAGATGTAAGGCATTAAGAGGCTCAGGTTCTAGTCGGCCTTCAAGAGAAGACAGACGATAAGTCCCTAACCCATACTTGTGCGTTATGATGTAAGGTTTGGGCCAATTTAGAGAAACTTAGCTTGTTTACTTCTTTCTAATTGGTCACGTGTTGGTTGATGATTAAGAAGTTGGTTGATGCTTGGTCAAGGTTTGGTTGAGGCTTGGTCAAGGTCGATTGATATTTGGTCAATTTTTGGTTGAGGTCATGATTAAAAGGTTGGTTGATGTTTGGTTGAGGTTGGTTGAAATGTTGTTGGCATGTTTGACTGGTTGATGTCATGATTAAAAGATTGGTTGATGTTTGGTCAAGGTCGGTTGATATGTTGTCAGATTGTTTGGCTGGTTAATGTTTGGTCGATGCTTGGTTGATGTTTGGTTGATGTTTGGTCAATGGTCGGTTGAATGTTTGGTCGAAATTTGGTCGATGTTTGGTCAATGGTCAGTTGAATGTTTGGTCGAGGTTTGGTCGATGCCTGGTTGATGTCTGGTCGGTATTGGTCAAGGCTTGGTCAATGGTCAAAATAGTCAGTATAAGGCTGAATTCCCCCATTTGCTAGGGAGAATGTTTGACAGATTTAGTTTGAGAGGGTGAGATCGTGATCTACCAGATTGGAGGCAAGAATCTCAAAATTATGGATGGTGACAGAGGAAATGGTTGGTAATGATTTGATTAAAGTGGCTAATGGTTGGGGGTCATCAGGTTGGACCACCATCGATTGTAAGGCTTGGATCAAAGTTTGATGATGCTATGGAGAGTTTTGTATGAGATCATACAAGGACATCTTCACAGGGGTCATGTGGTGAGGTTGTTTCACCACGGAGTCAAGGATTGTCTTTGAGGATGCTGGTCGAGATGTGCCCAAGACAGTAATCTTGGGTTTTGGTTGTGGTGAAGGCTTGGTAGATGGGGATGTCCAAGGGATAGAAACATGTCTTTTCCTTTTATCCTTTTGGGTTGGTGGGCTGGTGGTCAAGTTGACTGTGTTGATTTCGAATAATGGGGTTAAAGGTGGTGGAGGGACCATAGTCTAGTGTTGAGATCTTGATTTAGGTGATGATGTTTGTGAGGCATGTGATGGTGTCAAAGATTTGGCAAAGGAGTAGTCAAGAGGATCCTTGATGATAAGGGTATCTTTTTTTTGGTGTTGATGAATGACAGCTTTAAGAGTGCAACAACGCTTAGTGTCATGTCTTGATGTGTGATGATAGTGACAAAATTTAGTGGTGTCAAACCAAGATGGCCTTGATCCAAGAGTTGATGAGTGGGGCGGTGAGGAGGTCTGAGAGGCAAGGGATGGTGTTGAAGGTTTGTTGACAATGTCATCAAGAAGAAGGGTGTCTCTCTCCAAGTATCGGTGAATGACAACCTTGAGGGCACAATAATGCTCAGTATCATGCCCAGGTGTGCGATGATACGCACAAATTTGAGTGTCGTCGAACCAAGGGGGTTTTGGTCCGAGAGATTGGTATGGCTTAAGAGGTGGGAGACTGATGCTAGAGGACTGTAACAATTGTTGTAACAGCAAGGCATAAGAACCCGCCCATGGGTCCACATGTTTTGTTGCAGCAAGGGTTGATGACTTTTGTTTTGGAGGCATAGGAGGTATTGGTCATTTTGGAGTAAATACATGTTTAATGGGTAAAGGGGATAATGGAGGTGATTTGCCTCTATGAGGTATGGGAGTAGGAAGCACTCCTATTAAGGTGGATGGATGTGGGCCCAAAATAGAGGGCAATGATGAAGGTGGGGGAGGAATTCTCTGATGTGGGTTAGTAGCCTTCTTTAGTTTGGTTTGAGGGCCACTGTTGTGTGAGGCAAGGTTAGATATGGGGCGAACACCAAGAGATTTAATCTATTTTTGCTTGATGGATGCCTGTGTGGGTTTGGGTTCAAATGTGGATGGAGGTGAGTGAGATGTAGTGATCTCAGGCAAAAGGAAAGAGAAAACCATCACTGGGTCTTCCTCGGTTGAAGTGGGTGAAGAGATAGGTTCTTCTCTTTGTGGAGAAGGAATTTGAGAATGTGGCTCCTCAAGAGGGTAGAGGGTAGGGATGATCGTGCCTTCTACTTGTGGTTGAGGAATAGGCAAGGTATGGTCCTCCATTGGTAAGAGGAAGGATGAAGGTGGGGCTAATGGCATTGGTATGGTCAAAGCATCCCCCAATATAAGAGAGGTCGATGGAGAACTAATAGGAGAAGAAAGCTGTTCTACCTGTGGAGGAGGTTGGTCAGGGGCAAGAGGCGAGACCGTGTTGACCGTGCATATATTATGCTCATGGGAGCTATTGGCCATGGTCTGGACATTATTTTGATTAGGAGGATGGTTAGGAAAGGGTTTTTTGAAGATGTCCATGTTTTGATTGGGTGGTGCGTTTGGGTTATCCAAAACAAGATCCCCCTTATCTATCATGTCTTGGACAATGTTCTTGAAGGTTCGGCAGTTGTTTATGTCATGGCCTTGGACACGGTGATAGTGACAGAAGTAATTTTCCCTATACCATGTAGGGATGGCTTTTGAAGGGTCGAATTGAGGTGGTCAGATTGGAGGGAGATTGAGGACCCCCTGCTTGACGATTTTTTTCAACACGAAAGCGTATGACTCTCTAATTGGAGTGTATTGACGCTGTATGTAGCGTTGTTGAAATTGTTTTGTGATGCTTTGCGATGTGGAAGGTTGAGATTGGTCAGTCATTATTGAGGATGGTGATCTAATGACCACAGTGTTGGCCACTCCTTTGGACTTGGGGTGGGAAGAAGAAGGTCTGGAAGAAGAAAGGTCATCGGTTTTTGCGTTGGTATTATGCAATTTGACCTTGTTCTCTTCAATAGCATGGAGTTCAAGCTTTTGGGCCATGGTGAAAGTTTCGTCAAAAGTGTAGAATGTTTGAACCTACAAGGTGGATGAGATGTGCATGGCACATGCTCGAGAAAAGAGCTCGATGAGCTCAGGTTGAGGTAAAGTGAAGGAGAGTTGGTTGATTAGGCCTCTCTAGCGAGTGACGAAATTGGCTATGGATTCATCATCAAACTGCCTGATAGAGTAGAGGTCTATGATAGAGGCCTTTTTGGTGATATTGATTGAAAAGTGGTCAAGGAAAAGTTGGGCCAGTTGAGTGAATGAAAAGATAGAGTGACTAGTAAGAGAGCTGTACCAATCGAGGGCAGCACCAAAAAGTGACATGGGGAATGTGCGTAGTAGTAGCGCATCATCATGTGCTATCAAGTAACAAGCATGTCTGAATGCTTGCAGATGCTGTTGTGGGTCTTCTTTACTCTAGAAGTGAGTGAACATAGGAAGCTCCCACTGGTTGGGATATGGCCGGATTGGGATGGAGGGATGGATGGGTTCGTTGCAAATTTGGTCATATGAAAGGACATTGCTTGAACTGGAAATGGAAGCCTCAAGACAAGACATTTTTTCCATCAGCATCTTGATGAGATCAGCTAATAGATTGGTAGATGGGGCACCCCCTAGTTTGTAGGGCACTTGGAAGGTGCTAGAAGGGGCATAGGACGTAGATGGTTGTGCTTGTATAGGTGCAACGTATGGGTATCTAGTCATAGGGACAGAGGTTGAAGCCAAGGGTGGTTGTGTTATGGATTTGGGGGGCACAAATTGAATAGGGGCCACCAAAGGTGGTTGAGGGCTGGCAGCACTGGTTGAAGGGTAAGTAGCTACTCTTGTGTTGATATGGGCAAGAGTAGGTGGGATGGAGACAATTAGGTTTTGGAAAGGGGTAGAATTTTATTGAATAGTCTGTGGTTGATGGGGGGCTGAAACCCCGATGGAAGTGGGCCCAGAGATAGAAGGAGAAGCCACACTTTGAAGATTAGTCATGGTCAGGTTGATGGTCAAAGCAAAGGCTAGAGTGGTCATGGGTTGGGTAGCAGATGCTGTCGATATTGTTGTCGCTTCAGTTAAGGGGGTCAGCATCCCATAGACTGGGTTGCCTAAAGAGTCTCGTATTTGGCTTCTCATGAGATAATGTTGAAGGGCCTTGACATTGAGGTCAAGGAACCTTTCAAAGTCTTGATCCCCTTTGAGAACAATAGATGGTCGTGTCAGGGTCGGTTGGGTAGGAGTTCGTTCGGTCTCTAAATGATACTCCATTAGAGGACTAGTTATGGAGGGCAAAGGCAGAAGCAGTTGTTGCCTCGCGTGGTTGACAAGAGTCTTGGTTTGACTGCATGTCAAAACCATTCAAGGCAAGAGGGGTCAAGTTCTAAAAACTATGTTTTTTCAGTTTTAGAAACTCAGAATGGATGTTGGACAGCAAGAAAGTTGGGTTTTAAGCTTGTTGTTTTGGAAGAAAAAATTTTGGACAATGACCGATGTCAGTTGAAAAACTAATGTTGGTGAAATAGATTGCTGATGTCAATCAGATAACTGATGCTGGTGAAGAAGGTTGTCGACGTCAATGAAAAAACCGATGTCAGTGACTGTGTTTTCCAGAAACTCAAAAAAATTGAAAGTTTTTGGAAAGAAGAAATCATCCTCACTAGCTCAAAAAACTAGATAGAATAGAGAAGAAGATGAAGACAAACAGACCCTAAATGTTAAATCCTAAGAATCAACTTTTAGAATCATGTTGGCTTATGCCTTAGACTATGTTTGGGAAGTTCGCTGTTAGAATGGGTCCTAGAAGAAGCAGTCTATGGTTGGTTTCAGGTTAGTTTTGATGCTCAAGAGTCTGTGTTAGGTTCTGTACGTGGCCTAGTGCTAAGGAGCAAACTCCCCTCACTTCACGAGACCAGTGATAAGCTGGTCTCGCTTAGCCACTATATACTTCCCCTAGAGATTATACTCTGCCAGAGAACAGAGTGGGCTCTCCCCTTGGTAGTGAAGTCTAAGTGGGATTGCCAGGACGGGTAAGGTATCTGGTAGGTGATGAAATCCTAGTCGGACCTTGTCTCAAGTAAGTTTAAATGTTTGGTTTTGTGCAAGTGGTTAGGTTATGTAACATAAGTGTGCTACGATTAATTCATGATGTGATTTAATTACTAGATGTGTGGACTAAATATGCATTTTAGGCAGAAATGAAGTGCAATGTATTTTAATCCCAAATTGAAATGTGTGTTCGAATGCAGACAAGTAGAGAAAATTTTAAAGAGTATGAATTGACTAGTCTAAGACACAAGAAAGAAAGAAAAAGAAGGATTCTTTTTAACTTTACTGATGGTGTCTTTCGGAAGAGATAGAAGAAGAGAGATGCAAAAAGAGACCTAATGCACCTATATGAAAAGTTTGTTTAGAAGAAAAAAGTATGAACCCAAGGAGAATTCCTAGGGTCCCACCAAGCTTGCCAAAATGTTTCTATCAAGTTTTCACTTTTCTACATTCAAAAGAAGAAAGAAACTAAAGGAAATGGTCTAGGGTTAGATGTTACCCGAATGAGGTCTGTGCACCGTTATCTAGATGTTGTAGGGACTCCTCTTTGGCTGTAGAGGATGACACCTGTAGAAGAAAGAGACTCAAATAAAGAGGTTGTTAGATAGATAGACAATGAACTACCAAGCAAAAGCTTGTTCCTAAAAGTGTAAAGACTTCTTGGAGGGGTGACAGTCCACTGGTTGATAAAAAGTAGAATGTTGCCAAAAATAGAAATGACAAAAGACTGAATCAAAAGAAATAGAAACAAGTGCATACCTGTATGTAGCAATCTGTCTTCCACAGTCACCAACGTCGATTAGTCTGCCAACATCGGTAGGTCAAGGTCATCGACGCTAGTTAGTCTGACGACGTCGATAGGGGTAATGGGCCTGGTGGCCAGTGTCAGTCGGGGCAATGGTCTTGGACAGGGTCTGGACAGGTTTATGGTATGTTTGTGGTCAGCAAGATGGCTTGAGGTATTTGAGAGTTTGTTTGGAGGTCTGTGTAGGATTTATAGGGCAGAAAGTATGGTCTGAAAGAGGGACCAGTCAAAGGATTGGGGTGAAAAGGGAGGACAAGGATTCGGGTCTGGTCTAGTTGATAGCTGGGTCTGATTGGTAATGTGGCTTAGAAGCAATAAACAGAAAACTAATTACAGAGACATTCTAAGCTACTGAAATGACATAAAAGAAGAATACTTCACTGTGGCTTGTTGGAGAAGAAGTGTAGGAGACCTGTTGCTGATGCTCCTGGTGTAAAAGACTACCTGCAGATTGGAGTGACTGATGCAGAGTACCTATACTTTGTGATGTTTGTTGTGTGTTTAGGAGAGAGGGTGCGAGAGAGGTCTGAAGACTGAAAGGCTGGCTGCTTGGAAAGATTGGTCGATTGTTGAAGATTAAAGATCCTGCATTCGGGGTGCTGAATGCAGTTTTGAAGGTAACCAACGCCGGTAATACCACCGACATTGGCCGACATCGATGACTAGAAGATGGACAAAAAGGCTAAAAATAGCCTTTTATCCATTTTCCCATTAGCTGAGGTCAGTGGGTCGGGGTAAGAAACTGTCGAAGGTGGTTTAATACGCGTGGGAGATGAGTGGGAGAATGAAATAGGGTCTTAAGGCATTTAAGACTTGGCATGGGGTGAGGGAGGCATCCAAGGAGAGGGATCCAAGGAGGGGTGAGGTGTCATGGGGAGAGAGAGGGAATTATTAATTTAAAATAGATGATTATTTTAAATTAATAAGACATAGGTTAGGCATGGTTAGAAGTTAGAAAGGGACCAAGAGGGAGAATGACCAAGGGATAGACATGATTTCGGTGTCTACAATATGTCTAAGTTACTTAATAGTTTCATGATAATAACCCCAAGTTTGCATGAAACCATCAATTTTTTATAATATAATACTAATGAGAACTAGGATGGGAATCTAGGTGAGGTCCCAAGAATGCATCTCCTAATCTCATTTATGGAAAAATACTGATAGATTTCATAATTGTTAACCTGTGATGGAGGAGGATGAGGATCGAAGGGACTTCCCTTGATAGGTGGGGAGAGATTTGCTTCATTGGAGATTCCTATCATAATTACATGGATGGTTATCTTAGAATAATAAGTATTAGAGACACCATCATAAGTAGGATGTTTCTTTTTTAGCTCTCTTGAGCATTTGAGTGCCAAGCTTAGGTTGGGAAGGCTTGAATTTTCTTATAAGGAAGTCATGTCATTTGAATTATGTAAGGCTTCCTCCAATGGTTTTTGATAAAGTGTCCTAATAATGTATTACAATTTGTAATTTTATGTGTTAATGAAAAGGTGGAAGAAGTTGTCTTCCATCATTTTTTTTTCAATTTTTTTAGCTAAGACTTGCCAACATTTGATAAAATTTTGTTTAGTCACATTTTATGCTTGTTTACTATTGATAAAGTGAGTTACGTTATTTTCAAGTAAATCATTTGATTGAAACTCTTGGACCAGTGCATTAACTAAGTCTTACAAGTTAAATAAAGTTAGACCTTAGTTGATTGTACCATTCTAAATCATCACCATAAAAAGTTTTAACAAGTAGTTTGGTAGCAATAAAGGTGTTAAGTTTAATTTAGTCTTTACAAAGATTACAAAAGGCCTTTAAAATAAGATCAAGATCAATGATAAGTTATTTTATATTATAGAAGTGATATCACATATTTCAATTTCTACAATTTTAGGGACTAAGGTTTCATTTTTAAGGTGATTGATGGCTTTATTTACTAAGGGTTGCAAAATGAAGTTTCCAAGAGTGTCTCTTAAAGTGCCACTTGTTTTCTATAAGTAGCAATACTTGACTTTGAAGAGACTATTAGAGACACTTGGACAAACAATTTATAATAATGTAAGAAGACGAATTATGGATTTTTGAACTTAGTTTATATATAATTTTTTAAATACCCATATGAGAAATGTATGTGGAATTAATGCATTTTTTACAATGACAATATTTTTTTATGAACAAATAGATAGACTACATGTGTACATATGCATTTTTTTAGAGTAAATAAATTGTTTTTTTAATGAAATCATATATATGGATAGATAAAATGTCAACATCATTGATAATATTTTTTTATTAAATGTATGTGTGTGTGTGTTTTAAATAATTTTACAATTTATAATGTTGGAAAATTGAAACCAAAAGTGTAAAAACACAACAATATGACCTTAAATTCCTATATATATTTAAAGCATAGCCAACGATGTGTCAATTATTGAGATATAAGATTTATAAAGAAATTATAAATAGCTAAAAATTTATTAAACTATTTATAATGTGTCGGGATTATTTTCCCTACATGGGCATAAATTTACCTAGGCATGTGCTGAAGTGGTTAAGAGGATAACGTGCTACCGAGATGGAATTTCACATAAGAATGAGTTCTTACATGCTCACCCAAAACATGTATCAAGTTATTGGTTCTTATTGGTTTTACCATGCGAGGGTGTGAATCCAACTACTTAGACAAGGTCCGTCAACCACATACACAATACTAAGCTCATTCTATAATCCATATCTATCTTAACACGTGTTCATTTCTCAATGACCAAAAATAAAATATGTCATAAATGGTAACTATTAACCTTAACATATAAAGATGAACAATGTCATAAATGATAGCCAACAACATTATCTCCATAGTTAACTAAATAATAGTATTAATTCAACACAAGCTTCATTCATCATATTCATAAGTGATCTCTGAAGAACACACAATTCTAGAGTTACAATGCAATTAAATTATATAAACTCTATCAATAATATCCAATTGAACAACATTAAAAAGTACATTCTAAGGGTATTTATACTTGGTTTTCCCTGAATAAATAATTAAATAAGTAATTACACTCAAAGTGAATCATTAACGATCATCAATACATTTAATTTTTGATAATGAATTACATTAATTTCTTAAGGACCCAAGCCTTTCTACCCATATATTCTCTCTTTAGTGTTGGATCCACGTCTCTGAGCACCTATCTTGTTGTAGGCTGGTGCTATATTAATGTTTGACTTATTATCTTCCATCCCTAAGAATCACTCCATAATCATTATATGCTTTCAACGTGCTCCCCAAGTCTTTTACTAAGTTTTGAGCCCTTCATTCTTGATTTCTTCCTTTAACATGCACATTTATTCCATGATACTTGGTCCTTATTCACCATGGACTCCCATGACATGTTCTTCTATGCTCGAATCATCCATGGTGTGCTTCTCCACATTAGTTATTCCAAAAAGTACTTAACCAAAATTGGGACCCAACATCACCCCACATTAGGCCATTAGTCCATCCCATACCAAGCATTATTCTTGGACTCTGCAAAAAAATTTGGTTCTATCTACTCAATTTGCTTCTTGACACCTTCCCATTGGTTCAAGGTGTTCTACATCTTGGATGTTATTTCTTCTACTATTGTTTTGAGCTTCTTGCTCTCCTCAATCTATTTAAGACACTCAATGTTTCATTTACCAAATGTTCAAGGGATGTGGAAGCATCCTTATGAAAACCTTCAAGTGAACTAACCTCATTAACAACCTATCCTTAGAGTGTTATGAAGTTTGAATTTATTCCTTGATAGTGAGTGCTTATGGTGTCCTCCATTGCCTCTATATCCTTGAATGTTTTGGCATGTTATATGTGGTCTTTTATTAACAAGGTTCTATCCTCCAACTTTTGTTGTTGAAGCTCTTCTACCTAGAGCCTAGCTTCTAAAATCTTGTTGGTCCATGCCAAATTTTCAAAAAACCCATCCAAAATGCAAATGGTGTCCCCACCTCTATGTAAGAAACTCTTGCATGCATCTACTGCTTCTATGAACTGCTCTATTTCTTAGGTTATTTCATTCTAGGGGATGGGTTGGTCCTTACAACATTTCAATAGGAATTATACCAAGGTCTCCAATTTAACCACTACCTAACCAAAAAGGGGTACTCCATCCATAAGTGATGGTTCTTGGCTCAAAATTGTTTTACAAATGTTCAACATATTCACTTTGACTATTATTTCAATTTACAACTAGTGCTTGACCTCAGTCAGTTCTTCCCCAAGCTTTATTCTTGTAATGACCTCATTATGATATAAGACCACCATTTTTGCATCTTTATTTTGGGCTTGTTAGACATCAGACTCAGATAAGGCATTCTCCCTTGTAACCTTATGTGCCAATTTAAAAAAATATGCATTTGCCTATACCATGGTAAACTACTGTGGGTCTACTTAAAGGGTATCTGGAATTGCCACCACTTTTGGATCCAGTACTAAGATAGTTGAAGGCATCTCAAAATAATGTTCTTCATTATAAACATCATAGGAGAAAGAAAAATCTTGTCAAGTCTTCTTGGATGTATCTTCTTGTGAAAAATGTGAATACATGTACAAGAAATTTTTAGTATGTATTATGTTGGCACCCTTTTCATTTTTTTCCTTCATAATAATAGTGTATAGGTCAGAGCACTCTTCTAAATAGGTTTCATTTTTACAAAAGGCACATGTAGGATATACCAATAAATTATGTTGGTAGTGCTCTGGGGAACTACACTTATAATAATTTTATGGTGGAAAATGTCCACCTCCATGTCCTCGACCTTCACCTCAAGCATGGTATTTGTTGTTTCCAAAAACAGCTTAGCTCATTTTTGAGAACAACCCCCTACGAAACTTGTCCGTTTCGTCTTTCGTCTCTCTAAGTTCATTTTTTGAGATGAATTTCAAATTCATTCTCGTCTTGGCCTCGAAATGTGAAAGTGGTTACAATATCATCCTGACCAAGTTTTCCCTCCCCCAGACTCTCCTTCCAGAGTTAGTCTTTTCTTCTATTTTCCCTACAGGAGCGACAAATTTTTCTGCCTCTGCATTTCTCTTGTTTTTGTGCAAGGACGGCAAATTTTGCTGCCCCTGCTCCTCGGCATGCAAGGGCGGTGATTTTCACCGCCCCTGCAAAGATGAATCAAAACATCCAAGGGTGACAAATTTTATCACCCTTGCATGCCTTGATTTCTATGAATAGCATTTATGGCCACATGCGGCGGGTTGTTGGGGTCAATTTCCACCCCATTTAAACCAGTTTGAGCCTCATTCTCCTCATTGCTTCCTCCTCTCCTCCTGATCTTCACGTCTGGATCATTTGGCGATCAACTCAAAGCACGCATTGCGGATTCAACCTCGTGACGCGCGTGGTTTCTTAGGTAGGGTTTGTTTTTGGCATTTGCTTCTTGTTTTCTTCTTATTTTGCTTAGTTTTTTATTGTTTTTTGCTTTATTTTATGCTTTTTCTCTCTCTTTTGCCTGTGTCCCTCCTCTCCTCGCCGTAGATGTTTCTTTTCCTCCCCCTACGCCCACAGGTTCCCATCTGAACCTCACACGGGTGGCAAATTTTTGCCACCTGTGTGTTCTTTTCCACCCTCTGTGCAAGGGCAGCGATCTGCGCTACCCCTACACGTGTTTTCCACCCTCCGTGTAAGGGCGGCAATTTTTGCCGCCCCTGCACATTTTCTTGTCCGCGTGCAAGGGCAATAAAATTTGCTGCCCTTCCACGTTTCAAACCCCGCATGCAAGGGTAGCGATTTTCACTACCCTTCCCTTTTTTAAAACTTTTTGCAAGGGTGGTGATTTTTGCCGCCCCTGCATTTTTCCTCTGATTTTCCCAACTCCTGGGAATTTTTTGAGTTGTCCCTTTCTTCCCCTTTTCTCCTCATTTTCCATTCTTTTTTCCATCTTGGCCTTTTTAAGTGACCTCCAGTAACCATATCACCTAAATTGCACTTTCCCTCTCTCATCCACTCTCCTCTCTTATGTGATCATGACTGCAGCACCTTCAGCGAACTCCTGCACACCTGTTCCCATCTAGTCAGGATCATTCCCAATGATGGAAGCATCTCCTAAGAAGGTGAAAAACATGAAATATAAATACCAGGGCATTTTCCTGCCTACATCAATCTCCTCGAATGTTGACGACATTCAAGACACCGAGATCGACCATGTGGACATGGAAAATTCCTGACAGGAACAAAGGTGACAAATCCCAACACTGGAATAAAAAGGATCATTGAGAGCAACATCCACCTGGTGGCTGCCTTTCTGGTATCAGCACATCATGCTGAGTTCATCCTCCAATATGCGCACTTCTACAACAAAGAGACCAGATCGGTTTCAGACGCCAGTGGTAACATGATAATTTAGTTGGACCCTGATTTCATCGACAAAGTTTTCTTGTGCCCTCCAGCCACCGAAGTAACCCAAATTGACATTGGGAATGCACAAAAGAAATATGATAAAGACCTCGAGAGAGCAAAGAAAGTTATAAACTACAAGTGGCTGAAGACCCCTAAGACCAGCCTCTCCAGATGGCCAAAGAACTTTCCAAGGAGTGATTTTGTCGAAGAAGTTGGTGACTTGATCACCCTTCTCAGCAGGTTACGGGGCCTCCCATCTTCTTCACAATTCCATGAATGGATGTATCCATTCATTAAGATCATCCTCCAGGGTAAACAAACCATTTTTGGGGGAGAACAAATCAGTAATGCCCTCCATGAATAGTTGACCAAGGTATAGACTTCTTTCAAGTTCTACATGACCTTGTACCTGGTCTATATAGCTGCAGCAATGTGGTCTTTCCCAGGATTGGTTACAGAAGGAGATAGAAAGACCACCCCGGTCTACTCATATTATGTTCAGCTAATGCTTCAGGGGTCAACATGTCATTTCAAATGAGTAAATGATGTATTCTTTATTGTGTTTTTGTGTCTCTTCGATCCTCAGCTCGAGCAGAAGAGAATATCAAACGAGGCCTGGGCAGTGGTAAATGATTATGGCTACATGTTCCTCTAGTTTCCCACTTTCTGCTATCTCTGGGTTGGTTTTTACCAAGGATACCCCTATATGCTCCCTAAGTTCCCTTCAGACAAATTAGTTCTAATAGAACTTTATCGATAACTGGCTGTCATGCATACTAAACAGATGGAACTTAGAGACCCAATTTCAAGTTTCCAAGCCAGATTGGCAGGGTTTCAGTTGCTACATCAACCAAAGCCAAGGTCATGGAAACAAAAATGCAGATGGTTACTATCAAGCCATTCAAGAGACGAGAGAAATTTGACTATAGGGGAGTCAAAGAAAAGATCAGAAGGAAAACTTAGTCCCACGAACCAATAATTGAGGATATTTAGGTGGACTTGAGGATGGCCGAAGAAATAAAGAAAATGGACTATTGCCATCTAACACTAGAGCAAATAGAATACCTCAGGCTTGTAGAGATCCCATCTGGTCTAATTAATGATGGAAAGTTCATAAATAATAGGTATCTGGCAGAAAAGGTTGTTAGTTCCTCTCTCCCTCTAATTCAGTGGTCTCAGAAGGAGCTGACTTCTCTGAGAAAAAGATTCGAACCAATATTGGCTAACACCAATGATTGGTTAGCAGCCAAAGGAATCACCTTGAGAGAATTTATTACAAGATCAGAGGCTGAATACCAGGCAGAATTAAAGAGGAAAGTGGAGAACAAAACTAAAAATAAGGGTGATGTCCCTTCTCCTTCTAGGCCTCACAAGCCTAGAATCATCTTCGTATCTAAAAAGCCTAAGACCACCCAAGGGTCTGAAATAGTAGCTGAAAGAACTAAAGAACAAAGCCCTCAGGCATAGGCAGCTCAGCCCATGGAGATAGAGGATCAACCATCAGAACAACCAAGTGTTGGGTCTCCACCCTCGCAGGAACAAGCGCAGTCGATCTAGAGCACCTCTCCTTCTCCCCCTCAATCTCTTGTGGTACCCATTTCTCCTATCTCTCCAATCAGTGTTCCCTCTTCTGGAGCCGCTTCTCCTTCCAGGGTTGTTTTTGGTGATCCTCAGGGTCCTTCTAGAGGTTCCCCTTGCTCTCTTGGATCCATTCCAAGTCTGTCATCTCCTTTTTTCACCTTGCCAGCAAGCCTTGCACCTGAGCCAAAATCAGTAATCGGTGCAGTTTTGCCGATTACTCCAATGGTAACTACTATCACCACTAGCAGTGTGGAAGTTGCTACAGTCACACCAACAAAGACAATCATTGCCACATCAGATACTTCTCTCCTGCCTTGGATGTCTACTTTCACGCCGAAAAGAAAGAAGATGGCCATCTCACCAGATGAGTTCAACTTTGGCAAAATAGTGCCAGTGAAAGCAAAGGCTCCGAAGAGGCCAAGAATCCTTTCCAAATTAGTCGAAGAAAAAGGGCAAAATTTTCTAGAAATGGCCAGGCCCCCACAAGACGCAACCCTTGAGGGTTTCGAGATGAGTAGCTATTCCATCTCTCATGTTGAACTTGGCAAAGTTACTCATGAAGGTGCAAAAAGTGATCTTCAGGCTGCCATGGACATTATGGTCCAGAAATTTGATAGAGAAAAAGAGATGAAGGATCATTACAAAGTCAGAACAGAGCAGCTGATGGCAGTGATCAAAAGGTTCACTCTTCATCCTGAAGCAGCAACTCCAGAGGCCTTCTCAGTGGATGACTTAGTCATTCAAAAGGCAAAAAAGACTTATTTAAAGGGAAAAGTCTTAGAGGACTATGTCGAAAGGATGCATACTCAGGGAGTTTCTTTGCTATCAGAGGTAGCAGAAAGGATAGGTAAAATGAAGAAAGTGAAAGCACAGGTAGATGATTTTGTCTCCCTTATCTCTCAGGAAATTGACAGCTTGGAGAAAGATCTCGATAGATGGAAGGAAATAAAAAATCTCAAGAAGAGTACCCTGATATCTATCGGTGTCATCTCCAGCAAAGACTCCTATGTTGAAATCAAGGAATCTCTGGTTTTCAGAATCCAGGTACTCAAGGATTTAATTGATGATCTTAAAGCTTTCAAGAAAGCTAGTGAGAAGAGTGACCTGAGCCTACTAAATAAATTAGAAGAGCTGCCATGCGACTTAACCTCTAAGGACAATCAGTTCCTTTCGGTAGAAGAGATGATTCAGGGTTTCAAGGAAATGATTCGGAGAGATTTTGAAGAAAAATCCTTCTCAATGTCTTTGGTGGACAGCATTCTAGATGCTCAGTTAACTTTGGAGAATCTGAAATCCAGATTAACTGGCCATGCTAAAGCTATCACAGCATTGAAGGATGCACTGATCAGAGCAAGAATTATCTCCAAAAATGTAGCTACGTCAGATGTCATAGAAATTCAAGCATCTATCACCGTGTACGATGCTCATCTGAAGAAACCTGGCAGCCAGAACTGATCCTCTCTCTCTCTCTTTTCTTTCTTCTTCTCTCCTTATGCACTTCTATTTTGTGCAAAGTGCATTCAATTTTGAAAAATGTAATTACATGTAAAAAGTTTGGAAAAATATCTAAAAGTCAAAGATGAGTCATCTTTGACCAAGATATTTTGTATATTTTATTATTTTCTCTTTTTGAGGATTTTCTCCCTATATATAGTGGAGACCTCATTTGTAAATCTTCTTGGAAAAACAATTAATAGCAAATACTCTGCTGAAATTGAAGCAATCTTCGAGACTTTGTGCTCATTTTTGTAACTCATATTTCATTAAATGAATGAGAAGCAGGTTCATTTCAAACTTTGTGTTGAGATTATCTGTGTTGTTTAGGAAACAGTTCTTAAGTCCTTTTTCTTGATAATATCTTGTTTATCTAATTTAATAAGCAAAGTGGGCGTGTTAGTATTATCTAAGGGCATTTCTGGAAGGTAGAAGATAGACTTTGTGTTACTTTTATCTTTAAGATTCAGTTATCTTTTGTAGTTTCAGGTGAAGACTTTGTGTTTCACTTTACTCTATGATTGCACTTACTCTGAATCGGTGAAAGAAGCTACGGAAGACTTTGTGCTTGCGTGAGTGTTCTTGTGGACTTTGTTATTTCAGGTGATTTCTTGCTCTCTATTTAATATCATTCCTGAAAGAAGAGGAGTGTTGTTAGCTTAAGGCCAAGATTTTCTCTCTTTTGTTCTTTGTACATTACCTCTGAAAAAAGAGAGGTAGATGCTGTTATACCACCCCCTGTGTTATTTTCCGCTTAATTATATACATATATTCAGCACGTAAGTATTAATAGGGAACCTCCCCTTGATGAGAGGAGAGATTTACCTCATCCAGATCTGGTAAACCCACACTTTTCATGGTGTAAATCTCCCTATGCTATGGCTGATATCCCCATTTTGTTATCAGTTAGTTGACGACAAAATATTCACCCAACAGTTTTTTGGCGACTCCGCTGGGGACTCGAATGTGTAGTCTGAAACCTCAAGTTTCAGATTGAAGCAGTCTCTACCCTTATCTATTACATAGTCTGGCGACTCTGTTTCACGTCTTACCCATTATCATTCTAGCCTTACCATCTCCCTCCATCTCCATTACATTATCTGGTCTGCAAAACCAAAACCGCTGGGGATTCGAATGTGCAGTCTGAAACCTTAAGTTTCAGCTTGAAATAATTTTGGTTCCATTTTTATTTTAAAATCTGGCAACTCCACACTACACCAGAAGCCAGAGATCTAAGGGTGTTGTTGACCCTGTGTTTGAGTTGGCACAACAGAGTAATTTTGATTTGTTTCCTCCATCAGCTTCTCTTCAACGGTCTAGGAGTTTTCCTTCTAGCCTTGTCAGGTCACCAATGCATGGTAGAACTTTTTTTCCTACTATTAATCACTGCCTACCTATAAATACTCTGCCAAGGTTTGTTATCCCACCATTTAATCCTCTTATCACAATGGCTCAAGGCCTGTGGGGTAATTCCTTCGGCCCTCTTAACTTGACCCCACCTCTACATGAACTACCTCGTAGTTTTAGAAATAAAATTCCTAAGTTTTTTGGTGATGGAAAGGTTCATCCCGACAAGCATATTGCCGCTTTCTCCATAGCATGTGGCATAATTGGTGTCAAATTTGAAGATGTAGCAGTGAGACTTTTTGTAGAGACTTTACAAGGTGCTGCTGCGGATTGGTTCTATCACCTGCAGGCTGGGTCAGTAATGGACTGGGATACGCTCAAGTCCAAATTCAAAGCTAGGTTTAAACCTGCTAAAAATGCACACGCTTTGTTGGCTCAGCTAACACAGTTGAAGAAAGAATCCCATGAACTTATGAGGGATTACATAGCCAAATTCAACAAGTTGAGGACCCGAATTCCGACTATGGCTCAGCCTACGCCAAAAAATCTCAAGTGTTTCTTCATCAACTCGCAGCTCCCTGAAGTAAGTTTCTTGTTAAGGTGAGCTGGCCCTATCGACCTAGCCTTGGCTCAAAGTTTGGCTACCAAAATTGATGATGATCTTATCCTGGCACATAAGATTAGAAAAGATTCTAGTAAAAATAAATTCCCTTCATCAGCTGAAAGCCCTTCCACGGGTACTACAGACCCTATGGTGCAAAAATTAACAAGTGAACTGATAGCTTTGAAGAGACAAATAGCCCAAGGTACGTCTGCTCCTACCTATCGAGACGCACCCAAGAGAACGTTTCAAAATTAGCAATATCAGGATAATGCTGCCTGGAACCAAGGGTAATCCAACCGCCTACCTCCCCCTTCAGGGAGACTAGCCATTGAAGCATCACCTGCCAATTCAACGGTCGGTTACCTGGAAGCTGAGCACGACCATTCATTCTAACCTCAGTTGGACCAACAAGAAAATGTTGATCTCTTCGATGAGCAGGAAGAGGAATTAGCTGGCGACTCCAATATCAACTTCTTGGATTACCAAGACAAAGTTGAAAGTAAAGGGGAGGATTTAGATGGAGCTTATGTTGTTTTCACCAGATCTTAAAATTAGTCGACTTCACAAATTAACAAAGGGAAGGTAGATGAAGAATCCTGACCAGTCGTTTCCATTGCCAAACGCAGGACTCCATTGCCTCCATAATCAAAAGATCAGGTAACCCATAAAAAAGTGAGTACTCCCAATCACTCGATATCTTCCACCTCTGCTACTCAGACCAGTGCCACACCTGTTAAAGTCCTTGATATGGGCTCTCTTCCTCTGTTGCAAGTTTTTTTCAATTATTTGATATAATTGACCATGCTAGAAAGACTAAAATTCAAATGACAGAGGTTGAATATTTGAGAGTTAACCCAGAACTATTTGATAGGTTGGCAGAATATGTGAAAAACAAAGCTGTTCTTATAGGACAAGACTCTTTGAAAGTTGTTCCTGATCCCCCTAAAGATTGACTGGCCCAAAACAATCTTGTTGTGACTCCTCCTGTCGCTCCTGGGAAAATAGAACCTTTCTATGTTTCCCTGCTTATAAATGGTTACAAACTAAGTAATTGTATTATAGACTCTAGAGCTTCAGATAATGTCATGCCCGCCAAAGTGGCGGATTATCTTGGCCTGACTTTGACCAAAACTTTTGGGAGGTGTTTTTCCATGGAAAATAAACAAGTTCCTCTCCTTGGTCAAATAAAAGACGCTCAATATGCCTTCACGGCTTTTCTAGAAAAGTAGATAAAAATGACAGTTTTAGTAGCTGATGTTCCAACATCTTACGGCATCTTGCTTGGGCAAAATCTCTGTAAAGATGTTGGAGGTGAGCTAAGCATGGACCTATCAGAAGCAAGAATTCCAATTCAAGGTGTCATGAAGAAGTTGCTTCCTAAAAAAGAGGCCAGGTATGTAGTTACCCATTCTGCAGCACCTGAAGCTCAAATTTTATTTGAGTCTTTAGGCATGGGCAACTATTTCTTGTCTACGGATGAGATACACGATGCATCTGATGAAACTCCTACGGGTGATGATTTAGTTTTAGTTTCAGTCAACATGAAGGGTAAAGTGCCAAAGAAAAATGGACACGTGGAAGAACCCCTTCATCGAAACAAAAAAGCTTTTGTGGAAAAAGCAGTATCTAATAAAGTATGGACCTTAGAATTTGATGGTAGTTGCTCTGCTACTGGTTTAGGAGCCAGGGTTGTGTTGATATCCCCTCAGGGAGAGATTACCCCTTTTTTCTACAAATTGCAGTTCAACAATACCAACAACACAGCTGAGTATGAATCCCTGTTGCTCAGACTACAAGCTGCCAGAGAAAAGGGCATTAGAGAACTCCATGCTAAAGGAGATGCTGAGTTGATAGTCTGTCAGGTGAGAAATCTCTATCAGACAAAGAATGAGAGGTTGCGCCACTATCACAACCTGGTCTGGGATCAGATCAAAAATTTCAATGCCTTCAACATCTCTACTGTTCTAAGGGAATTCAATGACGAAGTAGATGCATTGGCTGTCTCTGCCACCCTTCTAGTTCCTCACCTAAACTTTAAGGGAGATAGGTACACTATTGAACTAGTTTTTTGACCAAGCGTACCAGATAATGCCGGCCACTGGCAAGTGTTTAACAATGATGATCAAATCATCGCATTCTTGGAGCAAAAGGATAGTTTTGAACAACTGCATTTTGAAGGTAGTGAACCTCGGGAGTGTGGGGCAGCCCCTGAAACCCAGGCCAATATAGGTGAAGATTTCCTATAGCTCAGGGGGAATAAGATTCCCAAAGGTTTGGTTTCTCTAGAAAAGTTGTTTGATAACCATGATAGGTTTGTCAAATAACAACGAATAGATTCAAATTCTTTCCAAGATTTTGATCGAGTCAACTTGGGAACCAAGCACAATCCTAAGATGGTAAACATTGAGAAAGGCTGCACTCCTGAGGAAAGATTTGAGCTTGCTAGTCTGCTCTACCAGTATATGGATGTGTTGGCCTATTCCTACGATGACTTGAAATCTCTCAAGCCAAATAACATCCATCACGACATTCTCCTAAAAGCCAACTCTGTACCTTACAAATAGAAATCTAGGCAATATAATCCAAAAATCTCAGGTACTATTTTAGCTGAGATACAAAAGATGCTGGATGCCCAGATAATTTTTCCAATACATCACTCAATGTGGATCACCAACATAGTACCTGTCAAAAAAAAGAAAGGCAAAATTCAAATCTATGTGAATTTCAGGAACTTAAATCAGTTGTCTTTAAAAGATAATTACCCTCTCCCCATCATGGATCAAGTTCTGTAGATGGTAACAGGTTCAAAAATGTTATCAATGCTAGACAGTTTTTCAGGGTACAATCAAGTCGAAGTCGAAAAAGCAGATCAGCACAAGACAACGTTCACCACACCTTGGGGCACTTTCGCTTACCGCAGGTTGCCTTTTGATCTGATAAACACAGGTGCCACTTTTCAAACGGTGATGGATCTTGCTTTCAAAGACGAGATGGTAAAATTCATTGTAGTGTACCTGGATGATCTGACAGTATTTTCAAAAATCGTTCTGAGCATGTTCACCATTTGCAAAAGGTACTGGAACGCTGCCGTCAAAATAGTATCTCTTTAAACCCAAAGAAATTCATCTTCAGAGTAACTGAAGGGAAACTTGTCGAACACATCATGTCCCGAGAAGGTATTAGAATCGATTTAGAAAAAGTCAAGTCCATCCAGGAACTTACTCTACCTACCAGCAAGACTGCAGTTCATTCTTTCTTTGAAAAGGTGAATTTCCTCAGAAAGTTTATTCCTGAATTTGCTAAGAAAACTCGTCATATTGTTAACATGATGAAGGGCAATGCTACGTTTAGGTGGACTGCTGAGGGTAAGTTAGCATTCAAAGAGATTAAGGAAGCAATCACCCGTGCACCAGTCTTGGTCTGTCCAGATTATACTAAAGATTTCAAGATACATAGTTATGCCTCTGAGCATACACTATCAGCTATTCTGGTTCAGCAAAATTTAAAAGGTGCAGAATCTCCTATCTCAATCATGAGTTGTCCACTCAAGGATCACGAGCTGAAATATTCCCTTATGGAGAAGCATGCATACGCCGTGCTCAAAGCTGTCAAGCATTTCAGGTTTTATATCCTGAATTCTCACACTGAAGTTCTCGTACCAGATACAACAGTAAAATCTATTTTGACTCAGCAAGAGTTTGGTACAAAGAGAGGTAACTAGATTGCCAAAACTTAGGAGTTTGATTTGGACATCAAACTAACCAAGCTCGTACAAGGAAGGGGTCTCTGCCAATTGATTGCCAACAACATTCCAGATGAAGTAGAAAGTGAAGAAGTAGAAATTGAAGGCGTGCCTATGGTTCTCTTTGTCGCCACTACTGATGAGTGGTATTCTGACATTGCTCATTTTCTGACATATGGGGAGTGTCCCGCCCATCTTTCTTTTAAAGAGAAATGGAATGTTAAATTAAAGGCAATTGGTTATGTCCTATGGGATAATGGTCTTTACAAGAGAAACCTGGATGGGGCATTTCTTCGTTGTGTTGACAAAGCTCAACAAGGAAGACTCTTAGAATCTTTTCACAATTTGGCCTGTGGAGGACATTTCTCTACACCGGTGATGGCACAAAAAAATTTGTGAGCAAGGTACTATTGGCCCATGATTTTTTAGGATGCCTACAAATGGGTGCATAGGTGTGAACTATGTCAGCAATTCATTGGAAAGCCTAAGCTGCCTGCTCTACCCCTCAAGCCAGTCGTGATTGAAGAACCATTTCAGCAGTGGGGTATTGACTTCATTGGAATAGTCAACCCATCTTCAAGTGTTGGACATGATTACATCCTCATCACAACAAATTACTTTACCAAGTGGGTGGAGGCCATCCCAACCAATCATGCTACGTCTGAAGTGGTATGTAGCTTTCTCAAAGAAAATATTATCTCCAAGTTTGGGGTTCTACTAAAGATCGTAACAGATAATGCGGCCTATTTTTTGTCGCACAAAATTACTCAATTTTGTTTCCATTATGGGATTACCTTATCCCACACTTCAGACTATTTTCCTCAAGGGAATGGCCAAGCAGAATCGAGTAACAAGAACCTAGTCACGATTATCAGGAAGTTGGTGGATGACAACCAGAGAACGTGGCACAAAGCATTATATGACGCCTTGTGGGCGAATAGGATAACAACCAAAAGGGCTATAGGTATGTCCCCTTTTCAGCTTCTATATGGATTGAATGCTGAAATTCCCATCACCCTTGAACTACTAGCACTCAGATTAACCAAATCAATCAAAGATTCAACCTTTGAAAGCTCAGTTGACAAACGAATCATGTGTCTGACTGAGCTGAATGAACAACGAGTTATGGTAGTGGATCAGATCAAGGAACATCAGGATCGAGTGAAAGCACTGTTTGATAAGAGAGCTAGAATGCGTGAATTCCAAGTCAGAGATCAAGTCTTATTATGGGACAAGAGGCGAGAACCAAAAGGGATGCATGGCAAATTTGACTCCCTGTGGAGGGGCCCATTCACCATTCAACAACTCTATGGTGAGGCCAGCTTCTTGCTGGAGTACAAAGATGGAACGCCATTTGCACTACCTCACAGTGAGCAGCATCTCAAGCTATTCAATTTTTGAAGCTTAGATGAGTCCATTTGTATATATGTATAGTTTTTATGTTTTGTCTATTTTTCTTCTATTTTTTACTTGACTCTGTAGCCCAATGGCTTGGATGAAGGCACTTAGAGACTGGTTTCTACTCCCACTAATAAATTTGATTAGTGGAAGTTCCCCAACAAGAGTCAGCGATTGTTTCCAAAATCAGCATAGCTCATTTTTGAGAACAACCCCCTATGAAACTTGTCCATTTTATCTTTCGTCTCTCTAAGTTCATTTTTTGAGACAGATTTCAAATTTGTTCTCGTCTTGGCCTCAGAATGTGAAAGTGGTTACAATCTCATCCCAGCCAAGTTTTTCCTCCCCTAGACTCTCCTTCTGGAGTTAGTCTTTTCTTCTATTTTCCCTGTAGGAGCGGTAAATTTTTCCGCCTCTGCATTTCTCTTATTTTTGTGCAAGGGCAGCAAATTTTGCCGCCCTGGCACTTTTTTTGCAAGGGCGAAAAAATTTGCCACCCCTGCTCCTCGGCATGCAAGGGCGGTGATTTTTGCTTCCCCTACAAAGATGAATCGAAACATGTAAGGGCAGCAAATTTTGCCGCCCTTGCACACCTTGATTTTCATGTGCGACATTATGGCCACGCATGACAGGTTGTTGGGGTTGATTTTCACCCTATTTAAACTGGTTTGAGCCTCATTCTCCTCATTGCTTCCTCCTCTCCATCTGCTCTTCGCATCTGAATCATTTGGTGATCAACTCGAAGCATGAATTTGGGGATTCAACCTCGTGGCACGTGTAGTTTCTTAGGTAGGGTTTGTTTTTGGCATTTGCTTCTTGTTTTCTTCTTATTTTGCTTAGTTTTTTATTGTTTTTTTCTTTATTTTACACTTTTTCTCTCTCCTTCTGTCTGCGTCCCTCCTCTCCTCACCACGGACATTTCTTTTCCTCCCCCTACGCCTGTGATTTCCATCTGAAACTCACGCGAGCGGCAATTTTTTGCCACTCACGTGTTCTTTTCCACCCTCTATGCAAGGGTAGTGATCTTCATCGCCCCTACACGTATTTTCCACCCTCTGTGCAAGGGTGGTGATTTTCACCGCCCCTACACGTTTTCTTGTTCGCGTGCAAGGGCGGCAAAATTTGCCACCCTTCCACGTTTCTAACCCCATGTGCAAGGGCGGTGATTTTTGCCGCCCCTGCATGTTTCTAGTTGAAAATGTAAGGGAAGCAATTTTTTCTACCCTTCCCTTTTTTAAAACTTTTTGCAAGGGTAGCTATTTTCGTCGCCCCTGCATTTTTTCTTCGATTTTCCCAACTCTCGGGAATTTTTTGAGTTGTCCCTTTCTTCCCCTTTTCTCCTCATTTTCCATTCCTTTTTCCATCTTGGCCTTTTTAAGTGACCTCCAGTAACCATATCACCTAAATTTCACTTTCCCTCTCTCATCCACTCTTCTCTCTTCTGTGATCATGACTGCAACACCTTTAACGAACTCCTGCACACCTGCTCCCATCCGGTCAGGATCATTCCCAATGAAGAAAGCATCTCTCAAGAAGGCAAAAATATAAAATATAAATACCAATGCATTTTCCTGCCTACATCAGTCTCCTCAAATGTCGATGATATTCGAGACACCGAGATCGGCCATGTGGACATGGCCAAATTCCTGATGCGAACAAAGGTGACAAATCCCAGCACTGGAATAAAAAGGATCATTGAGAGCAATATCCATCTGGAGGCCGCCTTTTCGGTAGCAGTGCATCATGTTGAGTTTGTCCTCCAATGCGTGCACTTCTATAAGAAAGAGACCAGATCAGTTTTAGACGCCAGCGGCAACATGATAATTCGATTGGACCCCGATTTCATCGACAAAGTTTTCTTGTGCCCTCCAACCACTGAAGTAACCCAAATCAACTTCAAGAATGCACAAAAAAAATATGATAAAGACCTTGAGAGGGCAAAGAAAGTTATAAACTACAAGTGGCTGAAGACCCCCAGGACCAGCCTCTCCAGATGGCCAAAAAACTTTTCGAGGAGTGATTTTGTTGAAGAAGTTGGTGACTTGATCGCCCTTCTCAACAGGGTACGGGGCCTCCCATCTTCTTCACAATTTCATGAATAGATGTACCCATTCATTAAGATCATCCTCCAGAGTAAATAAACTATTTTTTGGGGAGAACAAATCAACAATGCCCTCCATGAATAGTTGACCAAGGTACAGACTTCCTTCAAGTTTTACATGACCTCGTACCTGGTCTATATAGCTACAGCAATGTGGTCTTTCCCAGGATTGGCTATAGAGGGAGATAGAAAGACCACCCCAGTCTACTCGTATTATCCTCAGATGACGCTTCAGGGGTCAACACGTCATTTCAAATGAGTAAATGACACATTTTTTGCCGTGTTTTTGTGTCTCTTCGATCCTCAGCTTGCGCAGAAGAGAATATCAGACGAGGCCTGGGTAGTGGTAAATGATTGTGGCTGCATGTTCCTCTAGTTCCCCACTTTCTGCTATCTCTGGGTTGGTTTTTACCAAGGATACCCCTATATGCTTCCTAAGTTCCCTTTAGACAAATTAGTTCTAATGGAACTTTGCCGACAACTGGCTGTCGTGTATACTAAACAAATGGAACTTAAGAGACCCAGTTTCAAGTTTCCAATCCAGATTGGTAGGTTTTTAGTTGCTACATCAACCAAAGCCAAGGTCATGGAAATAAAAATGCAGATGGTTACTATCAATCCATTTAAGAGACGGGAGAAATTTGACTACAGGGGAGTCAAAGAAAAGATTAGAAGGAAAACTCAGTCCCACGAACCCATGATTGAGGATATTTGGGTGGACCTGAGGACGGTTGAAGAAATAAGGAAAATGAACTATTGATGTCTATCACTGGAGTAGATAGAATACCTCGGGCTTGCAGAGATCTCATCTGGTCTAATTGATGATGGAAACATCATAAATAATAGGTATCTGGCAGAAAAGGTTGCTGGTTCCCCTCTCCCTCCAATTCAGTGGTCTCAGAAGGAGCTGACTTCTCTGAGAAAAAGGTTTGAACTAATATTGGCTAACACCAATGATTGGTTAGCAACCAAAGGAACCACCTTGAGGGAATTTATTATAAGATCAGAGGTTGAATACCAGGCAAAATTAAAGAGGAAAGTGGAGAACAGAACCAAAAATAAGGGTGATGTCCCTTCTCCTTCTAGGCCTCACAAGCCTATAATCATCTTCGTATCTAAAAAGCCTAAGACCACCCAAGGGTCTGAAACGACAGCTGAAGGAACTAAAGAACAAAGCCCTCAGGCACAGGCAGCTCAGCCCATGGAGACAGAGGATCAACCTTTAAAACAAAAAAGTGTTGGGTCTCCACCCTTGCAGGAACAAGTGCAGCCGATCCAGAGCACCTCTCCTTCTCCCCCTCAATCTCCTGTGGTGCCAATTTCTCATATCTCCCCAATCAGTGTTCCCTCTTCTGGAGTCGCTTCTCCTTCCATTATTGTTTTTGGTGATCTTCAGGGTCCTTTCAGAGGTTCCCCTCACTCTTTTGGATCCATTCCAAGTCTGTCATCTCCTTCTTTCACCTTGCCAGCAAGCCCTGCACTCGAGCCAGAATCAGTAATCGGTGTAGTTTTGCCGATTACTCCAACGGCAACTACTATCACCATTAGCAGTGTGGAAGCTGCTACAGTCACACCAGTAGAGATAATCATTGCCACAATAGGTACTTCTCTCTCACCTTGGATGTCTGCTTTCACGCCGAAAAGAAAGAAGATGGCCATCTCACCAGATGAGTTCGACTTCGGCAAAATAGTGCCAGTGAAAGCAAAGGCTCCGAAGAGGCCAAGAATCCTCTCCAAATTAGTCGAAGAAAAGGGAAATTTTTTTTACAAATGGCCAAGCCTCCACAAAATGCAACCCTTGAGGGTTTCAAGATGAGTAGCTATTCCATCTCTCGTGTTGAACTTGGCAAAGTTACTCACGAAGGTGTGAAAAGTGATCTTCAGGCTGCCATGGACATTATGGTCCAGAAATTTGAGAAAGAAAAAGAGATGAAGGATCATTACAAAGCCAGAATAGAGCAGCTGACGGTAGTGATCCAAAGGTTCACTCTTCTTCTTGAAGCAGTAACTCCAGAGGCCTTCTCAGTGGATGACTCAGTCATTCAAAAGGTGGAAAAGACTTATTTAAAGGGAAAAGTCTTGGAGGACTATGTTGAAAGGATGCATACTCAGGGAGTTTCTTTGCTGTTAGAGGTGGTAGAAAGGATAGGTAAAATGAAGAAAGTGAAAGCACAGGTAGATGATTTTGTCTCCCTTATCTCTCAGGAAATTGACAGCTTGGAGAAAGATCTCGGCAGATGGAAGGAAATGAAAAATCTCAAGAAGAGTACCCTGATATCTATCGATGTCATCTCTAGCAAAGACTCCTATGTTGAGATCAAGGAATCTCTAGTTTTTAGAATCCAGGTACTCAAGGATTTAATTGATGATCTTAAAGCTTTCAAGGAAGCTAGTGAGAAGAGTGACCTGAGCCTACTAAATAAATTAGAAGAGCTACCATGCGACTTAACCTCTAAGGACAATCAGTTCCTTCCGGTAGAAGAGATGATTCAGGGTTTCAAAGAAATGATTCAGAGAGATTTTGAGAAAAAATCCTTCTCAATGTCTTCAGTGGACAGCATTCTAGATGCTCAGTTAACTTTGGAGAATCTGAAATCCAGGTTAACTGGCCATGCTAAAGCTGTCACAGCATTGAAGGATGCACTGATCAGAGCAAGAATCATCTCCAAAAATGTAGCTATGTCAGACATCATAAGAATTTAGGCATCTATCGCCATGTACAATGCTCATTTGAAGAAACCTGGTGGCCAGAACTGATCCTCTCTCTCTCTCTCTTTTCTTTCTTCTTCTCTCCTTATGCACTTCTATTTTGTGCAAAGTGCATGCAATTTTGAAAAATGTAATTACATGTAAAAAGTTTGAAAAAATATCTAAAAGTCAAAGATGAGTCATCTTTGACCAAGATATTTTGTAGATTTTATTATTTTCTCTTTTTGAGGATTTTCTCCCTATATATAGTGGAGACCTCATTTGTAAATCTTCTTGGAAAAAAAATTAATAGAAAATACTCTGCTGAAATTGAAGCAATCTTCGAGACTTTGTGCTCATTTTTGTAACTCATATTTCATTAAATGAATGAGAAGCAGGTTCATTTCAAACTTTGTGTTGAGATTATCTGTGTTGTTTAGGAAACAGTTCTTAAGTCCTTTTTCTTGATAATATCTTGTTTATCTAATTTAATAAGCAAAGTGGGTGTGTTAGTATTATCTAAGGGCATTTTTGGAAGGTAGAAGATAGACTTTGTGTTGCTTTTATCTTTAAGATTCAGTTATCTTTTGTAGTTTCAGGTGAAGACTTTGTGCTTCACTTTACTCTATGGTTGCACTTGTTCCAAATCAGTGAAAGAAGCTACGAAAGACTTTGTGCTTGCGTGAGTGTTCTTGTGGACTTTGTTATTTCAGGTGATTTCTTGCTCTCTATTTAATATCATTCCTAAAAGAAGAGGAGTGTTGTTAGCTTAAGGCCAAGATTTTCCCTCTTTTGTTCTTTGTACATTACCTCTAAAAAAAGAGAGGTAGATGCTGTTATACCACCCCCTGTGTTATTTTCTGCTTAATTATATACATATATTCAGCACGTAAGTATTAATAGGGAACCTCCCCTTGATGAGAGGAGAGATTTACCTCATCCAGATCTGGTAAACCCACACTTTTCATGGTGTAAATCTCCCTATGCTGTGGCTGATATCCCCATTTTGTTATCAGTTAGTTGACGACAAAATATTCACCCAACAGTATCCTTCTCCATTATCTTGGTTATTATCAACATATGTCTGATACATACCACACATGCGCATCTCATGAATTTCACTAATGAGATAACAATCATTGGTATCATGAGTGTATGCATCACATATCTTATAATAGGTTGATACCTTTTATTGAGTGACATATTATATTAGAGGGCCATACCTAACATTATGTTCTTCTTGGCAAATATCATAATATTTATTCAACATAGCTCAAATACTCTTGTGAGGATAATTATTTTGATTATGGCTTTTAGATTCATAGTCTACACACCATAAGCCACTATGTGTGTCATGAGCATTAAGTACAATGAGATTTTCTAGTTGAGATGCCAAAGTAATGATTTGAGCCTCCATGAAGGGACAAATACCTATATCAACACTTTCAATAGATTTAGCATGAAAGGTAGCTTCTAAGGCCTCACATGGGTTGGTAAAAGTTTTTTTATGATAAGGTACGTCTCAAGGGATCAATAAATATCCTATGAACCACTAAGCTTGTTGAGCAGTGTTTATCTCAAAAGAGAGTTTAGAGAGAAGTGTCTTGAAATGTGCATCATACTCATGCACTCTCTTTATGAGTTATTACATGATGTCCTTCAGGGTAGCTATGCTCTATTATTCAAACTCTAGGATATAAAATTCTTGGAGGAATGTTGTCTTTAGCTGGTCATAATCCACCATATATTACTGTAAATTGTAGTTATAGTACCACTTTTGCATGTGGTTCATAAGGGTGGTATTTAATTGGGTTGATTTACATTTAGAAGAGGTGATGTCATGCACTCACCAAATAAGTTCACACTTATCAACATGTTCTACAACATTTTCCACACCTCAATACTCTAAAAAGTGGAGTATCATCTCATAGTATATAGTGGGAAGCTAAGGAGATTGCAATGGGGTCTATTAAAAAGCACTTCCTAGTCCTCCTAAACCTCATGGTTGAGGTCCACCACTACTTCTTGCACTTCTTCTAGTTCAACTAGCTAAAGCATTACTGGTTCCACCTCTTATGACTCTTACAACAATAGAAGCAGTCGAGACATTGGGTGTTGAGGTAGGTTGATTAACTATAGTTGGGTCAATACTTTTCCCACTAGTTATGCTTGGCCCACTACGTATTCTAAATTGGGCCATAGAATGACCACACAAATGAAAAGAAATGGCCAATAAAATACTATCTAGAACTTCATCTAAAAATGTCTCTCTCATAGGTTATATTTATGATTATACATTATCGGTATCCTAGTTGCATAAAAATATATCATCTAACTCAAGAGCATGAGCACATACTTGACTTACTTATCCTATGCATACTTTTATTGGTGTCAAGTGCTATCTTATGGTTGGGGTGTCCTCTTTATTATCTTACACTTCCCTATAGACCCTTACAAAACTTCCTTATTCATCTCAATCCCTCCCTGGATTGCTTCCACTCATAACCCTTTTTTTTAGATTCATCATACTTGTGCTTCTATAATTATCATTGACTGGATACCATACTAAACCAACAATTTTAATTCAAAAGTGCCCCTCCATTTCCCCACCAACTTCTCTACTCATGTGAGGTAGAGTTTAACCTTCCATGAATAAATTCTCAAGTCTAGAATCTACAAAGAGAATCTTAAACACCAGCAAAAAGTGTCTAAGATATTTACCACACAGTTCTCAAAAGAAGTGAAATTGAGCTTCCTTTGGATAAGAATATGCCAATATTATGTATTCCAAGATATAACTATTCAATTTATACACCACCAGACATAAAAATCATTCATCTAAGGCACTCCCAACCATGCTAAATCTAATTACACTCTAGTGACCAAGCTATCTTCTATTCTTAGTTCATCGACCAGTCTTGGGCATAATCTATAATCCAAGCATGAAGGTGAATAAGTACCTCTATAAAAGATGTCTCATATAGTGAGTCATATAGATTATATTCTACCCATGTGCATTTGGATATTCTTGGATTGATAATTGGTACTACAAAATTATCCTCAACATTGGTAACCCGTCACTTAATATTCTCAAGTGGTAGTTGTTCAATAATCTTCCACCATCATGTAGGAAAACACTATCGATCCTAGAAATAGAACCAAAATGTTAGGATTATTTTCATTACATAGGTATACCTTTACCTAGGTACGTGTTGAAGTAGTTAAGAGTCCAACATGCTAGTACACAATAATTTCATGCAAGAATGAGTTCTCACGTGCTTACCCAAAATACATAGTAAGGGACTGGTTGTTATTGGTTTTTTCATGTGCAGGCGTGAGTCTAAATACTTAAATAGGGGGGCTTGAACACATAAATAATACTAAGCTCATTTTATAATCCATATATATATATTAACACATTCATTATTCAATGATCAAAAATAAAAATATGGAATAAATGGTAACTATTAACCTTAATTTAGTTAGTTGTGTAGACACCTAAATCTAGCCACCGATAACCTATAACTAGGATTTTGACCAATTTCCACCAAAATACACAATTTGGCTTAAAAACACTAAAATGTGCTAAAAGCTTTGAAACTAATATATTCAAGTACCGATTTTGGCTAGAGTATCATTAAGTGGGGCAATGTAATTTATGGGCTAGCTAGCTTTGATCAAATCATTTTGAGTCAAAATGCTAATTTTGCACCTAGGTACTCTGGATTACTCTTTCCTATCAAATATCTTACATAAGACACATGCCTTTGTTATTTATTATCAGTAACTTCTTAAATGGGATAGCGGATCTAATGCATCTGACATCACCTTCCAATTCCAATCCAATTGAATTTTGGACCAATAACAAGGCATTCTGATCAATTTGAGTAATGTGTGCATAAAGTGCTTAAACATGCTTAAGAGTTAATTAATCAAAATAAAAGCCTAATTAATAATTCCATGGAAACTTTTTGAATACTTGTTTTTAGAAATGAATATTTAATATTTGCATCATCAGGTGACCTCATTTCTTGGGAAGACATCCCTAGGCCATAAATACCACAAATATCAAGATTCATGCCCTCCATGCCTCATCGATGCCTTCCATGATGCCCTCCACACATCTTAATTAACTTGTATTTCAATGTCATGATGAGGATAATTATAAAATTAATTCAAAAAATTGAATTAATCCTCAACCACACATCTCAATCTCAAGATGGACGGTTCAAGTTGATTCTAGACATTCTAAAAGATCTATAAATAGAGAGGCCATGAACATCATTTCTAAGACATGATTATGCAAATTTATAATGCATAATTGATTACAAATATTAATAAAACTAGTTTTATCATGCCAATTGATTACAAGCCAATCCACAAGCCAAAGGTGCCAAGGAGAGGTGGAGATAGCCAAGCTTCCATTGCCAAAGACTTCATGAGCACAAGTTGAGTAATCCACTACAAAAAGCATTTTGGAGCATCAAAAGGAGGTAAAAGAAGGTTTCTTTTGCATTTTAGTTATGTGTTTTATTTATGTTTGTTAATTGAGCTCTCCCTAGTGTCTAGGCCTAGAGATGTTATGCTAGTTAGTGTGTTTCTCTCATTTTGTTTTCATTTTAAAACTAACACCATACTAACCATCCTCTCTTGAGTCAAATTATTAGATCACATAATGGCACACTTGATGGGATCAAACACATCTCACACATGAAGTTGATCATTCTTCAACTTTAAAATCTTCATTTAGATCATTAAAACTCTTGCAATTTGATTTTCTAACTTTGTTTTGCCATTTTTCTTTGTCACAAGTTTACATAGTAACCAACATCGATAAGTAAAACCATCATCATTTGGATAGTTGGCATTGGTCACTATTGGTATAACTGATGTCAATTAGATAACCATCATCAGTTAGTGAGTGTAACATCATCAGTTAGTGAGTGTAACCATCATCAGTTATAGAATCGATGTTGATCATTATGTTTTTCTTAAATCACAAACCTGAGAGCTCTTTTTTTTAAGTTCATTATTTCAAACCTAAAATAGCTTCAAGGCTAAAATACATGCTAATGTTTTTGTTTCAGGACTAAGCTTGAAATTTTCTAAAAACATGTTTATATCACCTTTTGCATGCTTAAAAATGAATTAGGAACATTATTTTGGTGCTTAAAGTAACATTTAAGGTGATTAAATAAGTGTTTTTAGCATTAGTTTTTAAATTTACAACTAAGACCAAGGGGTCAAATGAACACCACCTCATTTTCATTTTGGATTAAAAATGAACTCACCTTTCCAAGCTTTTTATATTCACTTAGTTGTTTAAATTAGATTTTTATTTGGCAAAAAGAGGGGTGTTGGTTGTATGCTCTTCCATTTGTCCCCTTTAGGGAACCCTTGGAATCAAAAGTTCCATTCCTATTTCAAAAATCTTAGTCCAAGGCTTAGAAATAATGTCATCTAAAGCACTCCTCAAAAACTCATCAAATTTTGGGTGACCTTGAAAATAACCTTAAAGTCATTCTATTTCATGTTTTCTTTATTTTTATGTACAACTAGCTTGTGAAGGGGACTTCATCACCTCCTGTGAGTTCTTTAGGGAAGCTTTCACCCAGGGTTTCATCTCCTAACATTGACTTCACTTACTCCTTTAGAGTTTCACACATGATGTATCTACATTTGGACATCGCACTACACTAAGCGAACAGTAGGATGTAGTGGTTGTAAAAAGGACTAGACCTTTTTACAACTAGCTAATGTCATGGTCACCTATTTTTATTTTATTTTTTTCATTATTTGATATGAAAGTCATTGTGCAATTGATTCCCCTAGAAACGTTTACAAGCTTGCTAGTTTAGTCAAACCCACATTGCCATACCCTTGATAGGATTTAGATGATTATACTTAGTGTATTTTTGGATCATTTTCTCATTTGGTATGTTTTGAGACTAAAACTTATTTATTTATTTATAAATCCATGTCAAAACCAATTTGTCTATATGTCAATCTTTTGTCTAAATAGGTGTTATACTAGCCATTTTACACCACACTTGTGCCTTGAAATTTTTGCTAAACTTGTTTGTGTGTGTGTCATTTGAGTTGCAAAGGATAGCGTTATGCTACCTAAATCATGTCAAAACATTTTGATCCTTTTAAGCATTTGAAACATAACATTGACTACATTATTTGAGTATAGTTATGCCGTTAGTCTATTCAATTTGTTTCAAGACTTGTTTACTATTGTATCAAAACCATTTTTCAAACCATGTCATGTATACCATTTAGACCTTTGTCATGTATCGTCATGTTATACAATCTTGTCTAGCTTGTTTGATAAAATTCTAGTCTTCAACATTGAGTTTTCAATTAGCCTTGTCAAGTTTAGATTCAAACATTGATTGATTTTTATTTAAGCCTTAATTCATGGGGTTGATACATAGATCTTTCTCTTTTGGGTTTCATAACTTTGATTAATTGATTACCCAAATTTGAAAACTATTGATGGTTTTCTTGTTGAGTACCTATCCCTATCATTATTTGTGCCTTTATTTGGGAACACATAGTCTTTATTCAAAGAGCCTCTTGTCTAATGCCTTGTGCCAACTGATCATGTTTATGTTTGATTTAGTGTGTTTGGGTCTATGTCCAAGTTGTTTCCAAACTTGTTGGATTAAATCAAATCACATCATCATTTGTTTCAAGTCTAGATTTTGATGCCATTTGGCCAAAAGTCCTAGCATATGCCTATTTGTTTGAGCCTATATTTTGAATCCATATTTGGACAAAAGACCTAGTAACTCAACTTTTCCCTTTCCTAGTTTAGACCTTGTTTGGAACACTTTGACCTAGACCTTTGACATGTCAAATTTTATTTAGATGATTAACCTTTTTTGTGTATGACATTTGACATTAAACATTTGATGTTAGACTATTTTATGCCAAGTCATATCACAAACCAATTTGAAGATACAACTCCACCTTCAGACCACATTGGATATACAGCTCCACCCTTTCAACCAAGATAGACCAAGTTTGAACCATTTGACCTTTGGATATTTTTTCATAGTTTTTAGAACTCTAAGCCTTTTTATTTCAAAGATTTCATCATTTATGTGGATATGTTTAGTTACACCTATGGTGGAGTCATGTACAATCCAACTTATGATAGAATGGCCACACAAAATCCAACTAGGAACCCCTATAGAGAAAGATTTTCTAAGGAGTTTTATTAGTCTCCCTATAATACTCCATATGGGAAACATAGTCAAAATCTATAAAATCCAAATCAAAACCCTGATTGGAATGAAGAGGCTTGTGAGGAGGACTTTGAAAACCCAATTATAGATAATGCTATTTGGGATACAGATCCATACCCTCTTCAAAATAATTAGTATGTGGAACACAGTCAAGAACCAACTTATGAGCCAATTCATGACTGGGATGATATGGTTTATGAGGAAGACTGGGATGCTTTGGCTTATATGAGTAATTAGACTCCACTACATTGTACCATTTCTATTCCAAGACTACAATGTCACACCATTCCCATACCAAGACCTCATCCTTTAGTTTATGTAAGAAATCAAGCTCCATAATGCCAAACCATTTCTATACCAAGACCTTATCCTTTGGCTTGTGCAAGCAATCAAGCTCCACAACATCCCTTCATCATACCAAGACCTAGTCCTTTGGCTTGTGTGAGTAGTCATGCTCTCTAAGGCCCTACCATTATCCAACCATAAATCATTCATCATCTAGTACCAATCCCATCCAAACCTCAACCCATCCAATCATTCAAAGACTAAGTTATGTTCAAAACTAGTATTCTCTAACTCATTAGAAACCAAGGCCAAGAGAACCAACCAATCCAAGATGTTTTTGTTGAACCAACTATTTATGATAAGTCAAACTATGATGAATCACCTATTGATTCTATATCATTTTTCAAGGAGTCTCACATTGATAAGTCAGTCTTTGTTGAGTCACTTCTTAATAATTATAACCACCTTTAGGCAAATCATTACCTTGACCATGTGCCTATTTTTCAAGAGCCTCCTATTGATAAGCTAATCTCTAAGGATTTTTCTCTTAACCTTTTTCCCATCTTAGAGGAGTCCCACTCTGACAAACTAGTTTTTATGGAGCCCATTATTGCATCACAAATTGTTACTTGTCTAGAACAAAATATTCAACAAGACATCATTATAACAAAGTACCCATTAGATGAAGAATTAGAGTTAGAGTTAGGTTCTATTCTTGAATTGACATCAAATTTACCATCAAAATCTAAATCAACATCAGTCTCAACATCAAATTTAGATTCCCTTGAGTTAGAATTAAATTCAAAAGAAGAATATGTTTATGGTTGTTACAAAATTGGTTATGCATGCCTTGCAGATCAATTTGATTAAATTTGTGATCTTTTTATGGTTTTTGAGGATAATTACTTCAACTTCAACACAAGATATCCTAATATCTTCTATGAGGATTATGAAGCCTCTCCCCATTCTATTACCATTCCACAGGCCATTACCATTAACCAAGATAGCCATATTATTGGCATTCTATCTCCCACAAATGTCAATTAGGATCTATAGAATCACACTTTGTTGAATTGCATCCATGGTGACATAGCATTTGAAGAAGAGCAAGAAGGCTAAGACCACATTCATGTAGCAAAAGAGCACTCTCCTAGTGAAACCTTTTCAAAGGCACTAAGAGACAATCAAAGTCAGAACTCATCATCGTGTAGTGAAAATTTTTAAAGTGCTAGAATAAAATCAAAATCAAAAGCTAATGTTCATTAGTGAAACCTTTTTGAAGGTGCCATGGAATAATCAAGACAACTTCATTAGTTGAAACCTCATTGAGGCACCAATAGCTAAGCATAAAATTTCTTTACTACTTGATGAAGACAAAATCAAAATAGCTTCCAATCTATAGCCTAATCAGATGGTAGCTACTCTCAAGATCAAACAATAACAAAAATTGGTGGTCTTATCGAGATAACAAGACTTTGGCCCCACCACAACTAAAGTTATGTTGAATTAAACATCAACAACATTACATGTGACTAAATGTCCTAATATTTATTTATTTCCCAACCATTCCACATTCCATTATCATCTACCATTCCATTTCATAATCAAACCTACCATCCATTATTTGTCCTTGTTTACCATCTATGGCCACACTTTATTTTGTAGAGGATATAAAGATACCTTGTCTCGACACTTAAAGGAATCAAAATCAATGACCAACAAAGATCATAAAAGAATTCTTAACAACCAAATCTATAGGTAGTTCTTGATGGAGCAATTATTTAGACAAGGTGAGGGATAAAAATTAACATGATCAAGTATTTTGTTTGTATCATTTGTTGATTAGGACGTGCATCTCCATCTCAACAATAAAAATAGAATCATATGCCATTTACCACACCCAGGCCAAAAACATGTACCATACCATTTCACATTTCCATGCCAGTACCATGGTTACATATCCATTTTCTATTGTTGCATATTACTACTATTCACCCTATCACCTGGGGCCAAACCCTCTTGCCATTTCATGCCATCTAATCATTATATTCTTATCTAGACCAAAGCCTATTTTTAGTCATCCTACCTAATCCTATTTTCATCTTGGTTCCTTTCATTCTTCCCACACTTTTTGTGAGAGGATTCCAATCAAGTTTCAATAATCAATCCAATCCATGTTTCAATGATAGTCTATAAAATTAGTGTGATAGTTGATCTGGCAAGATATCTTTCATTCTATCAATTTTGTTTATGTAAGCCTGATTATAACCACCTATGGGCAAATCAGTGTCTCACTAGTTTTGCTACCAATTATAACCTCCTATGAGAAAATTAGTATCATTGACCTATGTTATTGTATCCTAGTTATAATTACTTATGTAAAAACTAGGGGAAACACTTGTTTATCATGCATTGATACATCACCTTACCATTATTGTTTTCATTTGACTAGCCATTTGATAGATTTGATAAATTGTTGGGACCTAGTTGGTTTTTTCTTGACTTTTGTGTGGATGGAATTACTATGACTTAAGGTCATTTTAGGACTATGTGGGTCATGCTCATTTTATGTTGAGGTCACCTCAGTCCCCCTTTCCATAGACTCTCACCGTTTTGTGAGCAACCTAAGCCAAATGCTCTCACTATTTTGCGAATAGGTATCTTGTCATTCTCTAATGAGTTAAGATACCTCAAAATGCCAAAAACATTCATAACATTTCAAAAATCCAAAAATATTTATCCTATCTAAGCATAGTCAGTTATCCTCGATCCACCTTATTGGGGCATTGTCATTGTTAGGATGCTTTCTTTTGCTTTCATTTTTAGGCTTTCTATTTGTTTTTTTTTTATTTTAGGTTGTTTGTTTGTTTGTTTGTTCACTTGCCTATTTGTTTGATTTTAGCACTGTTGCCTTGACTCAATCTATGTTTGTTCATTGGGTGATTCCTTGTGCGCACCTATTCTTGAGTCCATCCATATTCATACATCAACTTTATCATCATGGTTTTTATCATTGGTGAATTATTTTTGAGTGTTTATTGGATCAAAAGTCAGTCTTTATGCATATTTCATCCAAGTCTTCATAGTGTTCTATCATGATGCCTACCATCACATGCTACAACAAAAAATAGCTTCAAGAAGGTCTAAAATCAATGGATCTATAAAATTTTCTCCTTGGCACCTTGTCAAATCCTCATACCCACCTTAATCAATATAACTCATTTGACCATTCTAGTTATATCATTGTTAATCAAGATGAGTATCTCCTCATTGACAGGTATAATTGAATTATTTTATTGATCAATCTCATTCCTCTATCCATCTCTTTCATCACTTTGTGCCCATTCATTTTTAATTTAAATTCTTGGTTATATCCTTGAGTTATGCTTGTTAATCAGCTCTAATTGGGGCACAATCATCTTTAGCCAATCTAGGTCCTCTTAATGATTATAACCACCTATGGGAAAATCATTATTTTGACTTTTAATCTTAGATAATTAACATAATACCTAACAATAAATAAGTTAAGAAAAAAATAACTACACATGATTATAACCACCTTTGGGCAAATCAGTAATCTTTTTTACATCAATATACGCAAGTATTTTCTCATTTGAATTAATATCAACCATGGGTTAATTCCACCTTTCTTCTTGTTTCTTTTTTAGGGACCACCCATCAACAAATGTGATGGTCACTCTCTCGAGGGGGCATCATCCTAGGCTTTCTAAACACCATTTGGAGCTTTGTTCTTCAACCATCATCTTATTTTTGGCATACAGGCCTTTTCTCATTATTTGAGAATATATTATTTTGCCTATAATTTGAAACATCTTCCTAAATAGGGGCAAATTTTAGACACCTAAATTTGGCCACCAATAACCTCCAACTCGGTTTTTGACCAATTTCCACCAAAATGCACAATTTGGCTTAAAAACACCAAAATGTGCTAAAAGCTTTGAAACTTATATATTCAATTACTAATTTTGTCTAGAGTATCATTAATTGGGGCCATGAAATTTATGGGATAGCTAGCTTTGATTAGATCATTCCAAGTCAAAATGCTAATTTTGCACCTGGGTGCTCTAGATTGCTCTTTCCTATCAAATCTCTTACACAAGGCACGTGCCTTTGCTATTTATTGTCAGTAACTTTATAAATGGGATAGTGGATCCAACACATCTGAAATCTCCTTCCAATTCTAATCTAGTCAAATTTTGGACTATTAACAAGGCATTCTGATCAATTTGAGTAATTTATGGACAAACTACTGAAACATGCTTAAGAGATAATCCAAATCAAATCCTATTTAATAATTCCATGAAAACTTGTTGAATACTTGTTTTTATAAATGAATATTAAATATTTGCATCATTAAGTGTCCTCATTTCTTTGGAAGACATCCCTAGGCCATAAATGCCACAAATATCAGGATTCATGCCGTCTATGCCTTATCAATTCCTTCCATGATGCCCTCCATGCCTCTTAATTGTCCCTTCTTTCAATGTCATGATGAGGATAGTTATAAAATTAATTCCAAATATTTAATTAATCCTCAACCACACATCTCAATCTCAATATGGATGGTTCAGGTTGATTCTAGACATTCTCAAAAATCTATAAATAGAGAGGCCATGAACATCATTTCTAACACATGATTATGCAAAGTTATAATGCATAACTGATTACAAAGATTCATGCAACTATTGTTATCATTACAAATTGATTATAATCCAAGCCAAGCCACAATCCAAAGGTGCCAAAGAGAGATGGAGGTAGCCAATCTTCCATTGCCAAGGACTTCATGAGCACAAGCTGAGTAAGCCACTATAATAAGCATTTTGGAGCATCCAAGAGAGGTAAAAGAAGGTTTATTTTGCATTTTAATTGTATGTTTTATTCATGTTTGTTAACTAAGCTCTCCCTAGTGTCTAGGCCTAGAGATGTTATACTAGTTAGTGTGTTTCTTTCATTTTGTTTTCATTTTGAAACTAACACCATACTAAGCATCCTGTCTTGAGTCAAATTCCTAGATCACAAGTTGAAAGACATAAATTATAACCAATAGCATTATCTCCATAGTTATTTGAACAACATTATTAAGTCAACACAATCTTCATTCATCATATTCATAAATGATCTCTAAAGAATACATAGTTCTATAATTATAATATAATTAACTCATATAAATGCTATCAATAACATCCAACTGAACAACAACATTACAAAGTACATTTTAAAGTTATTTATACTTGGTTTTACATGAACAAGTAGTTGCAAAAGTATATACACTCAAAGTGACTCTCCAATGATCATCAACACATTTTAGTTCTTGAAAAAAATTACATTAATTTCCTAAGAACCCAAGCTTTTCTACCCTTATATTCTCTCTTTGATGTTGGATCCTCATCATCAAGTGCCTACTTCCCATGAGCCAATGTTATATTCATGCTTAACTTATTCTATTCCATCCTTGTGAATCGATTTATGACTTTTTTCCACTTTTTGTGTAATCCCCAAGTTTTTTAATAAATTTTGAGTCCTTCACTCTCGAGTTCTTTATTTAACATGTAAATTTATTCCATTATACTTGGTCCTTCTAAGCCATGGACTCCCACACCATGGTCTTCCATGCGAAGATCTTCTACATTATGCCTCTTCACGTTTTTTATTTCAAAAATTACTTTTCCAAAATTGGGGCCCAACATCATGATATATGTATGAACCATAATGAGGAATGTTAAGTATAATCTAAGAAATAATTAAAAATAATTATTTAATATTAAAAAATTATATATTTCAAACTATGTTCTCACCTACAAACTTATATATATATTTTTAATAAATAAATATACCGACTCAAATTTGTCTGTGAAGATGAAAAACAAATAAATTTATTGAAATTTGTGTTGGTTTATCTTTGACATGTTTTTGGACTAGGTTCGAATAATCCAATCCTAAAACCAAGGTATTTTTGGAGGCAAACTTGTGAGATTAAAATTTAAATGCTTTGGAATGACATACATCCTTTACAAAAGGAAAACTTATCATTAAATGTATTTAATCATTGAATTAAACCACTGAAAAGGGTGTGTATATGTTGTTTAAAATGGTGCATTCCCTTTGTAGTCCCTTAACAATTTCATACAAACTCTCATATCCATGATTTTTTTTTTTATTATTTCACATTTTAAAAGTTTTGAATTGATTTTTATAGCTTATTAAGATTCCATAAATTCTTCCTTTACTTTATTTTAGTTTAAGTAAACTCATCAATTTTTGTTCAATTTTTATCTTACTTAGACTTAAAATCAAAAATATAAATCATGAGGTTAGATAGTCATTGCAAAAAACCAATTAAGGAGATAATAAATGAGGAAATTGAAGTCAATAGAGAAAAAAAATAAAAAGACAACCATATTGGAGAGAATCCATAAGAGCTTCTAGACAAGATTAAATTACTCGTTCCACACCATTTACTATTTCAATTGAAAATAACATGCCAAATTGCATGGAATTTAATTTAGATATATATTCAAATGAGATAATATTTAATCGATCCTTGTTGAATGGTGAAACTCAATATGTAGAACATGTAACTAATGAATTTGTATTGAGTAATGAAACATATGGAGAAATACAATATAATGGAACATCTATCACATAATGATCTTAATTGATCTCTCTCTCAATAAAGATGAATTCACTTTTCATGTAAAGCCTAATGTTAATAAAGGGTTAAATATCCCTTATATGGTTGAATTGATAACACCATTAAATTTAAGAAATAATGTAGCTCATATGCCCACACCTCCAAGGATAATCTAAAGAACACCAAGATATTTGATTGAAATAGTTGAGAATATATTAGAACCTATACAAGGTAAAATGTCAAAACATATAGTTAAAATTCATGCTTAGTTTATATGGGATTGTATATTTGAGAAGAAAACCAATACAAAATGATGTTAATTATTTATTCAATTAATGAAAATGTAAAAAATGCATCTTGTGATACATAATTTATGGATAAGAATAAGCAACCCAAAGGGAATAAATAACGCAATAGTAAAATATCTAAGAAATGCATTTAATGCAACAGGTAATAAAACTTAAAAAAAATACAGTAATGGGGTAATGTGAATAATAATGGAGTCTATAGTGAGTAAGAAAATATTTATAAGCCAATTTATTAGTCAAACAAGTACAACCTTAAAAATGAATAGGAAAACTCTAATTAAAGATGTAGGAATAATAATAAGACTCGATGACCCTTTGATCACATATTGTTGGGCACTTAGTGGTAGACTCTCATGAAAATACAAGGTATTAGGTGAACAAACAAGACATTTAATTGAATTTTTTTGACATGACAACACAAGGGTCTCACATAATATAAAAGATGTTAAAATAAGAATAGCTTCAAAAAACTATGATTCACATGTGAAACACTTCATAGACATGACCTATATATAATTCTATAAAACATTTTTAATAAAATTTAATGGATAATTGGTAATTAGCCAAAGTTCATTTGAGATGTGCAAACCTTTCTACATTAAAATCAACCAAACACACACCATGTGTTTTTGTAGGATCCATGTTGAATATACTATAAATTTTTAATGTTTTTTTCACATTCATTATACTTTAAATAGTGATGAGATTATTTAGGAAAGTATGGTGGATTATCCACCTTAAACATCAAGAGAGTTAATCCCAGGTCTTTATGTCAAAGACTTGAGGGGCAGTTCTTTTTTACAAAGATTGTTTAGATGTAATATGCAACACTTGTGGTGGTTTTTCACATTTGACTGGTTGTATACACGAGGAAATTTCACATGAATTTGGAATGTAATTATTTAATTTTAATAAGTATATGTAAAGTATACATTAAAATTTGGAACAGATTCATCAAGATGTGAGTTAGATATGACCCAGATATATGTATCTTATTTCTAGTTGAATTCAAGAAGAATATTATCTACCAATATACAAGACACACACACTAGTAAAAACATTTACATGATCAATTAAATTTATGTAAGGACAACTTTCCATTCCAGACCATTGTTTCAATTTTGGACTTTGCTGAAAACTACACTCTATAACCGTAAAATGAATTTCAATCCTAGTAGTATATTTTAATTTGAGTTGAAATTCCATGCATATTGCATTTAGACAAACACCTAATAATATAGAAGATAGTATAAAGATTTGGAAGAAGTACCAATTTTATATGAATGATGAAAAATTGCATTCTTCAAAGTTTGTCAAAGGTTATTTTTGGGATATTTTATATAAATATGAATGCAAGATAAATCATGTTTAATACAAACTACATTTAACCAAAAAATTGTGCACAATAGTTTAATAATTCTCAAAAAAAAAATTGGTTGAGAAAGATGCATGAGAAGAGTGGGGTATAAAAAATTTGGAGTTTCTTTGAGGTTCAACATAGAAAATGGGGATCATGATGGTTTTGGTGCATGTGTAAATAGAGCCCTTAAAAAGGGCAAAAGAAGTAGAAGGATGGCACTTAATTGGTTGATGTTGAAAGTATTGTGGCTTAGTGTAATGAAACAATATATCCTGGATTAGATAGATATTCTCATGTGTGAATATTATTTTAGTTAATAGAGATAACAAATAAGGCAATGCATGAATATTGTAGTATAATATGTAGATTGAGTGACTTACACTCATTTCAAAGCTCAAATTATAGATCATGGACTATTTATACTAGGGACATGGCATGATTTTATTTGAGTTGTATGAAATTTGATTGTAATAAATGTGAGTCAAAATAATGGGTTGAAGAATGGTGTTATATACCCTTTAGGCTATGGAGACTACTCATTCATTAAAACCATTAAGAGATCATGAAAGGAAATCAATAATTAAATTTTACCACATCTCAGATCTTGTGCAACCAGTGACAACTTATTTAAAATATTAGTGTAGCCTTAAACATTAGTGATATTTTAGTTTTTTCCTAAATATCCTTAAAAATTGATTATATTTTAAATACATACCACATTTTCACATTAATTTAACTTGAAGATAATGATGAGGGAATAGAATACCACTTATCTTATTACATTCAATATAAAAATAAACTAACCACATCTGTCATAGATGGGGAAGGCTTCAAAGACACTTTCATAAAATAAAGTAATGGTTATTTTAAGACTTTGATCTGAATAGGGTGATATTTCACTATTCAAATCTAGTTATCACTAAAAATATTCAATTTATAAAATTTTATGGAAAGCCTCAAAAATAAAATTGTGGAAAGTTCATAAATCTAAGCATGAAACTATTCTTGAAACACTTAAAATAGAGTTGATCATGAAGGTACATTAGACTAACTTGGTAAGGTTAGTATTAAATGAAAGTTACATTTTGAATTAGTAAATTCACTATTTGATTTAGTGTATTTTAAATAATAATTATTTTATTATTATGTATATATATTTATTTTAAATCAATACTAACACATTTAATGTAGGTTACTAGTACTGAATGGGCTTCCACCTTCACATGGTTGGTGCCGTGAGTAGACTATATTATTTTATTGAAATAAATACAATAATAAAAAAATGTTATGGTTCACAAAATATAATGGTATGTGTAGAGGGCTCCTAGTGTAATAGTTACTTGTATTTCATACGATTTTACCCATCACAATTTACATGAAATGGTTGTGTAAAGTTTATACCATTTTTCCCTTTAAAATAAGAAGATTCTCTTAAGAGATGATGCCAACTACCTAAAAGTTTAAATTATAGGGGCGATAGAGGGAATATGAATTTAATTATTGCATTTATATTCCTAACTAGATGTGACCACGAATATGGTTCATCGATTAGGTTGTGGTTCAAAATTTTCATGTTATAGTGACAAAATTTTTGTCCCTAAGAATTTTTTTGTTATGAGATAAAATATGACACCATTTCATCCTCATTAAAATTTTAATATAATACTATATTTTGTGGTTAAAATACTCATATGTGAAAATTTACAAGCTTTTTATTCATAATTACACCTAATGAGATGTTTTCATTAATGTAAAAGGGTTTGTTATTTAGTAAATAATATGGCCATTGATGTCAAAGAATTCTTGATGATAAGAGTCTATAGTTTCTATAGAGTCCATATCTACTGATTGATTATGTAGCTTACTATAAAAGTTTTTTTTGGTGAAGAAGACAATTAGCCAAGAGACTTGTTATCTATATTTTACATCATATGGAGTCACAAAAATAGACTGTAGAATTAATTCAGACTAAAAACCATTAAATAAGTTTCTCAATGTGAAGGAAGGTGATCTAGGAATTATGAAGAATAAGATCATGTTTGTAGTTACTAGGTGAGCATCTACAAATTGCATCAGACATGTTATGAACTGCATCAAGTTTACTATAGACTACATCAGATTTATTATGGACTGTATTAGGCTTGATATAGAATGCATCAAGGGTGCTACAGACTGCATCAGAGTTACTATGAATTACATCAAGACTACTACAGACTTCATCAAGATGATACTAAATGTATTCTAATGATTGTTTGGTCTATCCTAGCTTCATTTCACTCAGGCTAACCAATGTGAGTGAGATTTTATATAAGCCAATGTGAATTATGTTTTTAAAAGCGAATAAATCATTAGGCCACTGACTATAGAGTTTTGTTCGGAAAATTTTCAAGAGGTTGTTGATCAACATATTGTATATAAGCAAGATCAAATTATCCTTTTGATGTATAAAAATAGAGGGTTATTATTCGTTAAGGACTAGAGCAAAGGTTTGTTGAGGAAGGATGGCCAAAGACACATGAGTATGAAAATAACAAATGAATTATAGGAAGATGAACCCTAGAGTATACAAAATTAGCTAAAAGAGATGAGGAGAGGAGGTAGAGAGGAAAGATTCTTTGAAAATAAAGAGTAAAGAGAAAGAGAGCCTAATTTGTGTATTTGATTAATGAGTAGAAAATAATAGAATAATATTGAGATTGATAAGTAGAGAAAGTAGAATTGTACCATCATTTATTGATAGAAACAACTGAGAAAGGTGGATGATCTAAAGTAGTTGAGTTGGTGCTTGGAAAAATTGTTTAAATCCTCCTGTAGATTAGAGTATATAAATTAGGGAGTTGGTGCTTCCTATCAAGTTGGTGCTTGACTATTTGGGGTTGGTACCTCAAGATGAGTTGGTACTCAACAATTTTGTTGATTCATTTCATATCTAATTTAAGACATCTAGTCTATGTAGTTATCATTGTGGGTTTTCTTCCCTTTAAGGGTTTCCCACCTATATCATGTGTTATGTCTTTATGTTCTTTGTTATGGTTTGATTGCTCTATGGATTCTATATTGATGCTTGACTAATAAACTAAACAATTAGATGAAGGTTTAAGATCTCATGGATTCACCCCCCCCCCTTTTAGTGGTTGTGCTTCTAACAATTAGTATCAATGCAAGTCCTTCAAGGTCAAGATTGATAAATGGAAGGTAGATCCTAAGAATCACAATGTCTAGTCATCAAAAAACAAGAAGGGTTTTCAACAAATAAAGCCCCTTTGTTCACTAGATCCAATTATCCTTTTGGAGAATTAGGATCAAAACCTATTTGATGGATCTTGGGTTTGACATTTGGTAGTCAGCTGTAGATGGATATATTATCCCTCAAACTCCTCCAAATGATGTTTCAGGAAAGAAAGTAAGTGAGAACAATTCAAATACTATGAATTCTTTATTGTGTTTATTGGAATAATCTAATTTTTTCAAGGTGATGTAATATGAGTCAGCTAAGGAAATTTGGGATAAGATACAACTTATCTATGAAGGTGACACTAAAGAAAAAATTGGTAAAGCTTCAAACCTATAGAAGATAACTTGAAGGTCTAAATATGAAATAAAGAGAGAATATTGTAGCATATCTTCGTAGAGTTGATGAAGTAGTCAACATAATTAGAGGTCTTGGAGAAAAGGTTAATGAGTCAAGTATTGTTCAAAAAAAATTAAGATCTTTGATCCCAAGATCTGACTCCAAGGTGTCACTAGTTGAAGAAGTAAAAGGCTTAGACAAGTTACAAATGGATGAGCTTCATGGAATATTTACTACCTATGATATGAGGACTGATGATGGAAGATGTTACAAAAGGTAAGTAGCCTTCAAGGTTGAAAAGAAAACACAAATAAAAAAGGTTGAAGTTGACAGTGACACTGATGTTGATGAAGACAAAGTCAAAACCTTATTTGTGAGGAAACTGAGAAAAGGTTTACGTAGGTACAAAGGAAAGCTACCATTCAAATATTTTAATTATGGTAGGATTGGTCATTTTAGTTCCAAGTGTCCTCAAAATGAAAAACATGATCATGATGAGGAACATGGTGAAGAGAATAAGAAGTCTCACAAGTATGACAAGAGAAAGAAAAATTTCAATCAAGGTGATAATAAGAAAAATTTATTCAATAAAAAAAAGAGTATATGTTTTAAAAAATACAAAATATCTTCTAAAGTCAGTGATACATATATATCTCAGACAGTGATGATTGTAGTTTAGACTATAGAAGTGATGAAGCTTTGTTCATGGCCATTGAAGTTAAAGATGGGATTAGTTCAAAAGAAAAAGTCTTCATCGATGATGAAGAAGTGGATGAATAATAATTCAATGTTGATCTTGAGGTATAACTTATCAATGCTTTGAATGAATTGAAGAGTCAAAGAAAAAAAAACTAAAAGTTGAAGTCTCTAGTCAAAATTCATGAAGAACAAATATATAGCTTAGAAACTAACATAACTAAGAGTGCAAAGGAAGTTGAGGAGGTCATCAAAAATCTCAAGACTCAATTATAATAAGAAAATTAAAGTCTAAAGTCCAAGTAATTAGAGTGAAATAAGTACAAATTTGAGATAGGTTCATTGAGTTCAAATTTGAAACAATTCACAGTCAAATTAAAAAATTGTCAAAAGTTTGAAAAGAGCAATGGAATTTTTGATTACATGTTAAATATTCAAAGGTCACCATGTATCAAAATAGGCCTTGGATACATAGATCACCAAAAGAGTAATAAGGAAGAGTAGAAAATTAGTAAGCCAATGACATATGTTGATGCTCTCAAAAAATCTGAGATTGTGAATGATAGTGAGAGGTCAGGATAGGTCAAGAATATTATCACTTCTCTCAAAAATAACAAAAGTGTCAATCTACCTTTCAAAAATATTCAAAGATCATTTCTTATTAGGAAACCAAATGCAATAATGTACATTTATTCCTTTTATGGCTACTATTTTTCCTATAATCAATTTGTACATACAGTTGTAGATTGTAGATCAAATTCTAGAAACAATCATGCATGGAGAAGTGATATGAATAGTCATAGATTTCCAAAATAATTCTCAAATTCATTTGTCCAAAGGTCAAATATTAATAGAATCAATATGATTTGTTAAAACTGTAATATAATTAGACATGTTACAAGATTGTATAGATTGGGTTATACAAAACTCCCTAGTTAAAATAGGAAGGTGTATATTAAAATTGATAAGAATTAAAAACCTTTGAAAATACTAAAAAAAGGAGCAAAAAAATGATGGTCCAAAGGAAGAAGAATCCATGTTAGCACAAGCTTATTTTCACATTCAATATGAGAGTTTGAAATGGTACATTGATAGTGGTTTTTCAATCCATATTATAAGTGACAAGAATAAATTTATATCTCTAAAGAAGACTAATGAAGGTATAATCAAGTTTAGAAACACTACAACAGCTAATATTATTGGCAAGGGAATACTAAGTCTTGACAATGGAAAAACTAAAACTGAGAATGTGTTATATGTAAAAAGATTGAAGCATAATGTTTTGAGTGGTAGTAAAATGTGAAATCAAGGATATACTCTTAATTTTCATGTTGAAGGATGTGAAATAAGAAAAGCAAGTTTACAAATATTGGTAATAGATGCTGACAAGTCTGCAAATAATTTATATGTTTTGAATGAGAATAAGAAGGACAAGTGTTTTATGAGTCAAGTGAATGAAATCTAACTTTGGCACATAAGAATGGGACATCTAAACTTTGAAAACTACGTAAAGATAAGCACTAAGAAATTAATTAGGAACATGCCTAAGATACTAAACCTATAAACACATTGTGTAAGGCATGCCAACATGGAAAATAGACAAGAAGAAGGTTCAAGACAAAGTAATATTCAAATACAAAACCTTTAGATTTTATTCTTATAGATCTATGTGGTCTAACTAGAACTCAAAGTATTCAAGGTAAGAGTTACTTCATGCTTCTTATTGATGATTACATTAGAATGACTTGTGTTGATTTTTTCAAGGATAAATTTGAGGCTCTAGATAAGTTCAAGGAATTAAAGATTCTAGTTGAGAATGAGATGGAATTAAAAATCAAGTGTCTAAGATCTGATAAAGGAAAATAATTCTAGTCAAATGATTTTTATGACTTTTGCAAAGAACATGGAATCAATATAGTTTTTTACTACAAAAACACCACAGCAGAATGGTGTGGTAGAGAGGAAGAACATGGTTATTTAAGAAATGGCGTAGACAATGTTAACTGAGTCCAAATTATCTAATATATTTTGGAGAGAGGATGTAAACATAGGATTACACATTCTAAACAAATGTAAAATCAAACTAAACATCAATAATACCCCCAATGAGCTATAAAAAGGTAGACTAGTGTCAGTGGAACACTTTAGATTGTTTGGAAGCATGTGTTTCTTCAAGAGATATGAAGATGATCTAGGAAAATTTGATTCAATGGATGATGAAGGCATCTTCCTTGGATATTCTTTAGTTAGTTCTGCATATATATGCTACAACAAGAGACTACAGAAGATTATGAAGAGTACACTTGTAAGAGTGGATGAAACTAGATCTAAGAAGGTGAACACATAACTAAGAGTTTATATAGAGGAGCTTGACTTCAAGGAAGAATTAAAAAAATTAGAAGAAGAATAAGTAGCAAAATAAATTCAAGAAGAAGAAGAATGGGAAGATACAAGGGCACCATCCAAATTCATTCAAAAAAATCATTCATAAAATCAAATAATTAGTGATATTGATGTTGGAGTGCAAACTAGGAGAAGGTTTATGAATACATTAGCAAATGTAAACTTCTCTCTATTTTAAAAAATATAACCAAAACCTTTCTCAGAATATAGAAGTGACAAGCATTGGGTGAGTGTTATGGAGGAAGAGCTCAATTAGATTGAGGAAAATGAGACTTGGAAACCTATTCCTAGACCTAAGGACAAGAATGTCATTGGAACCAAATGGGTTTTTAGGAATAAATTGAATGAAGATGGTTAGGTCATAAGAAAATAATCAAGGCTAGTATGCGAAGGCTATGCTCAAGTAGAAGGTGTTGACTTTGAAAAAAAAAAATACACCAGTTGCAAGAATAGAAGCCATAAGACTAATATGTTGGTTTCAAGAATTTCAAGATATATAAGATGGATGTAAAATTTACATGATCAATCTAAAGGTTTCTCTTTATCAGGAAATAAGGATTGTCTATAGACTAAAGAAAGCCTTATATGGGCTAAAGTAAGACCTTAGAGTGTGGTATGCAAGACTTGAAAGATACTTATTTGATCAGGGTTTCAAGAGAGGTGTTTATGATAGCAACCTTTACATCAAAATAGAAGGTGAGCATCAATTAATTATAATTGTGTATGTTGATGATATTATGTTTGATAGTGACTATGACAAGATGTCTAAGGAATTCATAGAAGTAATGTAGAAAGAATTTGAGATGTTTATGTTAGGAGAACTATCATTTTTCTTAGATTGCAAGTAGTTTAGTTAGATAAGGGAATTTTCATCTCTCAAGCTAAGTACATTAAGGAAATGTTGAATAAGTTTGATATGGAAGACTGTAAATCAATAAATACTCTTCTACCAATAAGTTGTAGGCTAAGTCAAGAATATAAGTCATTAGAAGTCAATCGGAACTTGTATAGATATATGATTGGAAGTCTATTGTATACTACTGCATCAAGACTTGATATCATGTAGGCAGTAGCTCTAGTGGAAAAAATTTAGGCAAAACCAAAAGAGACGCACTTATAAGCAATCAAGAGGATATTCAGATATCTCAAAGGTACTATGGATTTTGGTTTGTGGTACTCAAAAGGTAAGGATTTCACTTTAATAACATATATTGATTCAGATTGGACAGGTAGCACTGATGACAAAAAGAGAAAAAGTGGTGGTGCATTATTTCTTAGAAAGAGTCTTGGGTCATGGTTGAGTAAGAAACAACCATTAGTTTCCTTTTCCATAGCTAAAGATGATTACATAGTAGTAGAATCATGTTGCACATAGGTTATATGGATGAAACATACCTTGAGTGACTTTAAGATTAAGAATGACAATCTAATTTCTAAATTTTGTGATAATACCAGTGCTAATAACATATCTAATAATCCATTCATGCATTCTAGGACTAACCATATTCAAATCAAGTATCATTTTCTAAGGGATTAGGTAGATGATCAGATTGTCAAACTAGAGTACGTAACCATAAAAGAACAAGTTATAGCCATTTTATAAAACCTATTCCAAGGGAAACATTTGAGTTCTTAAGGTAGGAATTGGGAGTAATTCCTTCTTCTGTTAGTCACTAAGAAATGTATGGACTAAAGGGGGCTAACCTTTGGGTATCTTTTATTTCTGAGGAACAAGAGACAAGAGTCTATGAAAGTCAAAAGATGTTCATGTGGAAGTGAGTAGTATCTTGCATTTTTTTGAGAAGTTTATGGAATTCTTATCAGGGAAATGAAAATGGATATTATCAATTTTGAAGAAGTAGCACTTTTTTTTAGATCAAATAGATTTCAGGTTGTACAACCCTTTTCCATTGATGTCAAAGAGGGAGAATTGGTAAGCTAATTATTTTTAGGGAGAAATAGTGCAACAATTCAGATAGTTGTATAAGGGATAGAAATAACAAGTTGTATAATTGTTGTCTAGTTGCCTTAGGTGAAGAAATGATAGGGGGAAAAGTAAATCATGTTTAAGATTTGGTGTAAAGGTATGTTCATTAAAATCTTCTCAAGTCATCAGCTTGTAAAGATTTTCCATCAATGACAAAGGGGGAGTTTATTAAGATTTTTTCATTAATGTCAAAGGGTTTGCTATTTAGTAAAGAATATGGTCATTGATGTCAAGGAATTTATGCTGATAAAATTTCATAGTTTTTTCATAGTCTGTAGCTTACACTAAAGGTTATTTATAATGAAGAAGACAATTAGCCAAGAGACTTGTTATCTATATTTTACATCATATGGAGTCATAAAAATAGATTACAAAATTAATTTAGACTAAAAACCATTTAATAATTTGTTCTATGTGAAGGAAGGTAGTCTAAGGATTATGAAGAATAAGATCATGTCCAAAGCTACTGGGTGAGCAACTACAGACTATATCAGATATGCTATGGACTACATTAAGTTTTTTACAGACTACATTAGATTTTATATAGATTTCATCAAGCTTGATATGGACTACATCAAGGGTGTTACAAACTGCATCAAAGTTTCTATAAACTGCATCAAGACTACTACAGACTTCATCAGGCTAGCACTAAGTGTATTCTATTTATTGTTTGGTCCATCCCAGCTTCATTTATATTAGGATGACCTATGTGAGTGAGACTTTTATATAATCTAATGTGAATTATGTTTTAAAAAGATAATAAATCACTAGACCATCGAATATAGAGTTTTTTTGGTCTACTTTCAAGAGGTTATTGATCAATGTCTTGTATATAATCAAGATCAAATTGTCCTTTTGATGTATGAAAATAGAGGATTATTGTTCACTAAGGAGTAGATCAAAGGTCTATTGAGGTTTGTATGAATAGAAAGTCATGAGTATGAAAATAATGAATGATTTATAAGAAGATAAACCCTAGAGTATATAAAATTAGATAAGAAAGATGAGGAGAGGAGGTAGAGAGGACAGAATCTTTGAAAATAAAAAGTAGAGAGAAAGAGATCCTAATGCATTTATTTGATTGATAAGAAGAATAAATCTAAGCTAAGTAAGTAGATAAATTAGAATTATACCATCATTTTTTGATAGAATACTCTGAGAAAGGTGGATGATCTGAAACAGCTAAGTTGGTGCTTGGCAAAGGGGGTTGAATCCTCCTTGTAGATTGGAGTCTACAAATGAGGGAGTTGGTACTTCCTAACAAGTTGGTGCTTGATAAATATTTTTGTCAAGTTAGTGCTTGAATATTTGGGGTTTATTCCTCAAGCTAATTTTGTGCTCATCAATATTTTTGACTCATTACATATTTGACTTAGGATATGCATTCCATGCATTGATCACTGTGGTTTTTATTCCCTTTAAGGGTTTCCTACCTATATCATGTGTTATGTCTTTATGTTCTTTGATATGGTTTAATTTATATATGGATTCTATATTGATGCTTGAATAAAGAACTAAAGAATTAGATGAAGGTTTAAGAGCTCACTGATTTACCTCCCCCCCCCCTTAGTGGTTGTGATTCCAATAACCCCTTGGTTTACATGTAAAACTTATGCATAGTTTGTACTATTTTTCCCCTTAAGAGCAATACAATTATATTAAAGTATGTATATAAACATATATAAGTTTGAAGTTTTGGGGATGAATAAGGGTGAACATATATGTTTTTTTTATACTCTCATCTAAATGTGACCTTAAATATAATTTATTGATTGTGCATGTAGTTCAAAAGTTATGCATTATATTGACCAACTTTTGGTTCCCAAATCAAGTTTTCACTGCGAGAGAAAGCATATTAATATTTTTTCCTCATCATGAGTAGAATATAATAATTTAGGGTATGATTATATTACTTTCTCATGCAAATTTAGGAGCTTATAACTCATTTCTAATCCTCTAGTTTACATGCAACGGCTGCACAAAGTTCATACCATTTCTCCACTTAAAAATGAAAAGTTTCTCTTAAGGGGTATGTCTAGATGCATGAGATTTTTGAGTATGGGGGGGTGGGGGGGACGGTGGGTGAGGCAGCAGAGGAGAAGGTGGATGAAGGATATTATTACATTTAGTGGTTGTGATTCCAATAACCCCTTGGTTTACATGTAAAACTTATGCATAGTTTGTACTATTTTTTCCCTTAAGAGCAATATAATTATATTAAGGTACGTATATAAACATATATAAGTTTGAAGTTTTGGGGATGAATAAGGGTGAACATATATGTTTTTTTTATAATCTCATCTAAATGTGACCTTAAATATAATTTATTGATTGTGAATGTAGTTCAAAAGTTATGCATTATATTGACCAACTTCTGGTTCCCAAATCAAGTTTTCACTGCGAGAGAAAGCATATTAATATTTTTTCCTCATCATGAGTAGAATATAATAATTTAGGGTATGATTATATTACTTTCTCATGCAAATTTAGGATCTTATAAATCATTTCTAATCCTCTATTTTACATGTAATGGCTGCACAAAGTTCATACCATTTCTCCACTTAAAAATAAAAAGTTTCTCTTAAGGGGTATGTCTAGACGCATGAGATTTTTGAGTATGGGGGGGGTAGGAGGCGGGGAGGGGAAGTAGGGGAGAAGGTGGATGAAGGATATTATTACATTTATATTCCAATCTATATGTGACCCTAAATATATTCATCGAATGGGCATGTAGTTCAAAATTTGTGTTATATTAACCAACTTTTGGTCCTTAAAGCAAGTTTTCACTATGAGAGAAAACATATCACCATTTTTTAATAATAAAAAGTGGAATTTAGAATTCAATGGTGTTTTTATATCCCCCCACCATGAAAATTTATGAGCTAACAATTCATCTCTACCCCTCATAGTTTGCATGCAATGACTACACAAATTTTGTACCATTTCCCCCCCAAGAATGAAAATATTATCTTCAAGGATGCATCTAGATTCCTAAAAAAATTGATTTTGTGGGTTTGTATAGGGTATAAAAATTCCATTTTTTTATACTCCCGTATATATGTGACCATAAATATGGTTTATCAATTGGGAATGTGGTTCAAAAGTTGTGTTTTATACTAACTTTTTGTCCCTACAATAAGTTTTCACTACAAAATAAAACATATTTCCATTTATTCACATTCATGATTGGAATATAAACATATGGGTACTAATTATAATACTCCCCTAGGAAACTATATAATCTTACAATTTTTCTCTACCCCTCACAGTTTGTATGCAACGGTTGCACAAAGTTCATACCATTTTTCCCTTAAAAATGAAAAGACTATCTTAAGGGATATACCCAACCACCTATAAATTTTGAGTCTATGGGATGATATAATATATATTAATAACATTATTTCATTTATATTCCCATCTATATGCAACAGTGAAGATAATTCATAGATTGGGCATGTTTCAAAAGTTACACATTATATTGACAAACTTTTGGTACCTAAAGCAAGTTTTTAATGTGAGATAAATTGTTCCACTATTTATTCCTCATCATTATTTAAATATAATAATATATGGGATGTATATATTAATCATTTTTGTAACTATAGGATCTTTGGCTTAATCTCTACCCCTCATGATATATGTGTAATGACTATGTAAAGTTTAGACTATTTTTCTACTTAAGAACTAGAAGATTATCTTAAGGGATACATCCAACAACCTAAAAGTTTAAAGTCTTGGGGATGAAAAATAGAAAATTAAGGCCATCATTATCTTTATATTCCCATCTAGATGTGACCATAAAGACGGTTTGTCGATTGGTCATGCAGTTCAAAATTTATGCATTATACTAACCAAATTTTAGTCCCTAAAGCAAGTTTTTGTTGAGATAATATATTTCTTCCTCATCACGAGTGGAGTTTAATCATCCATGGTATGTTTATAATACTCTCTTTTCAAACCATATGATCATTATTTATGTGTAATAATTTCATAAAGTTCATATCATTTTTATATTTAAGAATGAGAATTTTCTCTTAAGGGATGCGTCTGACCTCTTGCAAGTTTCAAGTCCAAGGTTTTCATAGGTTAGATAAAATCCATCATTTCATTTATGTTTCCATATATAAATGAATGAAAATATGGTTTTTTTATTGGGATTTAAGTGTAAAATTTCCATGTCATACTTACCAACTTTTGGTCCATAAAGTAAGTTTTTGCTACAAGAGAAACCATGCTTCCATTTATTCCTCATAGATATTAAAATAGAAACATATTGGATGTGCCTAGAGGAATATATCATGAAAAATTATCATATTATTGTTCATCTCTACCCCACATGGTTTATCTCTACCCCATATGGTTTACATGTAACCAATGCATAAAGTTTGCACCATTTTTCCCCTTAAGAATGATAAGTTTCTCTTCAAGGATGCATTTGGCTGCTTGAAATTTTTAAGTATTTAGACCAGTGGAGGGTATATGAAATAATTATTATGTTTATATTCCAATATGAATATTACCATGAATATGTTTCATTGATTGTACATGTGATTAAAATGTTACAAATATATTGATTAACTATGGGTCCTTGAATCAGGGTTTTATTGTGAGATAAAATGTGTCATTATTTATTTATAATCATAAGTTGAATAAAATATTATAGTATAATCTTATGACTCCCCCATTTAAATCCAATATCTTATAGTTAATCTCTACCCCTCACGGTTTCACTGCAACAATTACACAAATTGCATACCTTTTTCCTCATAAGAATGGCATGTTTCTCTTTAGGGATTCATATGATTGACTGCATGTTTTGAGTCTAGGGTAAAATACAGGGTATACAAAGGCCATTATTTCATTTATATACACATATGGATGTAACCATTAATTTATTTCATCGATTTTGCATGCAACTCAAAATTTTCATATTATACTGACATACTTTTGCTCCCTAAATTAAGTTTTTATTGCAAGATAAAGTGTAGCTTTATTTATTCCTCATAATGAGTGGAATATAATAATTTTTTGGGTACTTAGAGGACTCTTGAATTAAATTTTGTGATCTTTTTATTTTTTTACCCCTCATGATTTCACTACAATGGTTGCATAAAGTTTGTATCATTTTCCCTTAAGAATGACAAGTTTCTCTTCATGGACGTATTTGGTCACCTGCCAATTTTGATTCTAGGGGATGAAAAGGGGTGGAAAAATGAAGTCATTAAATTTATAAATTCATCTATAAGTGACCTCAAATCCAATTCATCGATAGGTTTTGAGGTTCAAATGTTATTTTATACTTACAAAGGTTTTATCCCTAAATTAGGTTTTTACTACAAAATAAAATGTGCCTTCATTTCTTCCTTATTGTGAGCGGATGATAATAATAAATGGGATACTTATAATAATACTTATGTAACTATAAGACCTTATGTTTTATCTCTACCCATCATGATTTCATTATAATGGTTTTGTAAAGTTCAATCCAATTTTCCCCTTAAAATGACAAGTTTATCTGCAGGGATGCATTTGGATACCTATAATTTTCAATTCTAAGGGTTAATAAAGGGTGTAAATATTCCATTCCTATTTTTATATTCCCATAAAAATGAGACCATGAATTTATTTTATTGATTGGGCTCATGGTTTAAAAAAGTCACATTATATTGACCAAATTTTGGTCCCTAATGAATATTTTTTCTGCGAGAGAAAGCACACCTCCATTCAATCATCATAATGAGTGGAAGAGGATATTTTGGGGATAATTATATGAATAATTCATGATATTATATGAGCATATGTTTCATCTCTACCCTACATGATTTCACTACAATAGTTAGGAAAGGTTCCTACCATTTCCCCCTTAAAATGGCAAGTTTATCTTAAGGGATGCATTCAATTGCCTGTATGTTTCAAGTTTAAGGTTTGAAAAAAGATTTATGAGGGTTATTATTTCATTTATAATACCATTTATATGTGATCACAAATCTATTTTTTTTATTGGGTGTGCAGTTTAAAAGTTTCACAATATACTAACCAACTTTTACTCCCTAAAATAAGTTTTCACTGTGAGATAAAATGTGTTACCACTTTCTCCTTGTTACAAGTGGAATATAATACTCTAAGGTATGTTTATAATATTCCCATATGAAATAATATGAGTTTTTAGTTGATCTCTACCCCACATGGTTTGACTACAACATAGTCACAAAGTTGGTACTATTTTCCCCATAGGAACAAGTAGTTTCTCTTCAAGGATGTGTCTGACTACTTGCAAGTTTCAATTCTAAGAGTTGACGAAAGGTATAAAAATATCATTCTTGAATTTATAAACCCATCTATATTTTACCACAAATTTTATTTGTTGATTAGGTGTGTGGTTTAAAATTTGGGCATTATATTGACCAATGTTTTCTCCTTAAAGTAAATTTTCAATGTAAAATAAAATGTACATCTATTTATTACTCATCATGATTGGAATAAAATCCTATCGAGGGTGCTTAGAGGACTTACACACATAAATTTCATATCTTAAATTTTAGTATAGATTTTGGATAGTGTTGGTTTTCAAGATATATGTCACAAATATTATTACAAACAACTTCTTATGTTGATCCAAGTATTCCATAATTATACTCTTAATCTAGACATACATTATATAAAATAATCATGAAATATAAACATTAATTATTCATTCATTGGCACATCTATGCTATGCAAACTTATTCATTTAAGAATAATTCCAAGAATGATAATGTAAAACAACAACAAAAAACAATATAGACATAAAAATTAAATTTGTATACATAAACTATAACATTGTATGCTTCATCTAAATATGTTAGATGGTATGTATGTGCATCTAAATTATGCCATACTGACATACAAAATAAGCCATATCAATATACAATTTATACCATATAGACATACAAAAATTCCATAGAGGCATACAAAGCGGGTTATATAAGCATACAAAGTGGGCCATATAAGCATACAAAATTGACCATATCAACATACACAATAATTTTCCACTAAAACTACCCATCACACTACAAATAACTCTCTTGCTTCTCAATACCTCTAAATAAAATATTCCTCATCACCCTAGATGTACAAAATAAATATGGGGAGAGACTCCCCTATTAGCTTACTAATGATTCAAATGTATATGACGTAGCCTCAGAAGTGGTTGTGGTTATACAACATAAATATTATAAAATAATGCATTAAAATAATGTATATAAAATTATAGAGTTGCCAAGAACAAAATTTTACAACAAGGTGATTATGGATTCACCTCATGCCACCTAAAGGGTTTTCTATAGATACATAACCTCAAATATATCAGTGAGGATGAATCCCATGGAACATATATATAGGGATATATATGTGCATAAAAATATAAATATGACATAGAGTATCATTACTTGAAGTTAAAAAAATAATTTTACTATGTGTTCTCACTAACCTCTGTCTTTGAATCAAGTGGTTTTAGGGAGATGCTAATGTGATCTAGTAATTTGACTCAAGAGAGGATGGTTAGTATGGTGTTAGTTCCAAAATTAAAACAAGATGAAATAAACACACTAATAGCATAACAACTCTAGTCCTAGACACTAGGGAGAGCTTAGTTAACAAACACAAATGACAAACACAACTAAAAATCAAGGAATCAAATACAAGAATTCCTTCACCTTCCTTGGATGATCCAAATGCCTTTGTAGTAGTGGCTTATTTGGCTTGTGCTCATGAAGTCCTTGGCAATGGAAGCTTGGCTACCTCCATCTCTCCTTGGCACCTTTGGCTTATGGCTTGCTTGGCTTGGAATAAATTTGGCATTATAACATTATTTTCTTGAATATTTTAGAACCAATTTGTCATTATAAATTTGCATAAAAAAATCTTAGAAATGATGTTGTGAGGCCTCCTATTTATAGATTTTTGGATTTGATGATAATCAACCTAAACCATCCATCCAAGATTGAGATGTGAGATTGAGAATTAATTCAATTTTTGAAATTATGTTTTTAATTATTCTCATCATGGCATTAGAAGAAAGGGAAATTAAGAGGCATCGAGGGCATCATGGAAGGCATTGATGAGGCATGGGAGGCATGAATCTTGATATTTGCGGCATTTATGGCCTAGGGATGTCTTCCCAAGAAATGAGGTCACATGATGATACAAATATTCCATATTCATTTCCAAAAATAAGTATTTAACAATTTTTAATGGAATTCTTGATTAGGCCTTGATTTGGGTTAATTAGCTCTTAAACATGATTAAGCACTTTGTGCATAAATTACCCAAATTGATCAAAATGCCTTGTTATTGGTCTAAATTTTGATTGGATTGGAATTAGAAGGTGTTACCCAATGCATTAGAACCATATTCCAATTTAGGATATTTCCAAAAAGCTGATGTCTTGTGAAAAATATTTGATAAGAAATAGCAATCTATAGCACCTAGGTGCAAAATTGGCATTTTGACTCGAAATGATCTAATGAAAATTAGTTGGTCCATAAATTGCATTTCCCCATTTAAGGATAACCTAGCTAAAATCAATACTTGAATATTTTAGTTTCACATCATTTAGCACATTTTAGTGTTTTTAGGCCAAATTATGTGTTTTGGGTGGAAATTGACCAAAAGCTTGGTTGGAAGTTATCGATGGCCAACTTTAAGTGTCTATAATTTACCCCTATTTTGGAAATAATTGAAAGCTATAAGCATAGTAACATTTTCTCAAATAATGAAAAGGTCTTATATGCCTACAATTGTAATGATGATAAACTAACTATATGATTTCCCCTTAAGGGAATAGTTGGCACAAACAAGTTGGTAAACAATCCCTTGAAAAGAAAGAAGCAAAATGAGGGGACCAAAGAAAGGAAAGATGATGGGGTGAAAACACAATGATATTGAAAAAGTAGTCAATATCATTAAGAATGTAAGTGGGATGGTGTACAATGGTTTTCCCAAAGGTGGTTATAAGCATTGTACCTTGATAGTGGCAACATGGTATGATAACACAATGATTTGCCCAAAGGAAGTTATAATCATTGAGAAGATGGAACTACCCCAGTTAAGATAGACAAACAAGATAAAAATATGCCTCTATATAGGCAATAAATTAAAGTGGTGAAAACATAATGATTTTCCCAAAGGTGGTTATAATCATTGAGAAATGTAGGTGGGATGGTGTGTAATGATTTTCCCATAGGTAATTATAATTATTGGATCCCAATTATGGCAAACATGATAAACTTGGTCTAGGATGATGATAACTTAACACAGAGGGTAATGATGAGTTGGAACAACCTACTAGTAGGGAGATGCTCATCTGAACTAATAAAGGTTGAAATTCTTTTGTGGTTAATTACTCTATGTGGGATATGATTGGGAGTGAATCGAGATGTCAGTGCCAAAGAGATGTCACCATTGCTGAATAGACTTCTTGAAGCTAAATTTTATTGTATCACATGTCAATAGGCATCATGGTATAACATCATGAAGACTTGGCTGAAATATGCATGAGGATTGACTCCCATAATCCAATACTTAATAAAAAGAAATGCACCAATGAGAGAAACCATGATGACAATGTAAACATATGAATATGGATGGATTCAAGTGTAAGTGTGGGATAAGGAATCACCTAATAAACACACATAAATTTGAATCAAGGCAACGGTGCTAAAAGAAAACAAACAAATAGACAAACAAACAAAAAAAACAATCTAATAGAAACCCTACAAACATTGCCCCTAGACAATAGGTGACAAATTACAAACAAACAAAATGGGGGAATAGAATAAAAGGAAGGGGGTGGCTGAGTTGTCTCCATATGTACTTGGAAAGTGGATGCTACCTACATAGTTCCATAGATATACTATCCAATAAAAAACTTTAGACCAAATATAGTTCTCTTAGCGAATGGAAATAATGTGATAATTGAAGAAAACAAATAGAATGGATGTGGTAAAATAATAGGAATGCTCTTGAAAAATGTCAAGTGCATGAGAGAAAAAGGATAAAAAGGATGGGGAAACTAACTGATAAGTGATTTTCTTGTAACTCAACAAGGGTTCCCAGAATCCTTAAGGCAAGGAAGTGGTTAATGTTTTTGTTTTTTTCTAACAATTTTTCAAAAAAAAAAGAATTTTTGGAGTGTCTCAAATCAATTAAGAATGATGAGACACCAAATGGTTCAAGCTTACAAAATGATAAGAGCATTCAAACTTAGGTTACTCACAAAATGACAAGAGTGTGGCTTAGGTTGTTCACAAAATGGTCAGAGCATAGCTTAAAGGTGCTTGCAAAATGGTGAGATCATGGCTTAGGTTATTCACAAAATGATGAGAACATGGAAAAAAGGGTGACTGAGCTCAACTCAACAAGTATTGAGTGCTTCCTGCATAGTCCCAAAGTAAGACCTCAAGTCACTATAGTTCTACCCTTATAGTGGAGGAATTTGGTAGAAGTTAATTCAAACAAAATAGGCACAGTTGGTAAAAAGGCATAGTACGATATAAGAAGTGGAAATTTGGTATTTCAAGGTTTAATGTTGCCTCTATTTTTCCCATAGGTGGTTATAAATAGGATAGAACATCATATATCAAAGGTACTAATTTTCTCAAAGGTGGTTAAAATTAGTAGCAAGATCAGTGGTAAGAAAGATTAACAAACAAAGGATGAAACTATCAAAACTTCTATCACACTATCTAGAAATATGATCTTTATCTAAAGTACTGGAACCAACTGATGAAATTGATCAATTACCTTGATTTTAAAAATGTGAAATGGATGATAAAAACCAAGGTTAAATGGGATAAGATTTAGAACACATAGGGTTGGCAGGTCAAAAATGGAAAGTGGATAAAACAAATAGGATGGATAAGGAAGGTATTTATACAAAGAACATTAGTAACAAAAAGGCATAATTAAAAGGTCCTTATAAACAATACACCATATCACTCAATCATAATACTGCTTGAGATGAATAATATTCATCAGCTCTAAAAGTTCCTCTCCATCTAGTGTAGCAAGCCTATATGCTCCTAATCCATAATTTGTAGTGATGATGAAAGGCCCTATCCAGTTTGGTTTGAATTTCCCTTTATGATTCTTCTCAATCATGGTATTCTTTTGGTTTTCTTTAAGAAAAAGATCACCAAGTTCAAATATTCTATACTTAACACACTGATTATAGTGGCCTTTGAGTCGATTCTGATATGCTTGAAGATTATTGAGTGTGATTGTGCATGTCTTATCAAATAGGTCTAGATCTTGCAAGGGAGCTACTCAATAGTCATGATCATCTAGAACATGATTGAAGAGATGCATAGTGAAGGCAATTCAACCTCAATGGAAAGGATGGATTTAGTACCATAAACAAGTGAGTATGAAGTGGCTCTTATGGGGGTATGATGATTGTTATGGTATGCCTAAAAGATGTGGAATATCTAGAGGTGCCAATCATGATCAACATCATTAACAATATTTTTGAGAATATTGACAATGGTTTTTTTGGATGCCTCGGCCTAGCCATTACCTTGAGGGTAATATGTTGTTGAAAAGTGTTATGTGATGTTATATTCAATACATATCTGGCCTACATCTTTGTTTTTGAATGATCCTCCATTATCAGATATAATGTCATAAGGGATACTGTAGCAACAGATGAGATGGTTAAAGATGAATTTAGAATTTTGTGTTCCAATCACTTTAGTGAGGGGTATAGCTTCAACCCATTTAGTGAAATATTTGGTGGCAGTAAGGATATGTTTATGGTCATCAAATGAAGTGGGGTTAATCTTCCCAATGAGGTCAAGTCCCCATGTATAAAATGGCCATGGTGTCAACATTGGTTTTAGATGTTTTGTTGGGGCATGAATCATATTATCATACCATTGAGATTTGTCACATTTTTATACATATGCAGTGGCATCTATGTCCATTATGGGCCAATAATAACTAGTACACAAAAGTTTTTTGGATAGGACTACCTTGCTATAATGGGCTTCACATAATCCTTCGTGAACTTCTCTTAACTCTAATGTAGACTCTGTTAAAGGAAAAATAATGAAGCAAAGTTCTATCAAAACTACGATGGTAAAGGGTGGATCCAAGTAGAGTATAAAAAGTAGAATGATAAATGAAGGCTTTGGTTTTTTTTTGAGAGAGATTAGGTAGTAGAACTTGGTCATGAAGGTAGTTATAAGGGTCTAAGTACTAGATATAATTAGGACCAACAATATCATAAATCATGGTGATGAGTGAAGGTTCATGCGCTGGTGATATCAAATTCTCAATGAGGAACTAATACTCTCTAGCTTTATCTATTTGTCAAATCAGAGATCCAATAGTAGCCATAGCATCTATAGTTCTATTACTAGCCCTAGGTATATGCTCAAACTAAATGTTGGCAATTTTTTGTTTAAGAGTATTGACCATGTCTTTATATGGAACCAACTTATCATCTTTGATCTAAAAATGATTTGTAACATGATTGATGATTAACTAAGAATCACCATAAACTTGGAGATGAGATATATTCCAATGTAGTGTTTGTCAAAGTCATACAACAAGTGATTCATACTTGACCATGTTTTTTGTAGAATAAAACCTAATTATGAATTATTTAGAGATTAGATCCCCTTATGGTGTAATAAATAATAGGCCTACCCCTGATCTATGTGCAGTGATTGAAACATCAAAATACAGCTTCCAAGGCTACTCCTTAAGGGGTGTGTCAATGATAGTCATATGGATTCATCAATAAATTGGAATGTGAGTAGTTATGTGTCTATGAGAGGTGCTTCAACAAGTTGATCTGTAAGAACTTATCCCTTGATTATTTTCTAATTAACATACTCTATGCTAAAATCATTGAGAAGCCTGATCCATTTAGCCATTCTACCTTGTAAATTTGTTTTGGATAGTAGATACTTGAGTGGATCTACCTTTGAAATGACCATGGATTTATTCTTCAACATGTAATGATGTAGTTTTTGAGCTATAAAAACCATAGCTAGACAAGCTTTTTCAACAAGTGCATAGTTATGTTCATATGTAACCAAGGTAAAGCTTAAGTAGTATGTAGCATGCTCTTTTCCATTGTCATCATATTGAGCCAAGAGTGCCCCCAGGGCATGATCAGTAGCTGATAGTTATAACAAAAATGTCTTTCCTAAGATAAGAGGTAATAAAATAGGTAGATTGACAAGATAGTCTTTGAGTTATTGAAAATTTGCTTGGTAGTGATCATCCCAGTGAAATGCAACTCCTTTCTTCAAAAGGTGTGTAAATGGATGGCACTTGTTTTCTAAATAAGAGATGAATCATTTGATTGACTAGATCTTACCCTGTAAACTAGGGAGTTGCTTAAAATTGGTTGGTGGTGGCATCTTGGTTATAACATGGACTTTATCCAGATCAACTTCTATACCTCTACAAGACACAATGAAGCCAAGTAATTTTCTTGAAGTTACACCAAACACACATTTATTTATATTGAGTCTAACTTTGTATTCTTATAGTCTTTTAAATATCTTACATAGCACTGTTGGATGGTCAACCCTAGTTTTGGATTTTTCTAATATGTCTTCAACATAGTCTTCAACAATATCATGGAATATGACAGTCATCACTCTTTGATTTTTAGCTCCCAAATTCTTAAGGCCAAATGGAATCACCTAATAAAAAAAATTCCCCATGGAGTGGTGAATGTTGTTTTATGCTAATATTATGGTTCTACTCTGATATGATTATATCTTAACATCCATGAGTGAAATCATTTCATAACCTGTCGTAGAATCGATGATCATTTTGATATTAGGCAATGGAAAATCATTTTTAGGATAAGATTTGTTGATGTCTAAAAAATCAGTACAAATTTTGATTCCTTCAAGATTTTTACTAATAGGTACCACATTAGAGATCCATTCTGAGTAGTCAATTGATCGGATACATCCTGCTTCTAAGAGTTTTTCCAACTCTTTATTTACTAATATAGCAATGTGAGGATGCATCTTACGTAGATTTTGTTTTACCAATTTGGCATCAATATTAACCACAAGGTGGTGTAGAACCAAGGTGGGGTCTAAACTTGGCATGTTAGAATAAGCCCATGCAAAGATATCTACAAATTCTTTCAATAGAGCTATAAAGATGTCACATTCCTCCTCAATGAGGGATGCACCTAATTTTATCCATTTTAAGTTTGATGGAGTTTCTATATTTACCTCTATTATATCTTTGACTAGAAGGTTTGAACCATCTTCTAAGATAGTAGGCAATGACTTGAACTTTTGGATTATGCCAGGGTCCTGTGTTAGGACGTGCTCTTCAACTTCTCGTAGGCATGATGAATCTAAATCTCTTAATGGGAGATCTTGCCATGTGATAAAAATATTCAAAATTTATTAAAGAATTTGATCAAATATTTGTTGTTTCTCAAAGTTAAACTTAGATCCATAGGAAAGTTCATCATTGTTGGTCTCTTGGTCTAAATTTGAAGAAGAATGAACATCCACATCTAATAGCACCTAAAATAGGTTTTCACCACTCGACTGGGATTTATTTTTACTTTCTCTCTGGTCAAAAAGTGCCTCAAAGAGGTTTTCACTTTGGGACCTCAATGTTTTACTTTTTTTTTTTGGCTAAGGGTGTTCACTCACTCTCTAAAATAGGTTACAGGATCCAATGTGATTTAGAATCTTGATTTGTGATCTCCCAATGGAACATTATCTCTAAGGCCTAAGAAATCATAGAATGCCTCATCATTCTAGAACTCATCAATCGGTAGACTAGATTCTTGTTGATCCCAATCTATTAGATGGGGATAATATAATGGTAATGGGTTGTGAGGAATGGCCAAGTTAAGGGTACAAATGGCATTATTATCAAATAAGTTGGTTTTAGAAAGGTCATCAAAGGTGAGGCTATGATCGAACTCTACTTCACTATCGACATCATCATCACTAGTCATTGGTGATGGAGTTTGAATAAGATATGTGGGGTTACCCCCAAGTGGTTTAAATCTAAGTCCATAAGGTCTTTCATACTTAGTCATGGAAATTCATTCAATGGTCCCTTGCTAATTCGATTTTAGGCCTCTTCCTTCATATTTGTGATGCTCCATGATCTTATTGGGAATAGGATACAAGGTACTTTTATAATAATTAGCCTAGTTGTCATTGTATAACCATGATTCATCTCCTTCATGAGGGTCATGTTCTAGGCTAGATGTTGGTACAAATGTGACAAGTCCCTTATTTTTGTTCTTTTATTGCCAATGCCTATGTGGGGTGACTTTAGGTCACCCAAAGGTTTTCAGATTCTAAGGAAGATTAGAAATGTGAAATGTATCATGGGTCATATACTCTCCTCGTCCATTATCTAAAATGGTGAAATGACTAGAAGCTTTAGGAGGGAGCATGTGAGAAAGGGAATCCAAGGTATTAAGATCTATGCAATTATCTGGTGAAGGATCAATAAGTATATCCTTTCCTTTATCCTACTTGGAACTTAGATTCATGTTGTACTAATAATTATAGCTTTGAAATTCAGCCTCAAGATGTTTGCAGTGTTCGTATGGATATAAATCTCCTAAAATATTCACTTCCATCCCTGACTGGAAAAACTTGATGCATTGGTACAACATTGATGGGACTGCATGAATCTCATGTAACCAAGGCCTACCTAGAATCCTATTGAATGATAACTCAAGATCAAGCACATGGAAAAGTGTATCATGGGTTAAAGGCCTAATGATAGCTGGTAAACTAATGGTGCCTTATGATTCCTTTTCCTAATTATCATAGGATTTCATGGTTATTATTTACGGTTGGAGATCTGTCATTGTGTACCCAAGAAGCTTGATGAGATTTAGAGACACTATGTTTAGGCTGGATCCATTATCTATAAGGACACATTTCAATTTATGACATATTATACAAACTTTTATGTATAATGGATTTTTATGAAGTGGGCCAAGGGAAGACATATCACTTTGGTTGAATGTGACTTGTTGGGTTGGAGCTAGGTGTTCAACCAAAGCTTGAAATTTATTAGGGGATATGTTACTAACAATAGTGGATTGGGTCAAAAACTCATTCAAGATGTTCTTTTGGATTATCGACGTTCACAACAAATCTAGAATAGAAATTTGTGTTGGTGTCTTCTGTAATCATTCCATAATATCAAACTTTTTTGTCTTGGTCAGTAGTGAATGGTTTATTCTGAGGCTAAACAGTTAGTTGGATGATAGGCAAAGTGGCAGATAGTTATGGGCTGGGGATAGTAATCTTCAACCTCTAAGTTGTGATTACAAAAATGGGATTAATTACTAAACCATTATTGCTAACTGCTATTGAAAATGGTGTGGGACCAGATAAGACAAGTCTCAATTTCTGGTGCACTTGCATGTGGTCATGTGGTATGAACAAGTTATCATTATAAGATCCAAAAGTGGTAGTCCTAGTTTGCTAGTTTGCTTATATGCAATCCTAGGTCAAAGAAGGATTATCCATGTAATTTGGTTGAATAATGCTATTTAGTAATGGTCAAGGCTAGTTAGTGCTTGGTCTAGGATTAATGGAGATGGTATTAATGCTACTCCCTATAATATGACCTATAACCCTATTGTATTCATGTGTAACTACAAGGTAGGTTTGTTTGTTGTTATCATTATGACCTTGGTTTTGTCTATTGTTTTGTCATTTTGGATTATGTTGCTAATTTTATCAATTCTACTGGTTTAGCCTTTGATTTTGATACTATTGATTTAATTGTTGCACTCGCTGTTGTTGTTGTTATTACTAATTATTTTGTTTTTACTGATTATTATGTCAAGGAAAGGGGCTTTGATAAATCCCTAGAGTTTGATTAGAAGTGGAATAACCATTATCCAATGTTATTTCCCTATCATTACCTAATGAGGAAGAACATAAATTGCCCATGGTTGAGGTGGCAATGTATTTATCCTCTATTACATTGATACACTAGACTATGTCTACTATTGTAGAATACTACTTTCTACTTGGTGAGGGGGAGTAAGATTCATCACATTATGTAATTGAGGCATGACATTGGATGTCATTTGATTACCCAATCCCATAGGTTGTACACTTGAGGAAGTAGCTGGTTGAGTACCACTTTGATCGAGATTGGATGTTGTTTGCACATTGTCTACTATGTTTGGCTCATTATTCTATGTAGAGCCTGAAGACACTTCTTCAATAATTGGCATATGCATCAATTTATCTATCAAAGTAGTTTGTATGAATGGGTTAGAACTCAGATTCTCTTATCTAGTTAATTCTATCAATAATCTTATTGAAAGTACTAGGTCAATGAGAGGCTTACTTACCATGTTCGTCTAATTGAAATCATGTGCTAAATTCAGGTAGGTTTGGTATGTTGTTTGCATTTGGTTAAAGTGATCTTCCATGATGTTTTTTGGATTAGAACCATAAGATTTCTAGAAGAAGATTATTGATCGTAAATGAATTTGTGGGGCACTCTTGCTAGACTTGGTAAATTTTCATGGGGGAAGTCTGTGAAAAAATTGGCCCCTACCTCTATGGCTCTAGCCAAAATCTCATCCTTGTTCTCTAACAAATGTCATTTAAACAAAAATGGATCATACATAGAAGTCATATTAGTAGAATATGACTATTGAAAAACTGGCTCATCCACTATGGGTATTGTAGCTAGATGTTGCACAGTTTGTTCTTGATCTTGTTCTGAATAAGGTAGTGTGTTAACCAAATAATTAGCTAATAGATCTTGGCTTTGTGCCCCTGATTGAATATTAGAAGAGGGATAAAAATTCATCTCATAAGAAATGTTATTCGCATAGGGGTCTTACACCATTTCTTCTTACGCAACTACATTACTAATCCCTAGATTGTACATGAGTCTACTATGAGTGTAGGAATACATGTTGGGATCCATAGTCAATGCTTTGCAATAAAAGGTCAAAGAGTTCTACAAACTCTAAAAAAGATAGAATCTAAAACAAATGATGCCTCAACTTGGTCTAGATTTATCAATAAGATCAAAAGTTTTATGCAAAGATTTATGAGGAAACAAGCTAGCATAAAATATCTAACATTTCACAGTTCACACAAAGATAAGCAAGGAAATGGACTGAAAAATCAAAATGCCAAACTCTAAGGTTGAAGTGGAATTTTAAATTAGTCTAATCTAGGAATTTTAAAGTTGCTAGGTCTTTTGGCCAAATGTGGCATCAAAAGCTAGGCTCAAACAAGGCATGTGCTAGGACTCTTGTCTAAATGGCATCAAAAGCTAGACTTTGAAATAGATGAAAGTTTTAATCTAAAAAATTTGAAACACTTCTAACAAACACTTGGTATTTGATTCTTAGTCATAAACTCGATCAACTAGGTATAAGGTATGAAACAAAAGGCACTTTAGGAATAGTTTATTTTCTCATAAATAATGGTATAAAACTTGGTTCTTTTTTATAAACAATCTAGACAAAGGTGAATAGTATAATTGTGCTTTAGACAAAGGATCAAAAGTACACTTGGATTGGCTTGATTTTGTAGGAACAAATTTGGAATTCTATGTAAGAGGGTCTATGAAATAAAATTTTAAATGATTTGGGTAGCATAACATCACTATACTACCCAAAAGGTGTGATAAAAATGTTTGTTTCAAAACTCTCTAAGGCAAAGACAATTTTCCATAATTTTGATAGCATTACACTACCCTTCTTGACTTAATATGTCATGGTGCATAGACTCAAAGTGCAAGTGTTTAACACAAAATGGCTTAAGTCTATCAAGTGATGATAAGGATTATGAGTCTTAAACATCCTTCAACCCAAATTAGAAAATTAAACCTAAGTTCCCTCAAGTTTAGTGCAAATGGCAAACCCACATAACACATCAACCCTATGAACTTGTAAAGGTGTAATTCCAAATTTATATTACAAGTGAAGGACTTAAATAATGTTGGTAAAGGTCTAGACTCAATTGGGCAGCATAATTATGCCAAAGTAGATGATATGACTCTCAAGCTTTTGATGAACTTTGAACAAGGCAAATTGATGATCTCACGCAGGCAGCATAATGCCTCTTTGTTCAAAGAAAAATTTGGACTGTGTATTTGGTTTAGAATTGTTTGTTTACACCAAGTTTTGACTCCAAACATGACTTTAATCTAGGACAAGATTAACTAATTAATCACCCTTAGATCCTAAACTAACAAGGTTTCTTGGTATTATTAGAATACATCAATATACGTCTTTTGAGAGGATTTTAAGTGTTCATCCAAAAGTAAATGTGCATTATATATCAGGGTTTTTACACCCCCCCCTTTTCTCAAATGACAGTATTATGACATGGATCTTGAGGTGCACCTTGTACTAATAATACTTATGTGGCAAGTGGGGATTTTTCTAAGATTTAACAAGTTTTTGAATGATCTAGGGGAATCAATTGCATAGGGACTTTCATACCAACAAATGAAAAAGAAAAGCATGAATTTTGGGTATGTATCACTTGGCTTGTTGCAAAAAGGTCTAGTCATTTTTACAACCACTACATCCTACTGTTCGCTCAGTGTAGTGCGATGTCCAAAGTGTCACTACATCCCATGTGAAAATCCAAAGGATCCAAATGAAGTCAATGCCAGGAGGTGAAACCCCAAGTCAAAACTTTCTTAAAGAACTTGTAGGAGGTGATGAAGTCCCCCTTGCAAGCCAAGATGCATGAAAATAAAGAAAGCATGAAAGTAGAAAGACTTTAGGGTTATTTTCAAGGTCACCCAAACTTTGATGAGTTTTTGGGGAGTGCTTTAGATGACTTTTTTTCTAAGCCTTGGACTAGGCTACTTACAATAGGAATGGTGCTTTTGATTCCAAGGGTTCCTTATAGGGGAAAAATAGAAGAGCATACACATAACATTCCTCTTTTTGCCAAACAAAGAATTTATTAAACAACTATTGCAAAAAAAAATTAACAAGTGTGTTCAATTTTAAACCCAAAATAAAATATTTGGTGGTGTTCATTTGACCCCTTGGTCTTAGTTGCAAACTTTGAAAACATTCACCAAAACATCTAAATTCTTTATTAAACCGTAAAAATAAGGTTTCTAATTATTTTTTTAAGCATGCAAAGGTGATTTTAAACATGTTTTGAGCAAATATCCACCTTGGTCCCATAGCAAAATTGTTAGCATATCCTTTAGCTTTGAAGCCCTTTTTAGCTTGAAACAATAAACTTTGGTAAAGTAGCTCTTGGGTTTGTGTTTTTGGAAAAACATAGTGACCGACATCAGTTATTACCACTGACATTGGTTACTCTAACTAACTGAGATCTAACCGATGTCAGTTTTACTGACTGACATTATTTAATTAGGTAACTAATGTCAGTATTTCCTATCGATGTCAGTTACTGTGTAAAATCATGGCAAACGAAAATGGCAAAATAAAGTTAAAAATTCAATTTGCAAGAGTTTTAAAAGCTCAAATAAATATTTTAGAGTTTCAAAATGATCTCCTTCAAGTGTGAGATGCATCTAGTCCCACCGAGTGTGCCATTATGTGATCTAGGAATTTGACTCAAGAGAGGATGGTTAGTATGGTGTTAGTTCCAAAATTAAAACAAGATGAAATAAACACACTAATAACATAACATCTCTAGGCCTAGACATGAAGGAGAGCTTAATTAACAAACATAAATGACAAACACAACTAAAAAGCAAGGAATCAAATACAAGAATTCCTTCACCTTCCTTGGATGCCCCAAATGCCTTTGTAGTAGTGACTTGCTCAGCTTGTGCTCATGAAGTCATTGGCAATGGAAGATTGGCTACCTCCATCTCTCCTTGGCACCTTTGGCTTATGGCATGGATTAGCTTGGAATCAATTTGGCATATAACACTATTTTATTAAATCTTTTATAACTAATTTGACATTATAACTTTGCATCAAAAAATCTTTAAAATGATGTTGTGAGACCTCCTATTTATATATTTTTGAACTTAATCAGAATCAACCTAAACCATCCATCCAAGATTGAGATGTGTGGTTGAGGATTAATTAAATTTTTGGAATTAAGTTTTTAATAATTCTCATCATGGCATTGTAACAAGGGTCAATTAATAGGCATGAAGGGCATCATGGAAGGTATTGATGAGGCATGGGAGGCATGAATCCTGATATTTGTGGCATTTATAGCCTAGGGATGTCTTCTGAATAAATTAAGTCACCTGATGATGTAGATATTCCATATTCATTTCCAAAAATAATTATTCAATAATTTTTCATGGAATTCTTTATTAGGCCTTGATTTGGGTTAATTAGCTCTTAAGCATGATTAAGCACTTTGTGCACAAATTACCCAAATTGATCATAATGCCTTATTATTGGTCTAAAATTTGACTGGAATAGAATTAGAACGTGATGTTATATGCATTGGAACCATATTCCCATTTAGGATGTTTACAACAACAAATAACAAAGGCACATGTCTTGTGTAGAAGATTTGATAGGAAAGAGCAATCTAGAGCACCTAGATGCAAAATTGGCATTTTGACTCGACATGATCTGATCAAAGTTAGCTAACACATAAATTGCATTGCCCCATTTAAAGATACCCTGGCCAAAATCGGCACTTGAATATTTTATTTTCACATCATTTCACACATTTTAGTGTTTTTAGGCCAAATTATGCATTTTAGGTGGAAATTGGCCAAAATCCTGGTTGGAAGTTATCGATGGCCAGTTTTAGGTGTCTACAATTAAATCTTGGGACATGACTCTAGTGTCAGTCATAAATTTTTGTGATCTAATTTAGGTACCCATAACATATCTCATCATTTTTACAAGCAAAAAATGAAAGAATTCAATTACGAATAAATTAAAATTAAACCTAGTTTAACATAAATTTAAATTATTCCTATCTACATAAAGAGAGATATAGAATATCATGAATTATAATTCTAATTACAATGTTATCATCATATTTTTATAATCTAGATGGTTTACTAGTATCACCTTTCATCATATATACAAATAAAAAATTAAAGATAAAAATTACATAACCTATTTAAGATAAATTAAAACTATTCCTTATACATAAAGAGAGAGTGATAGAAAGAGAGGAAAATAGTGATAATAAGAGTAAGCGAGAGGGATAAAAAGAGAAGTGAGAGAAAGAAATAGAGATAATTCAACCTTATCTCTCTTTCTCTTCCCTGCTCGCTATGTGTCTATTTATTAAAATAGGAAAGGAGAATACAAAGAAATAAAACACAATAAAAATATGGTGTATACAAAATATTAAAATAATATAGCAACTTGACAATTCATTTTCATAACCTAAAACTATGGTTTATACAAAATATTAAATTAGTATAGAAACTTTAAAAATCAATTTCACAACCTAAGTATATGGTATTGCAGTGCCAATGTCAACCTCAACAATAAAATTTAATCCACATTGGGTACCCATAACATCGATCATCATTATAGAAGCAAAAAATGAAAGATTTCAAATGTGAATCAATTAAGTAAACATATTAAGATAAACTTAATAGTGTATTAGATAAATAAAAATATATAATTAATTACTTTTGTGAATGGGTATGGTGAAGTAGATAAGTTTTGTATATGTTTATGGTGAAGTAAATAAGTCCTACATATTTAGTTGTATACTGACCTGAGGTGTTGAAGCAATTATAGATGCATATACTATTGTGTTATAGTGTCTTGCACAGATGTGCATAAAATCTTTGTGGGTGTGCCTATTATATTTGAAAATGTAAAACATGTATGTCTAACCTAAACAAGTGGTCAGGTAAACTTCATCCCACTTGATGTGCAATGATTTATAAGAATGGTAAGATGTATTTTATTTGTGCCCATGCATGAAGCACCAATAGTAGGAGGGACACTACTAGATGTGCCACCACCTATAGCCTATGTAGTTCTGATTGTATGCATCCCATGTTTAATCATGACCTATGTGAGACTATTAATTAACTCAAGGGTGTCCATATATGTAATATGATGTAGTATTTTGGGATGGAAGTATGTGTTATTAACCTTTTATTTTTCTAGGGTTAGTTTGGACCCACTTGACACCAGGTTTATTAAATGAGTACCCACCTCACCTATCTTGGGATGCTTTCATGTCAAAATAATTTGGGGTTTATTGGAGAATAAAATCATAATAAGTTTTTCTCAACAAATAAAATATAACCTCATTTTTATTGCATAGAGGATCGTTAAACACCATCTATCCAAAAGTTTTTTAAATCTTTGCATGAATACACCAATCAATGATTATGTGCTTGTGAATCGTGGGTGGTGGTTCAGTGGTTCCAGGCTTATGAAACAAAATATATAATTATTATTTTTTTATATTTTTCTTTCAAATATCCTCATTTGACAATTTATTAGAGTAATAATGAATATATCTATTTGATGTAGCATTGCATCAAGTTGGGAAGTGACATTTCTCACTTCGTTATGAACAACATTTGATGTATTAGTAAGTGAATTGTGTGCACTATTTTTTTTAAAGACACACAAAATATTAATGATAATTTATAATTGTTTTCTCTTTGATTTATATTATTTATATAATTCTACTTCCTTATTTGAGAAGTTAAAATATTGGGGATTTTCATCAAGATTTAATTAGAGGTTTTCTTCATGTAAAAGGTCCATCAAATCAAGAATCTGAAATTATAAAAATAAACATAAATTATAATAGGTAGTTGAAGTATTTCATTATAAATCTGGATTTTAATTTGAGCCCCTTTCCTTGTGATTATAATTTAAAAAAAACATGATAAAAAAATATCATTACAAACCCCAAAAATGCCCTAAGGAAAAAAAAAATACATATTTAGGACCATGATGTAAGTGTGGATTGTTGGTGGAGAAGCTTGGAGAATAATTTGTGATAAAACACATGCATGATTTATAATTTCCTCTCTTTAATGGCTATTAATCATGAGTAAAACAAGTTAAGTGTGAAAATTATGTTTGGGTTTCATTTTGTAATGTTTTTTTGGTTTTTTAAAGGTTGTACATCATTTTCAATACAAAAGGAGAATGCCCTTTAAACTACCAAATGGATTATTCCCTTTGGCACTTCAAAGGGTGTGCACCTTTTGTATTAAAAAGGGTGTATGACCTTTAGGGTCATTACCAACCCATTTCAAATGAGGATTAGTTTTTTTAAAGGGTGTGTATCCTTTTAAAAAGGGCACTTACCCTTTGTAAGAAATGAAAAGTTTTCCTAAAACTGGCACCTTTTATCTCCAAACTTTATGCATTCACTCAATAATCATGTGGTTCTTTTCCTTATGCTCAGAATGTTATTGGAGAAGTATTTTCATCTCATTTATATATTCTATGTCTCATTCCTCTTCAACCTCATGGTCTTGGAGTATGTGACCTTGTCTAGTGTATTTAAGATTATAAATGGCTCATAACATTTGGATCTAATGAAATCCATATTAAAATCATTGGTAGTATGATATTGAGACTTATCAAAATGATAAGGCATAGAATTATTTATTTAAAACTATCAAGGTTAGTTAATTTCATATCAATAGGATTATTTTCATAGAATTCTTGGAAATCCTTATGGGTTTCCTCTTCAAATTATTTGAAAATATGTTACATTTTGAAAGATGAAGACACAACTTTATCGATTTGGATGATGTAGTTGGTTGCATAACAATGTTAAAAATAGACTATATATAGTTGGCCGATATAGTGAGAAATGGGAACATAGACTTGTATTGATTTATTCAATCGAGAATGATAAAAAAACAAATTATATTAGGTTGAATAATGTAGTTGGAAAGAAACTCATAATTGCATCGAGATAGCCAATGTAGCTTAAAGGAAACATAAAAATGTATCTAGTTGGTTGATGTAGTTACAGTTGTATCAGGATGAATGATATAATCTAGAAATAAATAAAATTGTACCAGGCTAGCAAATATAATTTGATTAAATCTAATAAATTAAAAAAATAACATCAAATGAGTAGAATAGTTTTTAATATATAGAAGGTATAACTAATTTGGGTGAGTTTAATTCATAGGCTCTAAAATATACTAATCTCAAGCATAAATAGTGAATAAGGCCTAAATGGGAACTAACTACAAAATATTCCACCATATCATTGTCACACTATCCTATCTCTAAGGTACATTAAGACTATCTTCCCAAGACTAATTGCTTAATGATGCACTATAAAACTAAATCATTGAAAAGCTTCATGTTGGTCAAAAATAAAACCTTATGTGATTCTAGTATATTGTGAGCTACATGGAATCTAAAGTCCATATATATTACTATATAATGGCTTGAGTATTGAGGTAGTATTCCTCACACTATTACTTAAGTAAAATTGATGGCCTCTTTTCCTAGAGTGACAACTCCTATGAGTTTAATAGTTATCGAAACATAGTTCTATATTGAAATAAAAGAATAAAAATGTTTTGTTTTAAATGATTTAAATTGAAATCAAAAAATATTAACATGAAATGTATGAATTAAAAAAATAACCATTCAAATTGTATTGGGAAGGCCAATACAATTGTTTAGAAAATAAAAATAAAACTGAACTACATTGGTCATATTGATGTAGTTAGGAGGAGGCACATAAATTTATTAGGATGGTTGATGTATTCGATAGGATACACATATTTATATGGGGTTTCAAGATATAGTTGGAAAAAATAATAAGTTTTATTAGACTAGCTGGTGTAGTTAGGCTAAAATATATTATGGTTATGCACTAAGAAACAAAGAAGGAAAATGTGACAATGATCCAACCAGAGGTGGGATGATATTCACCTCAAATTCACCATAATGTAATGATGGTAAAGCCAAAGTGAACATAATGGTAAGAATAAAATAATTAAAAATTTAAAATGATCCAACCAAAGGTGGGATAAGATTCACGTCTAGTTCATTATAATGTATGCATGTGATAGGATGACATATAACTATCCTCTTTTTCTCAATTGACTAAGATGCGAATAGGGTCAAAATAAATATACCCTGCATATACTTGGATGATCAAGTAAGGACCTAGAATAACCATATACCTATAAAATGGTAATCCACACTCAAATGTCAAGAAGAAATGGTTACAAAGCCTAAGCCCATGACATGGGGTCTAGCTCTCACTAGGGATCAATTATGGGTAAGTGATTGTAGTAATTATTCGAAAGGTGAAAGTAAAGTAAATTATTTTAAGTGGTTATTATAGGGTAAAAATAGAATATAAGTTGCAATAGTGACTAAAATGGGGGTTTATGTAACCTAAGGTCATAAATTATGAGCCTACATAACCTTATATATATATATATATATATATATATATATATATATATATATATATATATATATATATATACACCAATTTATTCAAGATAAGAAAGGATACACACATACATTAACAAATCACTAAACTAAATAATATATGATATACTAAGTAAATAAATAAAAAGGAGTAGGGATAGATATACTTATATGTTGGTGGACCTACCAACACTTCAATATCCTCCTTTGGCTTAAGTGGCACTTTTTAAAAGATGTTATCAGTTGAAGACCTCAAGTGTAATAAGAAGACCTATATAACCTAGTTGGGGAATCCAAAGACTATGAAACCTCTTTGGTTTAACTCATCCTATTTAAGATTTAATGACTATATGAAAGATAAGATCTCCAAGATAATAAAGTGGCCTCTAACTCTTCCAAATTATAATTAGGATCATAAATTCAAGTGCAAGAAGAGTGTATAAACATGATATATCTATTTTGATATATATATGGATCCACTACCTATAAATAACCTTGAAATATAAATTTATGGTATTGTCTAAGACAATATAGTTGGAATATGTTGGCTAACACAATATTATATCAATTAGGTTGATACAGTAGAGTATAAACAAGACAAACTTAGAGTTGTATCAACTAGGTCGATACATTATAAGCAAGACAAGTATGAAATAAAATATTGGCATGGATAATAAAATAGGACATATGAAAGCCATCAAATCTAAAAGGAAAGTATTTAGATAGGTAAGATAGGAAGAGACTCAGAGAAGGTTAGACTTATAATAATGAAGGTATGAAAAAATCATATGAAAATATATTTCACCAAGTACCATGAGTTGATCCCACTTCATTCTCAATGCACCCTTTAAGGCATACACTCAATAATATTGATGTATCAAAAAGACATTAGAATAAAAAGTGTCAGTAAAGTGATAAAGTGAAAAATGTCTGGTGTATACAATTTACATATATATGTGGATCCATAGGTGCTACTCCTATTGATCTACCTATTTGGACCCCCAACTATCATATATGGTCCTTGTATTATTTAATTTGAGCCTCAGTATCTTCAATCATCTATTTATCCAAGAATTAGATTTCCTTCATCTAAGCTTCATGATAAAAAAAGGTATTTGAACTCACTTGCCTCAATAAAATTATCTCTAAAGGAACCTCCATCTATAGAATATGTTAAGATTATAAATGATAACTGCATCAATGATAATAATCCATCATGTATACACTATGACACACAAAAAATAGTAATCAACATACAAAAAACCAATATATATATATGAAACTAACAAACATATATTACATATGCTTACCATCATTTATAGGAGCCATGTATACTACTGAATCTAGTGATACCATGGCCCATGATCTTGCTTCATCTCCTTGAGTTTCCAAATGTAACACATCTCCTTATTACATAACCATCATCCCCTATATAATACTACTAGTGAGAATACAAATATTAAATCGGATCTCACCCACCATATTGTATACATCACAACAATGCCAACATCGTCCACTCCAAGGTCTACTATAGGATCATCTTCCTCCTCATTGATTGTGACCTATATATTATTAGGCCTTGGAGGACACAATTCACCAACCATTCATCACCATACATACCTCAATATTCATCACCATACATGAGGTTTTGGTGGTTAATCCTATTGTACCACATACTATCGAGTCACCCTATCAAACTAAAATCTACCATGTTAATCTTAATACCATGTTCTAACCATAATATGGTATCATCATGTGTTCATCCTCCAACCATTTAATATGTTCATTTTAATATCCAAACTATATCATTTGTAAATATCCTATCAAATATTTTTCTAATCATGGTCATATTTTGACCATTTAATCTGCATGCATAAGGATATACCCACCACGTGACATATAGATATGCTAGTGTCCACCCTCTTACTAATAGGCTTGGTGGCCAAATCATTGTGATATGTTTGTATGCACACATATATAGTAGTGTGTTTATCACCAAGTATCCACCACATCATTTTTTGATTGAATTGATATTAATATCTATACATGTGGCCTACTATACAATGGCCCTAGCTATACAATCCTAACATACAACATCCTCAATGATACACTATATTATGATCCTTTATGTCCTATATGTTTGAGTTTTGTCAATGATGTCTCCAAGGTGAAAAAAGTATTTGATGAAGTTTCATATGTGTTACTATGATAATGACAAAGTGTGCTTCAATATTATTTAGTGTTCTTGCATTCTTCTTTAGTGTTTGCTTGATATAGGTAACTGATGGTTGTTATAGATAGTTTGGGGAGATATAACACATATATAGGTCTATAAGGACAAATAATAAGTTGTGAGGCATCCATATATGTCTTGGTGAAGCTTTGGTATGTCACTTGATCATTTGGAATGAGAAACATGCATCTTCTAGCTTAATAAAAGCTAGACCATCACTACACATCATACAGATATGAATGAACTAGCAAGTTTGTGTATTTATTTATGCTACTTAAAAAGTAAACTGAGGTCAAATTATTTCATGTATATTTTGTCTATATTTTCAATAAGGTCCCCTAAAAAATTGAACACTTGAAGTGTTTTCTATCTCAATTTATAAAGCTTCAAAGTTTCTATTGTAGACTGTGGCGAGCCAGAAACTATCAAGTTTAACTTCATTAAAGTCTAAGGTTACTAGTTTTTGATCCAAAAATGAGAATTCATCATCTAGATCTTGATCCAATGGTGCGTATTTAGTCAAAATTTTAAATCTTCTAAGATTTCATGTACTGGTGACAAGTGTCACTATCTCATTATGTTGACATAAGATCAATAGTTCATGAGTGTTTGTATAGATAGAGATCAATGGTGCAGGTTGAGTCAAAATTCAAATGTCTATAAGGCATGTGAGACTACCAAGATGCATGATCATAAGAGCTATGAACTAATATCAATGGTGAGCATTAAAATATAATGATCGATCTACTCAGAGGAGATCGATGGCATATATTTGTCCACAATTTTTAGGAAGCATGAGATGAGGTTAAGGTGCTTGATGTTTAACATTTGTACAATGATCCATGGAATTTAAATATTCAAATTTTCAAATAAAAACAATGATCAATTTTTTAGCTATATATTTTGATCTAGGACTTATTTCTTGATGTAGTAAAAATTAAATTCTTAGAGAACTTCAAGGTGCATCCATATAATCTGGTAGAAAGTCTGAATGTTTATAAAAAGTTATGGAGCTCTAAATTTGACTGTACATTTGACTGTGTTCTATAAGTGACCTAAGAAGGATATTTGAGTTGTTCTTGATAGTGTCTTGATGTTTCAATATGAATGTTTCAACTATTGTAGAGTGGTGTAGACTCCATGAAAACTATTTGTGTGGGTTTTAAAGGTTTGACCAATCCATCTTCAGTGTGAACAATTACTTCAAAGTTGACTATTTATTAGTTCATGGTGTTCGTATATATAGAATAATGTTTAAGCATATTGTGCTTTAGCATAAGGGTGTTTTTGTGGGAGAAATCACATCAAGATGTCATAAGGGTCATATAGAATGGACCCATATAGTTGAATTTGATCGTATGTCCTTAATTTGATCAATGGAGTGCTAAATGGGTAAATAATTCTCCATGAGACCTATAAGGACTACCAAGGCCTAATTAAAAGACGTAGCTACTTAAGTGTGACCCATGGATGCTATGGCTGACCTATGAAGATGAATTTGAGCTATGTATTAGCATGTTATATGTATTAATGGTTAAGGCAAGTCTTATGGCTGACCAAGAGCTAATATTCATGAAGACTCTATAAATAGTGGAGATCAAGGCAATGGTTTCTAGACTTTCGAGTGAAGAGAAGAGAAAATGTGATATTGAGCAAAGGATCCTTTTAAATAGAAGTTACAGGTCAGTGATAACCATCATAGATCAAAGAGGATTATTCATGTTTATCTAATCAAGTTGATGAATGTGAACATATAGGTCATTGGACCTAATAAGCCTAGAAGAGGCAAATTAAGCAAGTAAGCCCTAGAGATTGATTGAGTGAGTGTGCTTAGTGGATAGATTAAAGAGCTGAGAAGATTTAGGAGTGTGTGTATGACATATAGGTCATGTTTATATTATTATGATAGAGTTATTGTAGTTTTTTAATTGTGTATGTGCTTAGAAGTGAAGAGTGATCCAAAAGGGTGCTTTGGATGCACTACTTGTGTGTGCAAGTTTGTGAGAGTGTAAAAGGAAAAGTGTGTAAGTAAGAGAAATCCATCATCAAGTGTAGAATACATTAGATCAAAGTTGGAAATTATATCAAGGTATCTAAGTGGGTGCTTGGTTATTTAGGGGGTTGGTTCCTCCTTGTGGGATGGGTGTTCCTTGATCAGTGGGTGTTGGTCTAAATGTTAGATCTTATTCTATAGGACTATAGTCCATCTTACAAGGTTTAGTAGGTTTTATCCTCAAGAGGGTTTCTCACACATATGTTTTTTTCATGTGTTGAATGATTTTATGTATGTTTTGGATGTATGTGCTTTCATGTTTTTGTTCCTTGATCAAATTGATGTATGTTGAATGTTAAAGGGTTGAGAATTAAATTGGATTATATTGAATCATTGATTTACCCCTATCAATGATTGTACCTCTAATAATTGGTATCATATTAGGACCTTCTTTGTAAGTTTAACCACTTGAAGGTCATCCAAGGTAAAATATGGCTAAGTAATTGAAGAAAGAGAATCAAGAGTTGAAGGCTCAACTAGAGGTTACTTATGCATGTCTAAAATCAAGTGAAGAAAAAGGAAATAAGCTCAGGGCACTTATTGAAAGTAAAGTGGTAAGATGAGAGAGTATGATCAATAAGAAGCTCAAAAAAAGATCATGGCCTCCAACTTTAAGGCTATTATAGATGAGTGCATCAAGATCAATAAAGAGCTAGAATCCTTGAAGGCAAGCTCAAGATCAAAGAATGATAAAGAGGGGATCAGCATCTTTTATGATAAATTAAGGGTTACAAAGACAAATATAAGTCAAAAGAGGAAGTTTTAAAACATCTCAAGACTCAATTAAAAGAGATTAATGCCAAGTTGAGTTCAAAGTAAGGTGAGCATGATGACTTGAAATCCAATCCTGATTCTATAATGATTATTAAAGATCAAGCATGTAGATTGAAGGATGAAATGGCTAAAAAAGCTAAGATGGATAAGGATACCATCCAAGATCTCAAAATTTAATTAAAGGATATAAGTTCAAGTATGAGATCTAAAGAGGATGAGAGTGCTAGATTCATTGAAGGATAAGCATGAACAATTTCTTATCGAGATAAAAAATATTGAGAAAGAGCCAGAGAGATTATCTCAAGATAAGAAGGATGCAAGCACCAAGATCAATAAGAAAATATTCAATAGGAAACCAAGTTATATGAGGTATGAAATATCTTTTAATGGTCATTATTTTTCTTGTCATAGGTTTGGTCATAAGGCAAGAAATTGTAGAAGGAAGAGTAGTTGGTCAGCTAGAGGTATGAATAAAGTAGTCCACTATAATTGTCATGACATGGGAAATATTTCTAGATTCTACCCCAAAATTCATGGGAAAAGACTGACCCAGGTATGGAGACCTAAGACAGTCAAGCTTGAGCATAACAAACCCAAAAGACAAAATGGTATGTTTACTAAGATTCATAATGTTCATCAAGAAGAAGGTATGAATGATGTTATTTTTTTTAGTTGTCATCAAATTGGTCATATTGAAAAATATTATACAATCAAGCTCTCAAATCATAAGGAGCATGGACATCCTAGTGTGCTCAAGAAAGGTCAATCCTTGGTGTGGAATCCTAAGGAAGTGAAGACCAAGATAGCTAATTTAGTTGAGTTGAAAGATCAAGGTAGACTAACTGGTTAAGCAAAATAGGAATCAAATTTGAAGAAGGTTCAAGAATGCTAAGATAATGTATAATCTATCTAGATAGAGAAGGATAATTAGAAGTTATTTCAAGTCAAGCTCAAAGAAAACACTTAAGTGCTAATTGGGGATAGTTCTAAGGCTTGTATGGATCCAAGATAATATCCTAATATTTTTTAGCAAGTTTCTTACAAAGAACATTAGTTGTAAATACCAGTGATGAGGTTCTTTCTTCAGATGAAAAAGTATGTCATGAATCTTTGTTGTTTCCATATGTTGTTAATCCTATCTTAAAAGAAAAGGAGAATATTTTAGTAGATTAACATGTTGCTTCTCTTACACCTAAGAACAAGAAGAAAAACTATCAGTATCAGATGACCAATGAGGAGAAGGATTATGAGGAGTTGTGGGCAAGTCCTAGTTTCACATTATTCAAAGACATTATGTGTCAGGGTATCTCTATCTATGCTTCAAGGAGACACTTGAACAAGCAAGAGGAAGAATGGTGGATACCTATTGAGCTTTGATAAATGTTTCAAAATAAGAATATCATTTTAATATGTGTATGGATAAGGGGGAGCTAACTCAGTTAGCTTGAGTGGCTTGAAGAAGATGTGCATGATGTGAGGGGGACCATATGTGATATGTTCTAGTCATGGTTAAGATATGAATAAGTTAAATGATCTGAAGATGATTACTTTCTGAGTTGTTCATTTCAATATTTAGACTTCAAGTATGTGTGCTCAATGTATGTTCAAGGATTTTGGTCCTTAAGGTCTATTGGTAGAGTACGAAGGTTTCCAAATGTCAAAACATAAAATATGAGTTGTCAAGATGATTTTTTTACATATAAAGGTGGTTTGAATCCATTCAAATGTGATATAGGTGTTCTTATGCTTTGAATATATTTTTGTCCAAATTGAAGTTTTTTTTATTGCTCTTAGGTTTTCCCAGTTTTGGCTTAAGGGTAAGCAAGACAAAACATAGCTGAAGGGTCTATGGGTTATCCAAGGTGTGTGACCTTAAAATTTGGTCTAAAAGCATGTTTTATTAACCTCCATGTGTGAGATTAGTTTCAAGTGTTTTTTTTACCAAAAGGTGGTGAGTTGATTGAGTTTCATTTGAAAATAAAATATTTTCGCCCATGCCGGTTAGTTAATTTCTCAAGGGAATTGAGGTATGAGGTTACTTGACATATTGAAATGGCCAAATGGGTTGTCAAAAATTATTTCACAGTCATCTAAAAGTGTGTGGTGTCTTCCATGGATGAGGATTTGTGAAAATAAAGGGTTAATTAACTAGTAGGTTTGTGAAGGAGCTATGGTGTAGAAGCAGAGTTGGAAGAAAATTTTTGGCATGAATGAGGGGATACGTGAGTGTACTTCAGATATGTAATTTCAAGTCTTGAAGGTTTGTACACAATAAATATATGGGTGTTTCAAGGTTCAGGTAGGGTTACTAGGCCTCTAAGCAAGGCTAGTAAATATAAGAGTGGTCTTTGGTCATATTCTCAAAATTACAAAGGTAAGGTTATTCTTGAATGAGTTGGTTAGTTATTTTTGTGCATCTTTCCTATTTTAAGTTTGGATTGCTCATCTATTGGTGATCATGGAGGTAACCTGAAGTGAGAAAGTATGAAGTCAAGTGTGTTTGTTTCATCATGGTTGGAGATGGTATGCAGGTGCACAAAGGATGCTTAAGATCAGAAGCTTTGTATGATCAAAGAGGAGAGTAGTCATGGAGCATGGTTGAGAATCTAAAGATAAGAAGAGGTATGCATATGTTAGGGGGATTTTGTATCATCTCTTAGAGTTGGTCCTTTCCTATTATTATTCCTTGAAGTATTTTCAAGTTTGTAAGATTAAGAGTTGAGCCCACTATGTCATTGTGTCAAAGGGGGAGAAAGTGCTTTGAATTGGTGTTGACATCAATGAAAAAGGGGGAGATTGTTGGAGGTTTTTCAATGATGTCTCCAAGGTGACCAAGGTGGTTGATTTAGTGTCATATGTATTATAATGACTATGACAAAGTGTGTTTCAATGTGTTTCAGTGTTCTTGCATTGTTCTTTAGTGTTTTCTTGATATAGGCAATTGATGGTTGTTATTGATAGTTTAGAGAGATATAGCACATATACAGATCTATAAAGATAAAAAAAAATTGAGGCATCCATATATGTCTTGGTGAAGCTCTGTATGTCACTTGATCATTTAGAATGTGAAACATGCATCTTCTAGCTTAAGAGAAGCCATACTATCACTGCACGTCATACAACTATGAATAAACTAGCAAGTTTTTACATTTATTTTTGGTACTCAAAAAGTCAACCAGGTCAAATGATCTAATGGATATGTTATCTATAGTGTTAAGGTCCCATGAAAATTTGGACTCCTGAATTTTTTTCTATCTCAAGTTATAAATCTTAAAATTTGCTCTTGCAGACTGTGTCGGGCCAAAGACTATCAAGTTTAACTTCATTGACGTCCGAGGTCACTACTTAGTTGATCTAATGGTGAGTTTTTATCATCTATATCTTGATCCAATGGTGCATATTTATTCAAAATATCAAATCATCTAAGATTGAAAATATTTGTGACAAGTTTCACTATCTTATTATGTTGACAGAAGATCAACAGTTTGTGAGCATTCATACTGATAGAGATCAATGGTGTGGGTCAAGTCAAAATTCAAATCTGTAGAAGGTACATGGGGCTTCAAAGTATCATTATCGTGGGAGATTTGATCTAAGATCAATAGTGAGTGTTGAAATATAATGATCAAGAAAATTAGAGTAGATTGATTATGCATATTTGTCCATAGTTGCCAAGAAGCATAAGATGAGTTAAGTTGCTCGATGTTTAACATCTATACAGTGACCATTGAAATTCAAATATTCAAATTTGTGAAGAAAAATAGTGCATAGTTTTTGGGTTATATATTTTGATCCAAGATGAATTTATTAATGAAGTAAAAAATAAAAGTTATAGAGGACCTCAAGGCACATCCATAGAATCTAGTTAGAAAGTTTGAATGTTTATATAGACAAATTTATGGAGCTCCAAAGTTGAATATATGTTTGATTATGTTCTATAAGTGACTCAAGAAGGATATTTGAGTTATTCTTGATAGTGTTTTGATGTTTCAAGATGAACCAACTATTGGAGAGTCATGTAAACTCCATGAATACTATTTATGTGGGTTTTGGAGGTTTGACCAATCCATCTTCAATGTGAACAATTGCTTCAAAGTTGATTTTTTATTCATTCATGGTGTTGCTATGTATAGAATAATGTTTGAGCATATTTTGCTTTATTTAAGAGTGTTTTGGTGG